>CM031622.1:59803497-59815997 GCA_018398815.1 Conus ventricosus | reverse complement strand
TTATCCATTCACCTCCGAGAAAGTCTCCTTAGTGGCCCTACAGTCCTTCATCCACCAGCCCCCTTGAAAGTCTCCATTTAGTGGACTTCATTTTCTGCCCTATACTCCAAGCTCACTACGTGGCCACGGACTCATAGCAGGCCACACAGTCTCAGTTCATCCCTCATCACATCTCACGAGTGTTCCAGATTCCTGCAGTGTCTGTGAACCCATCCACGGCAACAGATGTCTCCCATTATGTGGTCCTCTCAGGCTTAACCCCACCTCACAGGAACGTCCTTCTCCTTCAGTCTCTCAGTCTCATCTCACTCGGTGTACGGGCCTCAGTCCTGAACAGTCCTCTCCTCAAGTCTGCCTCTCTGTAGCTCTCGGTTTCACCAATCACGTGGGAACAGTCCCTCTCCCGCAGTCTCCCCAATGGAGCCTCCAGTATCATCTCATTCTCACTCACCCTCACAGAAAGTCTCCCATATGTGGCCTCATCAGTATCTCTTATCTCACTCCCCTCAAGGAAGTCTCCCATTAGTGGCCTCTCAGTATCATCTTCCCTTTCTCCCTCACGAGAAGTCCCATTTATGTGGCCTCCTCAGTATATCTCATCCCACTCACTCTAGAAGTCTTCCCATATGTGGCCTCTCAGTATCATCTTCATCCCACTCAGCCTCAAGAAAGTCTCCATTTATGTGGCCTCTCAGTATCATCTTCATCCAATCCCCTCCAGAAAGTCTCCATTATGTGCCTCACAGTACATCTCATCTCCTCACCCTCACAGGAAGCCCATTATGTGCCTCTCAGTATCATCTCATCCCACTCACCTCATAGAAAAGTCTCCCATTATGTGGCCTCTCAGTATCATCTTCATCCCACTCACCCTCACAGAGAAGTCCCATTATGTGGGCTCTCAGTATCATCTTCATCCCACTCACCCTCACAGAAAGTCTCCCATTATGTGGCCTCTCAGTATCATCTTCATCCCACTCACCCTCACAGAAAGTCTCCATTATGTGGCCTCTCAGTATCATCTTCATCCCACTCACCACTCACAGAAAAGTCTCCCATTATGTGGCCTCTCAGTATCATCTTCATCCACTCACCCTCACAGAAAAGTCTCCCATTATGTGGCCTCTCAGTATCTCTTCATCCCACTCACCCTCATAGAAAAGTCTCCCATTATGTGGCCTCTCAGTATCATCTTCATCCACTCACCCTCTACAGAAAGTCTCCCATTATGTGGCCTCTCAGTATCATCTTCATCCCACTCACCCTCACAGAAAGTCTCCCATTATGTGGCCTCTCAGTATCATCTTCATCCCACTCACCCTCACAGAGAAGTCTCCTTTCATTATGTGGCTCTCGTATCATCTTCATCTCATCACCCTCACAGAAAGTCTCCCATTATGTGGCCTCTCAGTATCATCTCATCCACTCACCCTCACAGAAACGTCTCCCATTATGTGGCCTCTCAGTATCATCTTCATCTCTCTCACCCTCACAGAAGTCTCCTCCATTATGTGCCTCTCAGTACATCTTCATCTCACTCACCCTCACAGAAAGTCTCCCATTATGTGGCCTCTCAGTATCATCTTCATCTCACTCACCCTCACAGAAAGTCTCCCATTATGTGGCCTCTCAGTATCATCTTCATCTCACTCACCCTCACAGAGAAGTCTCCCATTATGTGGCCTCTCAGTATCATCTTCATCCACTCACCCTCACAGAAAGTGTCCCATTATGTGGCCTCTCAGTATCTCTTCATCCCACTCACCCTCACAGAAAGTCTCCCATTATGTGGCCTCTCAGTATCATCTTCATCCATCACCTCACAGAAAAGTCTCCCATTATGTGGCCTCTCAGTATCATCTTCATCCCACTCACCCTCTACAGAGAAGTCTCCCATTATGTGGCCTCTCAGTATCATCTTCATCTCACTCACCCTCACAGAAAAGTCTCCCATTATGTGGCCTCTCAGTATCATCTTCATCCACTCACCCTCACAGAAAAGTCTCCATTATGTGGCCTCTCAGTATCATCTTCATCCCACTCACCCTCACAGAAAGTCTCCCATTATGTGGCCTCTCAGTATCATCTTCATCCCACTCACCCTCACAGAAAAGTCTCCCATTATGTGGCCTCTCAGTATCATCTTCATCCACTCACCCTCACAGAAAAGTCTCCATTTATGTGGCCTCCAGTAGCATCTTCATCCCACTCACCCTCACAGAAAAGTCTCCCATTATGTGGCCTCTTCTGTATCATTTCATCCACTCACCCTCACAGAAAAGTCTCCCATTATGTGGCCTCGCAGTATCATCTTCATCTCACTCACCCTCACAGAAAACGTCTCCTTATGTGGCCTCTCAGTATCATTTCATCTCCTCACCCTCACAGAAAGTCTCCCATTAGTGCCTCTCGTATCACTTCATCCACTCACCTCACAGAAAGTCTCCCATTATTGGCCTCTCAGTATCATCTTCATCCACTCACCTCAGAAAAGTCTCCATTATGTGGCCTCTCAGTATCATCTCATCCCAATCACCGTCAAGAAAGTTCCTTATGTGGCCTCTCAGTACATCTTCATCTCACTCACCCTACAGAATGTCCTCCCATTATGTGCTCTCATTTCATCTCATCCCCACTACCCTCACAGAAAGTCTCCCATTATTGGCCTCTCAGTATCATCTTCATCCACTCACCCTCACAGAAAACTAGTCTCTCCATTATGTGGCTCTCATATCACTTCATCCTCACTCACCCTCACGAAAGTCTCCATATGTGCCATCTCGTACATCTTCATCTCACTCACCTCCAGAAATCTCCCATTATGTGGCCTCTCAGTATCATCTCCATCCCACCTCACGAAAGTCTCCCATATTGGCCTCTCAGTATCATCTCATCCACTCACCTCCAGAAAGTCTCCCATATATGGCCTCTCAGAAACATCTTCATCCACTCCTCTCAGATAAATTCCCATTATGTGGCCCTCAGATTCTCCATCACTACTCACCAAGAAAGTCTCCCTTATGTGGCCTCCAGTACATCTTCATCCATTCACCCTCACAGAAAGTCTCCCTTAGTGCCTCTCAGTACACTCACCACAACCTCACCAGAAAAGTCTCCCAGTATTGGCCTCTCAGTATCACTTCATCTCACTCACCCTCACAGAAATGTCCCATTATGTGGCCTCTCAGTATCATCTTCATCCCTCACCCTCAAGAAAAGTCTCCCATTATGTGGCCTCTCAGTATCATCTTCATCCCACTCACCTCAAGAAAAGTCTCCCATTATGTGGCCTCTCAGTATCATCTTCATCCACTCACCTCACAGAGAAGTCTCCCATTATGTGGCCTCTCAGTATCATCTTCATCCCAACCCTCACCTCACAGAAAGTCTCCATTATGTGCCTCTCAGTATCATCTTCATCCACTCACCCTCACAGAGAAGTCTCCCATTATGTGGCCTCTCAGTATCATCTTCATCCATCACCTACAGAAAGTCTCCCATTATGTGGCCTTCAGTATCATCTTCATCTCACTCCCCCTCACAGAGAAGTTCCCATTATGTGGCCTCTCAGTATCATCTCATCCCACTCACCCTCATAGAAAAGTCTCCCATTATGTGGCCTCTCAGTTCATCTTCATCTCACTCACCTCACAGAGAAGTCTCCCATTATGTGGCCTCCAGTATCATCTATCATCCCACTCACCCTCACAGAAAAGTCTCCCATTATGTGGCCTCTCAGTATCATCTTCATCCCACTCACCCTCACAGAGAAGTTCTCCCATTATGTGGCCTCTCAGTATCAATCTTCATCCACTCACCCCACAGAAAAGTCTCCCATTATGTGGCCTCTCAGTTCATCTTCATCTCACTCACCTCACAGAGAAGTCTCCCATTATGTGGCCTTCAGTATCATCTTCATCCCACTCACCCTCACAGAAAGTCTCCCATTATGTGGCCTCTCAGTATCTCTTCATCCACTCACCTCAAGAAAGTCTCCATTATGTGGCCTCTCAGTATCATCTTCATCCATCACACTCACAGGAAGTCTCCCATTATGTGGCCTCTCAGATCATCTCATCCCACTCACCCTCACAGAGAAAGTCTCCCATTATGTGGCCTCTCAGTATCATCTTCATCCCACTCACCCTCACAGAAAGTCTCCCATTATGTGGCACTCTCAGTATCATCTTCATCCACTCACCCTCACAGAAAAGTCTCCCCATTATGTGGCCTCTCAGTATCATCTTCATCCACTCACCCACAAGAGAAGTCTCCCATTATGTGGCCTCTCTGTATCATCTTCATCCCACTCACCTCACAGAAAAGTCTCCCATTATGTGGCTTCAGTATCATCTTACATCCACTCACCCTCACAGAAAGTCTCCATTATGTGGCCTCTCAGTATCATCTTCATCCACTCACCCTCACAGAAAGTCTCCATTATGTGGCCTCTCAGTATCATCTTCATCCCACTCACCCTCACAGAGAAGTCTCCCATTATGTGGCCTCTCAGTATCATCTTCATCTCACTCACCTCACAGAAAGTCTCCCATTATGTGGCCTCTCAGTATCATCTTCATCCCACTCACCCTCACAGAAAGTCTCCCATTATGTGGCCCTCGTATCATCTTCATCTCACTCACCCTCACAGAAAGTCTCCCATTATGTGGCCTCTCAGTATCATCTTCATCTCACTCACACCTCACAGAAAAGTCTCCCATTATGTGGCCTCCTCGTATCATCTTCATCTCACTCACCCTCACAGAAAAGTCTCCCATTATGTGGCCTCTCGTATCATCTTCATCCCACTCACCCTCACAGAAAGTCTCCCATTATGTGGCCTCTCAGTATCATCTTCATCCCACTCACCCTCACAGAAAAGTCTCTCCATTATGTGGCCTCTCAGTATCATCTTCATCCCACTCACCCTCACAGAAAAGTCTCCCATTATGTGGCCTCTCAGTATTCATCTTCATCTCACTCACCCTCACAGAAAGTCTCCCATTATGTGGCCTCTCAGTATCATCTTCATCTCACTCACCCTCACAGAAAAGTCTCCCATTATGTGGCCATCTCAGTATCATCTTCATCCCACTCACCCTCACAGAAAAGTCTCCCATTATGTGGCCTCTCAGTATCATCTTCATCCCACTCACCCTCACAGAAAAGTCTCCCATTATGTGGCCTCTCAGTATCATCTTCATCCCACTCACCCTCACAGAAAAGTCTCCCATTATGTGGCCTCTCAGTATCATCTTCATCCACCACCCTCAACAGAAAGTCTCCCATTATGTGGCCTCTCAGTATCTCTTCATCCACTCACCCTCACAGAAAAGTCTCCCATTATGTGGCCTCTCAGTATCATCTTCATCCACTCACCCTCACAGAAAGTCTCCCATTATGTGGCCTCTCAGTATCATCTTCATCTCACTCACCCTCACAGAAACGTCTCCATTATGTGGCCTCTCAGTATCATCTTCACTCACTCACCCTCACAGAAAAGTCCCCATATGTGCCTTCTGTATCATCTTCATCCACTCACCCTCAGAAGTCTCCCATTAGTGGCCTCTCAGTATCCTTCTCCCACTCACCTCACAGAAAAGTCTCCCATTAGGGTCTCGTATCATCTTCATCCCATCTCACCTCACAGAAAAGTCCCATTAGTGGCTCCATTCATCTTCATCTCACTCACCCCACAAAACGTCTCCAATATGTGGCCCTCTCAGTATCATCTCATCTACTCACCTCACAAAAAGTCTCCCATTATGTGGCCTCTCTATCATCTCATCCACTCACCCTCACAGAGAAGTCTCCCATTATTGCCTCTCAGTATCATCTTCACCCACTCACCCTCACAGATAAGTATCCATTATGTGGCCTCTCAGTATCATCTTCATCCCACTCACCTCACAGAAAAGTCTCCCATATGTGCCTCTCAGAATCATCTCATCCCACTCACCCTCCAGAAAAGTCTCCCATTATTGCTCTCATATCATCTTCATCTCACTCACTCCTCACAGAAAAGTCTCCCATTATGGCCCTCAGTATCATCTCACACTCACCCTCACAGAAAGTCTCTCATTATTGCCTCTCTATCATCTCATCCCACCCCCTCCAGAAAAGTCTCCATTATTGGCCTCTCAGTACATCTTCATCTCACTCACCCTCACAGAAAGTCTCCCATTATGTGGCCTCTCAGTACATCTTCATCTCACTCACCCTCACAGAAAGTCTCCCATTATGTGGCCTTCAGTATCATCTTCACCACACCACCCTCACAGAAAGTCTCCATTATTGCCTCCATATCTCTTCATCTCACTCACCCTCACAAAAAGTCCCCATTATGTGGCCTCTCAGTATATCTCATCCCACTCATCCCTCACAGAAAAGTCTCCATTATGTGGCCTCTCAGTATCATCTTCATCTCACTCACCCTCACAGAGAAGTCTCCAATGTGGCCTCTCATATCTCCATCCACTCACCCTCCAAAGTCTCCCATTATGTGTCCTGCTCAGTATCATCTTCATCCACTCACCCTCACAGAAAAGTCTCCCATTATGTGGCCTCTCAGTATCATCTTCATCCACTCACCCTCACAGAAAAGCTCTCCATTATGTGGCCTCTCTGTATCATCTTCATTCATCACACCCTCACAGAAAGTCTCCCATTATGTGCCTCCAGTATCATTTTCATCACTCACCTCACTGAACGTCTCCCATTATGTGGCCTCACGTATCATCTTCATCTCACTCACCTCACAGAAAGTCTCCCATTATGTGGCCTCCAGTACATCTTCATCCCACTCACGCCTCACAGAGAAGTCTCCCATTATGGGCCTCTCAGTATCGCTTCATCCCATCACCCTCACAAAGTCTCCCATTATGTGCCCTCAGTATATCTCATCACTACCTCTCAGAAAGTCTCCTTATTCCCTCAGTATAATTTCATATGGCCCTCCAGAAATCTCATAATTCCTCCATAGATTTCACTCATTACCTCCGAGTAAGTCTCCTTATTGCCACTCAGATTCATTCTCCCCTCAAAAATTCCTAATCCTCCAGATATCTTCACCCCACTCACCCTCAGAAACCCTCCCATTTTCCTTTCTATCATCTCATTCACTCACCTCACAGAAAGTTCCATTATGTGGCCTCTCAGTATCATCTTCATCCACTCACCCTCACAAAAGTCTCCCATTATGTGGCCTCTCATTATCATCTTCTTCTCACCCCCCTCACAGAAAGTCTCCCATTATGGGGCCCTCTCTGTATCATCTTCATCCCACTCACCTCACGGGAAGTCTCCCATTATGTGGCCTCTCAGTATCATCTTCATCCCACCACCTCACAGAACGTCTCCCATTATTGGCCTTCAGTATCATCTTCATCTCACTCACCCTCACAGAGAAGTCTCCATTATGTGGCCTCTTTATCATTTCACCCCTCCCCCTCACAGAAAAGTCTCCCATTTTTGGGGCCTTCTTTCATTTCATTATCACCTCAAAAAAATCCCCCTTAGTGGCCTCTCGTATCATCTTTCCCCCCTACCCCAAGAAAAGCTCCCTATGGGGGCTTCAGTATCATCTTCATCCACTCCCCTCACAGGGAAGGCCCCATTATGGGGGCCTTCGAAATCATTTTCATCCCTCCCCCTCACAGAAAAGTTTTCCCAAATTATGGGGCCTCATTTCATTTACCCCACTCACACTCACGAGAAGTCCCCCTTATGGGGCCTCTCAGTACATTTCTTTCCCACTCACCCCCCACAAAAGAAGCCCTCCCATTATGGGGCCCTCTCAGTATCATTTCATCCCACTCACCCTCACAGAAAAGTCCCCCATTATGTGGCCCTTCGATCATCTTCATCTCACTCCCCTCACAGAGAAGCCCCCATTATGTGGCCCTCAGTATCACTTCATCTCACCCCCCTCACGAGAGTCCCCATTATTTTGGCCTCTCAGTATCCGCTTCATCCCCTTCCCCCTCACAGAGAATTTCCCCATTATGGGGCCTTCAGTATAAATTTTCATCTCACTCACCCCCACAGAAAGTCCCCCATTTTTTTTTGCCTCCCCGTATTTTTTTACTCACCACCCTCCCAAAAAAAGTCCCCATTAGGGGGCCTCTCAGTATCACCCTTCATCTCACCCCACCCTCACAGAGAAGTCCCCCTTTATGGGGGCCTCCAGTATCATTTTCACCCACTCCCCCTCACAGAAAAGTCTCCCATTATGTGGCCTTCAGTATCATCTTCATCCCATCACCCTCATGGAAAAGGTTCCCATTAGGTGGCCTCTCGATCATCCCCTCCCACCCCCTCACAAAAAAGGCTCCCTTTTTGGGGCCTCTCAGTATCATCTTCACCCCACTCACCCTCCAGATTTTTCCTCCCTTATGGGGGGCCTCCATATCATCTTCACCCCCCTCCCCCTAAAAAAAAAGGGTCCCCAAATTATGTGGCCCCCTCTTACATCTTCTTTCCCCTAACCTCATAGAAAAGTCCCCCTTTATGGGGCCCTTCCAGTATCATCTTAAACCCACCCCACCTCAAAAGAAAATTTCCCCCATTTTTGGGGCCCCTCTCGGGATATTTTAATCCCACTCCCCCTCACAAAAAATTTTCCCCCCATTAGTGGCCCCCTCAGTATCATTTCACCCCCACTCACCCTCCAAAAAGTCCCCCATTAGGGGGCCTCTCGGGTATCATCTTAACCCCACTCCCCCTCACAAAAAGTCTCCCTTTTGTGGCCTCTCATTTATCATTTTCCCCCCATTTCCCCCTCAAAAAAGGGCTCCCTTTATGTGGCCTCGCAGTTCATTTAAACTCACTCACCCTCACGAAACGTCCCCCATTAGTGGCCTCCCCCTTATCATCTTCATCTCACCCCCCCTCAAGAAAAGTCCCCCATTATGTGGCCTCTCTGATATCTTACCCCTCCCCCTCACAGAAAAGTTCCCTTTATGTGGCCTCTCAGTATCATCTTCATCTCACTCACCCCACAGAAAAGTCTCCCATTATGTGGCCTCTCAGTACCAGTTTTCACCCCACCCCCCTCCCAGAAAAGTCCCCATTATTTGGCCTTTTCAGTACCCTCTTCATCTCACTCACCCTCACAAAAAAGGGTCCCCCATTATGTCCCCCTTTTCAGTTTCATCTTCATCCCATCACCCCACAGAAAAGTCCCCCATTATGGGGCCCTCTCAGTATCATCTTCATCCCACTCACCCTACAAAAAAATCTCCCATTAGGGGCCTCCCCGTTTTCATTTTAATCTCACTCACCCTACGAAAATTTCCCCCCATTAGGGGCCCCTTCAGTATCTTTCTTCATCTCACTCACCCTCAAAAAAAAATCCCCCCATTATGTGGGCCTTCATTTATCATCTTCACCCAAACCCCCTCACAAAAAAAGGGTCTCCCTTTAATGTGGCCCCTCTGTATCATCTTCATCCCATTTCCCCCTCCAGAAAAAGTCTCCCATTATGTGGCCTCTCGATCATTTTCACCCCACTCATCCTCCAGAAAAGGCCTCCCTTAGGGGGCCCTCTCAGTTCATCTTCTTCCCCACCCCCACGAAAAGGGTCTCCCATTATGTGGCCCCATTTATCATCTTCATCCCACCACCCTCACAAAAAAGGTCTCCCATTATGGGGGCCCTCATTTATCATTTTCATCTAAATCACCCTCACAGAAAAGCCCCCCCTTTATGTGGCCTCTCAGTATCATTTTTCACCCCCACTCCCCCTCACAGAAAAGTCCCCATTATGTGGCCTCCAGTACACTTCATCCCACTAAACCCCATAAAAAAGTCTCCCATTAGGGTGGCCTCCTATATCTTCATCCCACTCCACCCTCAAAAGGAAAAGGGCTCCCATTATGTCCCCTCCAGTACATTTCATCCCACTACCTCACAAAAAAAAGCCCCTCCCTTTTTATGGGGCCCTTTCAGATCTTTCTTCACTCATCCCTCATAGAAAAGTCCCCCCATTTTGTGGCCTCCAGTAAAAAATTTTTTTTCTTCACCACTCACCCTCACAGAGAAGTCCCCCTTTAATTGGCCCTCTCTCTGTCTCTCTCTCCCCCTTCCCCTTCTCTCCCCTTTTTCTCTCCCCCCTCTCTCTCTCTCCTCTCCCCTCTCTCTCTTCTCTTCTTTTTTTGGGGTAGCCCCCTGGGAAAAGGTGCCTGTTTTAAATTTGAAAACTGCGTGCTGCAGCAAACGTCAGCTTTTCCCGCCCAAAAATTTTTCGGAACCCCCGGGAGAGAATTTAACCTACAAGCAAAAACGCCCACTGTTCGACTGTGCTGACAGCGGCTCCCGGGGGGCCCCTATGACCTGGGGGCCGAGCTCTGGGGGCCCGGGGCCCGAGGCAGCACGGGGCCCGGGTGATGTTTTCTGACGAGTCGCTTTTTCCCCGGGGCCCTCTTCCACGAGGTCGAAATACTTTTTCCCTGGAGGGGGGAAAGGGGAACGCCCCAAAGAAGTAAACAAATCGAACGGGGCCCGGGTATGGGGGGGGGTTTATCATGGTGTGGGGTGGCATGGGAAAGGGAAAACTTCAAAACCCCCCCTTTTCCGACTGTTGAAGGAAACCTAACGGGATGTGGGGTACAGGGACAACATTCTTCAGCCTCTGGTCCTGCCTGCCCTGCAAGCCCTGGGCCCTGACGCCATCCTCCAGGACGACAACACCCGTCCCCACCGTGCTAGGGTGGTAAACGTCTTCTTGGAGCAGCAGCAGGTCAACTGCCTCGACTGGCCAGCGTCCTCGCCCGACCTTCACCTGATCGAGCACGCCTGGGACGTCCTGGGGCGCCTGCTTCACGAGAACCATCCTCCAGCAGTGAACCTGGGCCAGCTCTTCGACTTCTTGCAGCAGGAGTGGAAAAACATCCCCCAGCTGACTCTCAGGAGGCTTGTGGACTCTATGAGACAGAGATGTCTAGCTTGTATCCGCGCTAATGGCGGCCATACTGAGTATTGACATTGATTGTCATTTGATTTGACTGTTCTGATTTCTCAAATGAAGGTGTTCATCAATTAATCCCATGAAGTTGTTTTTGAGCAGCTGTTATTCATTTATTTCTGATGTCATTGTATCGTTCCACAGATGAATTTTCAATGAAATTGTTCGAAGAAGTTAATTTGTTTTTCGCTTGAATTGTGTGTGAATATTTTCAACTGGCTCTTAAATTGTTTTGAGCAGTATATTACGAAATTGCAGATGTTGGACGCCTTTGACATAACCTATATTGAAACAAAATTGGAAATAAATCGAGGCAGGCAACAGTAAACAATAAACAAGTGGGGTAACTTTTGCTCCCACAAGAAAACCAAACACAGAGAAACTGTTATTCAAGACTGGCACAGCCTTTTAAACTTGAATAAAGTCAAACAAATACATAGACGAGCAATCTAATAGTGGGGGAAAAACAAGCGCAGGCCAACAACTCAACTGTCTTCATAGTAATGACTTGGCAAACAACCAGCCGTGTCTCCCTGATGAGTTCCGATCCAGCGGACGAAAGGCCTCGGAGCAGGCAATACAAATATATCTGCCTTCAGAAGGGATTGGGATGGTTCCCTTATGCAGCTAGTGAAGAGTTTTCATATCTGTAATATGTTTTTTTAACTTTATGTTCCTAGTTTCTCCATCTTCAAACTCCCCTTCCACCCCCCCCCCCCCCTCCTTAAGTCCAAATCGTTGCCAAGTCATTAGGCCTACTATGAAGACATTGGAGTTGTTGGCCTGCGCTTGTTTTTCTTTCCCCCACTATTAGATTGTTCGTCTATGTATTTGTTTGACTTTATTCAAGTTTAAAAGGCTGTGCCAGTCTTGAATAAAAGTTACTCTGTGTTAGGTTTTCTTATGGGAGTAAAAGTTATCCCACTTGTTTATTATATTGAAACAGTTGACTATATTGTGTTTAAACATGAAAACTCAGGTTGTTCTGACTACTTCTGAAACAGTCCCAAGCCATTTGTCCTGGCATTTGATGAGTCTCTTGTAAAGTAAAGGGTACAGAAAGTTGTTGTGCACACATTTCATTTCTAGCACCTTTTTTTTCGCACATCTGTCAACGAGTTCATTACCCAAGATTACACAGTGGGAAAAAATTCAACACACAAAGTTAAGTCAGTTTTTTTTACACATCATGAATTAATAATGTGACAATTTTCCTTTCCAGTAAAATCATCTGCGTTCGATTTGCAAAACTAAAGGGAGTGTGATACTGGCATCGACTCTACGCAGAACAATACTGGAAAAATTGATTAGGGGAAAGTTAATTAGATATGTCAAAGCCACTCATATAGCTATCCTTTCAGCAACGGATATAGATTTATATTTTCCAACGAAATATAACTTTTCTATTTTAAGTGACGGAGTAACAACAAGACGCAAAGCATATAAACGTACTCCCAGTTTATCTTGAATACGCGTGAGATATTCCATAAAGAGGAAAAAGCTATCGTTAATTTGACGACATGATCACTGGCCGATC
>CM031622.1:59790392-59793397 GCA_018398815.1 Conus ventricosus | reverse complement strand
CCAAGTAGGGCAACTCTTTGATCCCAAGTAGTGTAACTCTTTGCTCCCAAATAGGGCAACACTTTGCTCCCAAGTAGAGCAACTCTTTGATCCCAAGTAGGGCAACTCTTTGCTCCCAAGTAGGGCAACTCTTTGATCCCAAGTAGGGTAACTCTTTGCTCCCAAGTAGGGTAACTCTTTGATCCCAAGTAGGGTAACTCTTTGCTCCCAAGTAGGGCAACTCTTTGATCCCAAGTAGGGCAACTCTTTGCTCCCAAGTAGGGCAACTCTTTAATCCCAAGTAGGGTAACTCTTTGATCCCAAGTAGGGTAACTCTTTGCTCCCAAGTAGGGCAACTCTTTGCTCCCAAGTAGGGCAACTCTTTGATCCCAAGTAGGGTAACTCTTTGATCCTAAGTAGGTAACTCTTTGCTCCCAAGTAGGGTAACTCTTGCTCCCAAGTAGGGTAACTCTTTGCTCCCAAGTAGGGCAACACTTTGCTCCCAAGTAGAGCAACTCTTTGCTCCCAAGTAGGGTAACTCTTTGCTCCCAAGTAGGGCAACTCTTTGATCCCAAGTAGGGTAACTCTTTGCTCCCAAGTAGGGTAACTCTTTGCTCCAAAGTAGGGTAACTCTTTGCTCCCAAGTAGGGCAACTCTTTGATCCCAAATAGGGTAACTCTTTGCTCCCAAATAGGGTAACTCTTTGCTCCCAAGGAGGGCAACTCTTTGCTCCCAAGTAGAGCAACTCTTTGCTCCCAAGTAGGGCAACTCTTTGATCCCAAGTAGGGTAACTCTTTGATCCCAAGGAGGGCAACTCTTTGCTCCCAAGTAGGGTAACTCTTTGCTCCCAAGTAGGGTAACTCTTTGCTCCCAAGTAGGGTAACTCTTTACTTCCAAGTAGGATAACTCTTTGCTCCCAAATAGAGCAACTCTTTGATCCCAAGTAGTGTAACTCTTTGCTCCCAAGTAGGGCAACTCTTTGATCCCAAGTAGTGTAACTCTTTGCTCCCAAGTAGGGCAACTCTTTGCTCCCAAGTAGGGCAACTCTTTGATCCCAAGTAGGGTAACTCTTTGCTCCCAAGGAGGGTAACTCTTTGCTCCCAAGTAGAGCAACTCTTTGCTCCCAAGTAGGGCAACTCTTTGATCCCAAGTAGGGTAACTCTTTGATCTCAAGTAGTGTAACTCTTTGCTCCCAAGTAGGGTAACTCTTTGATCCCAAGTAGGGTAACTCTTTGATCCCAAGTAGGGCAACTCTTTGATCCCAAGTAGGGCAACTCTTTGATCCCAAATAGGGTAACTCTTTGCTCCCAAATAGGGCAACTCTTTGCTCCCAAGTAGAGCAACTCTTTGCTCCCAAATAGGGCAACTCTTTTCTCCCAAGTAGGGCAACTCTTTGCTCCCAAGTAGGGTAACTCTTTGCTCCCAAGTAGGGCAACTTTTGCTCCCAAGTAGGGTAACTCTTTGCTCCCAAGTAGAGCAACGCTTTGCTCCCAAGTAGGGCAACTCTTTGATCCCAAGTAGGGCAACTCTTTGATCCCAAGTAGAGCAACTCTTTGCTCCCAAGTAGGGTAACTCTTTGCTCCCAAGTAGGGCAACTCTTTGCTCCCAAGTAGAGCAACTCTTTGCTCCCAAATAGGGCAACTCTTTGCTTCCAAGTAGAGCAACTCTTTGCTCCCAAATAGGGCAACTCTTTGCTCCCAAATAGGGTAACTCTTTGCTCCCAAGGAGGGCAACTCTTTGCTCCCAAGTAGGGTAACTCTTTGCTCCCAAGTAGGGTAACTCTTTGCTCCCAAGTAGGGCAACTCTTTGCTCCCATGAAGAAATAGACACACGCCCTTAAGTCCAAACGAACGCTGCTTGCGACACCGAATCGCCTAGCAGATATAACAGCAAAGACGACACAGAAAAAAGAAGGAAACATTTTGGGCCACATAGGCAAGCTTGGGATGGTGTCGCAATCTGAAGCGACTGCAGGCGGGAATCTAAACAAATTTGAAAATATTATTAATAAGGCTCTGCCGAATACGTAGACAAACAAATCACAAGAAAAAACAAGACGCGTTTCGACCTCTTAGGTCTTCTTGCAAGCAAGATACACAACACTCAGCGCCCATCTTGCGCCTGCTTGGATGAAGATCAGTCATAAAGATAAAGAGAAGTGATAAAGATGAAGAGAAGTGATAAAGATGAAGAGAAGTGATATCGATAAAAAAAGAAATAATCTAATTTTCATGGCATCAAAATATGGCTCGACGAATCAAATGAAAACTGTAAACTAACCCAAAACCTTTTGACTGACAAACTTCAACCAACCAACAATGCTGATTTCGAGTGGGTTCGTAGTTTGAACGGAAAAACTACATGCCGCAATCATTGATAAGCATTGTTTTACAAAGATGAAGACTTTAGTCAAAACTTCTGAAAGAAAGAAAAAAAGGTAAAGGACTGTGATATATTTTTGGGGAAAGATTTGTTTTCTTGCGCAAGGGAGGTAAGAGTTGAAATGTCATTTCATCCGAGAGAAGCTCGGAATAGGGGATATATATTCTCCCATGGTCTTTGATCGCCTGATTATTGGGCGAAAAAACACACCAAAAAACGTCGTCAGCAAGTCAAGATAGGATATAAGCCTGCCCCAGAGATATGATGTATGTTGCGTCATGATGCTAACAAAAATGACAGGGATAGCAAAAGTATGGTGACACCGGCTGCTTGTTTACCTGTTTCTGATGCACGTGCGGGTACGACTTGTATCCGAAATGACGGGTCTGACCTTTCAACTTTTCGAAGGCACGTGAAATATGATATAATTTCATGGCAAGGGGGGGGGGGGGGGGGGGGGCTGGGGGGCCCTGAAAGGAAATCTTTATCTTGCTATATGTCGAACTTTAATAGTGTATTGAAACTAGAAAACAGATTCAAAACCACGCCATAAGATTGGAACAGCATCTATTTTCAGAAATAAACGAACAGCCATTTTTGGTCATGGAAGATAAATGAAATGATGTTAAAAAAATGTGAAAAGC
>CM031622.1:59757892-59775392 GCA_018398815.1 Conus ventricosus | reverse complement strand
CAGCCAACCGCAAAGGACTGGCACCAGCTCGTAGGTTTAAAGATTAAAAAAAAATTAAGACTGATAGGCTACTAACCATAAGAGCAATGAACTGTTAGATACTCATTGTGATAGGCTGATGATCATAAGGGCAAGAGAACAGGGAAATGCCGCTTCTGGCTCACTTTCGCCCTCAACCAGTTTTCGGGCGAAAGTGACCCAGAAGCGGCATTTCCCTGTTCTCTGACAAGTAAGACTTCAATAACCAAAAAATAACGATTATCTACAAACAGACATACTGTTTTGGGTTACCCGTTTTTAATACTAATTTACTAAACTTTTCAGATTTTAGTTTTTGCTTAATCCTGTGTTTTTCCTGGTCATTTTCAATAACATCATTTTCGCGCGCAAACATTCTTCAAATGAGTCTCTGTCTTTCATGTGAAATAACACTACAGTCTTTAACTGTTCTCTAAAGTCTTTTAAAACCGAGTTATATTTCTGGCATAAAATCACCACACTTATCCCATCGTGTCTTCGCTGAAAGCCAGCTTTGACAAAGTGTTTCTCTTTTTAACTATATCTTTTTCTGCCGAACAGTCATCTATAATAAAGAGTGTCTCGTTCCTTCAAACACTTTATAAAAGCATTCTAAACACTCACTCAGTTTAGTGCTGGATTAACAAAAATATACGTCATTGTCTGTCCATATAAACCTTCTATTATGATATGCTTTGTTCCTTTTAAGTGTTGGACAGAAAACACACAATATGATCAAAATTATAGCGAAAAAACTGTTTGTAAAAAGTCTAGGACAAATATTGTTTTTCCACAACCAGTCTTGCCCACAAATCATTGAACAATGAGGGGATTTTATCATAAAGTTTAACCCCTCCATAGTTTATAACAGAATTTAATCTAATCCAGTTATTGTTTTTATTCATACTCTCTGTTAAAACTTGTTCAGTATAATAAAATCCTAAAAGATCTAAATGTGTAAGATTAATCCAATTCAGTTCTGTTAAGATTGTTTTATTTAGACAAATTTATTGATTTTGTTGCTTGTTGTTATGCCCTAATATCCTCACCATTGTGAAAAATGACGCCCGGTAACTTTAATTTTTTTCAAGTCAAGTTTTGCCAGCTAATTAGAATTCCTTTTAGAAGGACGTCACTAATGCCCAAAACCCCCATCCTTTTTAAACATCTTTTAAGACAGAAATTTCAAATATTATTGTGAACTTTGTCTCTAATTTCATTTGCGGAAATGAACTGAAATTTTTGTAGAAGCATCTTTCAAAACTGATTCTCTTCTGTGGAGGATGTACTGTTTATTCCCATACGGCTTTATTTCAATCTCTTTCTGACTATTGTCCTCTGGCATAAGACTTACATGTAAAGGGCCAGAGTTGAATGCTTTTCTGAAACTTTTTTGACGGCTAAAATATGTAAATGGGCTTATGAATTCAATTTTATTTCCCATTCTAAATATGGTTCTAAGTGCCTTTTGGGTCGGGCTTTCGAACTATTTTATATTCATAACTGGCCAACATTATTTGCTTCTAGATTGCGCAGCTGTTCTAGTTTAGGAAATTTTTTGCTGTCGCCAACCTCTTTGCGTTTATAATCACCATCTTTAGTGTACTCAAACCATACAAAGCGCCTATCTCACCGTTCTGTTCAAGTCCGCAATGTCTGCAAGGTTTTTTAAAATTCTAAGTTATACACCTTACAGGCGTAATGTAACTCTGGTTCTTCGGCCCGCGCGACATTTTTTAGAACAACTTATTATTTTATTTCCAAAACAATGTGTAGGTTATCGCATTTCACAACTTTCCTGCTTTGTCTGCAATTTTTATATTAAAGATCCAACCCTCCCACAAACTAATCTTTAAACTGTAAATTAGGGAATTGTTAATTTCATAATCGCAATATCCCGTTTTCCCCCGCTGGTAAAGCTCTTAAAACATTTGAGGGCTTCCATCATATAAGTTTTCATCAGTGCTCAGCTCATCCAAATGAACATAAAGAAATGAATATAATGCAAGATCGAGCGGATTTTCCCCTTAAAAAGTAGTTTTGTTTGGCGCAACAACAAATTTTTTAGTGGCCTGGGTGTCAACTTTAAAGCCTAACATTTTAGCTAGCTCTTTATCAAATAAGTAATCTGCTTTTTCAGGTTCGATGTTAATATTGTTTTTAGATTTGCATTGTTAAGTTTGAGAGTAATGCCGAATTTACTCATTGCTTCTTTTAGTGAGCAAAACCCGTAATAACCATCAGGTATTGTTAACGGTTAGCTTTGAGCCCCACAACTTTTGTAATCTTTTTTATTCCCTTGGTTTCGCTTATATTAAACCCTTCGACTTTGTAAAATATTTCATGGAGCGCGCCCGTTTTGGCCCCGCAATTGTTATCAATAGCATGTTCTAAAAACGAAGGGACTGTCTTGAGTTGTTATTGTTACAAACATTTTTAAAAAAAAATAAAATGAGTGCATTCAAATATACTGATGCAAAAATATTCTGTTGGGCCGCACTACAATCTTAAAATATAGCAACTGATACTCTTGACATTGCTGTGACCCAAACTGCATCTTTTCATAAAAAGGTGAGTACTCCATTAAGCAGATATTTTAACCCCCCTATTGAAAACGAGCCACAACCAGAAAGCTTTTGGTTTAGTCATCCGTTGCATTTTTTATCAGAACCAGTTAACTTTGCGGGTGTCTTGTGCTCAACTGGGTGTGGAGTGTCGTATGCTAATCATTTAACTCAAACCTGTCCTTTGGTGAGGTCAGTGTAAAAGATTTCATTTCTATTACACCTTCAGACGTATTTTGGGCTGAACTGCAAGCACATTACCGAATTTACAAATCGTTTAAAACCATTCAGCAAACAGAATAGACATGAGGCTTTTGAAGGTCTGTAACGAATTCAATATTAACATCAAGACGACTTTAGACAAAAGTGGATCTTGATCATGGCCTAGGCACCCCTTATTTCGGGGCACGCACAGAAAGTATAAATATGTCTTGAAACTCCTTTCAAAATTGTTCAGCCCTGGTCCATAGAGCAAGAGCAAAAACGCATGGACAACATTTATCTTAGAACTTCTAAGGGCCTAACTAGAGCGGGAATAGAACGAAATAAAAAGACTCTATTCGTACTTACGTTTTTGGGGTTTGCTAGGGTCGCAAGCACAGGCAAGATCAAGCATAATGATCCTTCTACTGGTTTGACGCGCAAAAAACAATACTTAGCAAATTTAGGGACGCCATTAATTCTACAGTTGATTTACCTTTAAGTATTCAAAGGTACCAAAATGTTTTACAATACGCAAGTTTGAAGTAGACTTTGCCGTTGGGACTGGTTTATACTGCTGCCTTCTGACCTCAGACTCCAGATAGGTACAATAAAAAAACTATAATAATGAAATTCTTATAGCAGGCAATGAACAGAAGGTTGGGAAAAACGACATAAATTTGAGCCCGTAATATTACAAACCAATAAAAGAACACCCAAGATTAAGTCATCTAATCCCGAAGTCCAAACCCCCAAAAATCATTGAAGACTCAGCAAAGCCGCGGACTCTGTTCGCGATGACATGAATATGAAAAGACGCGCTTGTTTTTGGATTAACTGGCTTAGATTACTTGGTCTTTATCTTACTAAATAGTAACCCAACTTTACGAGAACTAATGTCCATAAGTGCTCGGCCATAAAGCCAACTACTTTGCTTGCAGTAGACAAAAACCAGTGACAATACTCCCCCAAAATTCCTGGTAAAGCGTCCACGGCTTTACCAGCTAATTTTTTTAAAAAACTTGCAAGATGATCAAACTGTTTTTTTACCCAGATTTACGGCGGAGGCGATGGCGGGGGGGAGGCACTGAACTTTGGCTACTGCTGCCTGTAATAGCCATTACCAGTGTTACTTATGCAAATCCCTAAGGCTGTTTTAAAGCTTACTAATGTGACTCCTTGCTCTCCTAAACAGTGTTCGGATTCGTTCTGCTAGCGTTGTGTCTTCATATAAAATTTTTCGGATAGTTTTTTTTATTCTATCACTTGGTTCGTAATTGGTCTCGGTTAGTAGTTAGCACTTCTAGTCTTGCTGATCTTTCTTGTTCAAGATCTTTTGTCTTTGGGTTATTCTTTCTTTAATAATTGCCCAAGTCGGCGTCATCAGCCTCAACGAGTTTTTCTTTTTCTTTTCTTATATGCCCCTTTAGTTCACCTAGTTTTGCTAAATTGTTTGTTAATTCGCCTCTGATGGTTCTTAAAGCATGGGTCAAGGGCCTCTATTTCTCGCAGGGTAAACGGTGAGTCGTGTATAGTCTTTAACGCTGTTTCTTCTGAAAACTGGTTTCTGCTTCTATTGCATTTATTTCTTTTGCCGATTGATTTTAAATTCTTTAAGTTCCATGTTTTGTATTTTGGTTAGCTGTTGGGAGTTCCTGCAGCGTGTTTTGAGTTTAGCAACTGCATCCCTATCTAATTTCGGTCTAACAAGGCCAAGGCGATTTTGATCTTTCACCTGAGTCTTTGTATAATTGTACTCTTGGCTAAAAACTTTGATGGGTCGGGTTTAGTTGTAAGCCGAACAAGTTGCCCTTGATCGTTTTTTTACAGACAAATGATCATCTTTTAATCAAAATCATTTGGGTCTATAAATTTTGGGAGGTTCTTGGCCTAAACTTTCGTAAAATGATTTAACCTTACTTTCTGTTAATTCATGCCGCATTGAGGGGCGTTGAGAGATGCTGTGTCAAAGGGATCATTTCACTCATGTCGTCTCCACGATCAAAAACATCATAATCTTCTTCGCCTTCAATTCCTGCCATGTTTTTAAATAATTAACTTTTTATTTTGCTTCATAAAAATGCCACAACAAGCACATGGCTCGATTCTTAACCCGCATAGAAGTCTGAAAGAGCCCCCTGGCGTAAGGGAAATAAACGGAATATTATTTTTCCAAATAATCCATCTACTATTGATGCAGATCAAATTCTTACTGTCAAATTTCCAGACCTAGGAGCAGATGAATTTATTGTGCCAGGCTCTGCCCGTCTTACTTTCAAAATAGAACTTGTTTCAACAACAGACCCCAAACAGGACAGTTGTACAGAATCTGGGGCGGGCAATCGTTAAGAAAATTTCTATAAAACTTGAGGGGCAAGAATATTTTCTTTACACAATGCAGACATATTTTTAAACCTATTCTGATCTATGGGTAACCGGGAATGAAAGGGTGATCTTGCGTTTCAAGGAATCGAAATGAAGAAGCGCTAAAACAAGAATAGGCGCTGGAGATACTAAAGACGGCAAAAAGTATGTAGCCGTAAAGTTTGCGTATGGAAATCGCTTTTCCATTCCTTAGATTTTGAGTTGTTAAAAGCGCATGCGCCATACTTTCAAGGAGGATTAAAAGACAGTTTGTCATATGAACTAACTTTTAATGAATACAAACGTGTTATCAAATCATCAGACACCGAAGCAAAGTACAGCATTCTGACATCTCGTTAGAGTTTGACGTTGTTAGCAACTCTAATTTAGCAAGGCTGATTGAGCACCAATATGAGTCACAATTAGTAATATATTACGACAGAGTGATTCATCATACAACATATCCCAGAAGCAGGGCAGACACTATATGGAATTTTAGTTTTAGCGTCGCAGAAAAAGATCGTTAAAGGAAATTTTATTGCTGTGTGAAGATGAAGAACCGTTCGAAGAGGAAGTGAAAGTTTATTAATCCTAAAATAACGAAAGTACAATGTTCGATTGAGGGTAGTCCTAACCAAATCTACGCTGCGGGCTTAAACCTTATCAGCATTTTATGGAAATAAGAAACTGTTTGGAGGCGGGGGGTGTAGAAATCCAAAAGTTGACCTTGTGTCTAAAGATTTACTCTTCACAATGTTAGGCTTGATGATTATTTAACAACGAAAATACGGTTTATGGATTGACCTAAGGTCAACAGAGGATAATCAGTTGCATGGGAAACGGGAGAAAATGTGAGAGACGTAATAAACATTCAAATTGATAAAGGGAAAAAGAAGCCGATAAACCGCTTAATGTACATTTGTTTTTAATATATGATGCGCGCTGAATATTAGAGATAACAGATTAAAAGATGTACTATACTAATTATTTTTCATTTTATAAAAAGCATGTCTGTTCAGGTTATCCAAATGTGCCTACAGCGCCCCCCAAAAGAAGGATTTGTAGAAAACCCCTAACAAAAAACCTTCAGATTAACAAACATTACGCAAATGCAGCAAGTACTAGAGCAAGACCTTTCCCAATACAGCAAAACCAAAAGAAAGGGATTCTGCTGCCTTTAATGCTGTTACATATGTTAATACTGGGGCATCGACTATAATGCTCTTCAGCAGGAACGAGTGTTGGTCTTTTGCAACAGGCATAGGCGCACCCGCAGCTTTACCTCTAGGAGGTTTGTCTTTAGCTCTCGGTCTGTGTTCATTTAGCTGTAAGTGCGGCTGGCAAAAAATTAAAAACTAAACTCCAAAAGCACACAGCTATGGTTAACTAATAACAGCTAAACTTAGCTCGTTTAAACTGACAATAAATAAAGCGCTAGTTGACTCAAACATCAGGATGAAGAATTTAATCGTTTACAGGCCGATTTTGATACTACAAAAGACAAAATTTTTGATCTTCAAAAAAAGGCGAGGGCAAGTTTTTCTCAACAGCCAGACCCGAGCAGATAAAAAAGGAATGCTTAAAAAAAGTAAACGAGACATTAAACTCTGTTCTAAACAGCTCACAGTAAAACAACCGAAGGGTGTTTATACTTTAGTTTATGAGTCCAAGCACAAAAAGACCGTTGATATTGATTCTGATTAAGAATTTTTTTTTAATTTAAATAAATATTTTGAGTTAGAAAAGAAACTCAACATGGTAAGATATATGAAGGGCAAGACGAATTGTTTGAAGGAATGCTGAGAGAGAGCGTTTATCAAGAGCGCTTTAAAGATATTGATTTAGAAGTCATTGATCCCGCAAACGGCGGGGAAGCGTTTGTACATCTATTTCCCAAGTTTCCCAAATAAACTAACAATAGACCCGCCCGTTTAAAAATAATGTTAGCTGTTTTTAATCGACTATATAACAATAAATGAAGAAAATCTAGAAGTCTGGGTCTCAACAAACAACAGACTATTCTTTCTCGTAATGATTAAAAACCTGGTTGGGCAGACGAACTGCTTGCACAGTTTGACGCTGCCGCTTTAAGAAGAAAATGAGAGGCCTGGTTGGTCAGAGGGCAAGTCTTAGGATTAGATTAAAACAGGCTAAGTTATGCACCGATTGTTGGCAAGTCTTACATTCCCCCTGCCTCGAGAGTTGGTAGCGAAAAGAGCAGTTCTAAACATAAAGAATTCAGACAAAAAAATGTTTTATGTGGTGTGTTCTTGCAAGGCTGCATTACGCCCGCAAAAACGCAGAGAGAGTATCTAACTATCACCCTAACATCAAGATCTTAACTTTATTTGGTGTTTTTTCCCTGTTAGTAGCCCAAAATTTGATCTTTTTGAAGAACAAAACAAACCAATACTTTTAAAATGTATACACGGGGATGGGGAAAACAAATTTGGTTTCCAAATTAAAGTGCCAAAACATCCAACAATGGCGAACCGACAAAAATCATGTTGACTTACTACAAATTTTTCACCACGGGGCTACCGCATTACACATTAAACGCCAATGAGTGATTATTGGGCAACTTCAAAGAAATACCAAAACAAAATTCTGCGAAAATGTTTAACAAGAATTCCACGTGCAACCGCGAGTGAACAATAAAACATTGTAAAAGTTCTGTGGGTTTGTAAACAGAAAAAATTACCCCCCCCCCGGGATCTAAAGTTATTTTAAAAACGGAAAAAACTGCAAAATTCACCATATTTTTTACGCAACTTGAACACTCATTGTTCCTTATGAAGGGCCGCGCCACAAAAACTCGAAAAACGGCTTAATGATAATAAAAATTGTTCTTGCTTTCATCTTTTTCGGGGCCCGGAGGGTTTTTCATTCAAACCCAAAAAATTATATAAGGGCCAAATCGGGGCAAAACTTCTTAGAACGCATGCAGCAAGTGCGCAATGACTTTTCTAAAAACTAACTTATCTGAAATCAAAAGACGTCGAAGCCCAAACAACAGATGCCTCACCCACTCACTGGGGGTTTTTGGGGTTTTTGGGCCCTCTCATCAGACGCAGCGAATCCAACATAAAAACCAGATCACATTAGCGGGAAAATTCAGAGGGGCTGCGCACAACAAATGCAATCTTCAACTAAAGTTTGAACCAAAACATGGGAACGCCCCCCCTTTCTTTCTTGTTCCTCTTATTTTGGGGAAAAAAACGCCTTCAGGGAGCAGCATTTCACAGCACGAAAAGAAAAAGTGCTTAAAATTAAAAAATTCTTTTTATGGGTATAAAAGATGGGGCATTAAATCACTGAAGCCTTAAAGTCCTGAATAAGGGAAAATTTTTCCCCCCCCGTTGGGGTTTTTTCCCTTTTAGTACCATTGGGAAAGTTTAAAACCCCCAAAAACCCCCCCAAAACTCAGAGGAAAAGGGCTTGGTTGATTAAAAGCCCAAAGTGGGAAAATTTTTGAAAAAAGGGGGTAAAATGAATATTAAGGGGATTTGGGTTTTTTTCGGCGCTTTGAAAATTAAAAAAAAAAAATTTCCCGGACCCCCCCCTTTTTAATTTTTTTGGCCCCATGATTGGGGTGTTTTTAAATTTTGGTGGATTTTTTGCGCCACCCAAAATTAGAAAAAAAATTGGGGGGAATTAGAAAGGGTCCACATTATTTAAAACAAAACAAAAACTTGGGCATGCCCAATGGTCAACTATAAAAGTAAAGGGCAAACAATTTTTAAGGCCAAATTTCCCCTTTACCAAAATTTAAAAAAAAGGGGATGAAAATATTTAAAAAGGAATTAAATTTTCATTTAAAAAACCATAACAGGGGCACTAAAAGTTTGGGTTTAAAACCCAAATCCAACCGCAAAAAATTATGCAAGAAATCTAAAATTAAAGAAATAAACTTGTGCCTAATCTTCGAGGCAAAAAAAATTATGTCTGTCATTACAGACTTCTACAATTTTATTTAAGACATGGTTTGAAGTTGACAGCTGTTCATCGTATTATTGCTTTCGATCAAGAACAGTTCATGAAACCATACATCATGAAGAACACTGATCTCAGAACTAAATCCACAGATGCTTCAGAAAAAGACTTTTTCAAGCTGATGAACAACAGCTGTTTTGGAAAGACTATGGAGAATCCGCACAAGCGTAAAGATGTCAGATTGGTTACCAGAGAGAACGAAGCAATTAAGCTGACTTCAAAACCTAATTATCAGGACTTTAGAAGATTTCATGATCAGCTTTTTGGCATAATGATGAAAAAAAAGAAAGTCAAATTGGACAAACCTGTATTTATTGGGTTTACTGTTTTAGAATTATCAAAGCTTTTGATGTTAGAGTTTCTTTATGACTACTTTAAGCCCTCGTATCCTGAGTCCAGAGTACTTTACACAGATACAGACAGTTTTGTTATAGATATTCCTACTGAAGACATCTATAAAGACATGGAAACCGAAGTAGCTAAAGGGCATGCAGGATGGTATGACACGTCCGATTATCCTAAAGATTCGCCTTTGCATTCAATTACTAATAAGAAGGTTTTAGGAAAGATGAAGGATGAATTATCTGGAAAGGTGATCAAGGAGTATGTGGGGTTAAGATCGAAAATGTACAGTATTTCGAGCCAGGAGAAAATCATTAAGAAAGCAAAGGGAATATCTCGCAGCGTTGTGCAGTCAAACATATCGCATGACAACTACAAAGAAGCATTGTTGGCAATAAGACTTTTCATCATGACAACGTAAAACTGCGATCTAATCTACATGAGATCAACACAACGGTTGTAACAAAGAAGTCATTAGATAGAACAAACACAAAACGGGTGTTTGTTAATCCAGAGTTTTCATATGCAATTGGGCACTGGAGAACCGCATAAACAGGGGGTTTATATTTTTCATCAACTTTTATTATAAGATCAATCATAGCTTCATCCAATTCATTAAATCTTTTCTCATGTTTGCTTGATGCGTTCGAATTTTTTTTATTATTTCAAGATATTCTTTTTCCCAATTTGGGGTTTGAGTTGTAGGTGATCTGGATGATTTAGCATGCATTGATTAATCCCCGAAAATGTTTCCTTAATAGCATTACACGCATGAAATGATTCCCGTATCATTTTCAAGGTCTCTTCCTTTACCATCTTGTTTCGTTCTGCACTTCCTTCTGAGCTTCCATTTTAAACTCAAATATATTTACGTAAAATAATTAAAGCGGAACTGTGTCGGGTGGGATTATCTGCAGTTCTTCCTTCACAAAAGATCTTTGAGGAGCTGGTTGTTTTGTTGTGTCAGTTTCTCTAAATAATACACGGGGGGATTCATTTTTACAATTCTTTTATTTCATATGGAAAACCCACTCCAAACCGGGATCGGTTGCCCTGATGCGAGTGTCCCCTTCTGCTTCCCCCGGTAAAAAAAGGGTACCTTACTTTTAAACCAAAGGGTAATAGTTGCCGGATGAAGACTCTCCTTCAGCAACATTTATTGTTTTTCTTTGATTGCTTGTACTGGTTTTAGGCCTTTAAATTCTTCATTATTCATTGCGCCCAAAACTGAGGGCAGTCTTCTAACCCATTCGTGTTGCGAGAATTGCCCAATCAGCTCTCTGTGAACTGGTAGGAGAAAAGTCTTTCGGCTAACTGTTTGTTAAAGTTTCAACTAAAGCCTGTGATCTTTTGACTCCCGAATGCCTCTTTTAATGGTAACTCTATGTTCAACAATATAAATTCACTTGGCCTTTAAATTCTATTCCATCATCAATTTGAATCATGCGAGGATAAGTTAGTGGCCCTCGTTGGTATATCAGTTGTATAGCGACAGCAACAGCAAAGCACTCTTTTGTGTTAATGCTCCGCATCTTTGTATCTTGAAGCCATGTCAATGACTGTAAGTGCGTACTTAAATCTTTTTCGTCTAATCCAAATCAGAGGGTAAATATAGAAGATCCATTTATGGGTGTCGTTTGGAGTTGTATTAACAAAGTGTGGTCTCTGAAATTCCGCCTAGGCGCAGGTAAATAAATTTGCCAAATCGCTGTTTAGATAACCATTTTTTGCTGTTTGTCACTGACTCCGCTGCTTGGCTTAGCTTTTTTGATTGCCGTGATTCCCTTCCAAAAACCTTTGGGCGAATAATAAATTTTGTTCATTTTTTATTCAGCCAATATTATGTGCAACAAAATACACAACGGTCATACCAACGACAATAAACCCGATTTCTTGCATCTTTTGTTTTTCTGATGGTTGATAAAAGTCACAAATTTTGGGGGGGGCAATGTCTCGATTGGTTTGCCTGTTACTAGATAATATTGTTTTATTGCTTGATCAACATTTTTAAATGTGTAAGCTGCATGCCCTGTCTTTTCAGTGTGTCATTAATAAAATCTAACTGCTCAAGTCTCTGCCTTCATAGCGTCTTGTCACTGCTAGTTGCTCCATAGCTTTTTATTCTTTTCTCTCGCCGTCATTCCCATTTACTAAATGCGAAATTACTTCCGCTAAAAGCAAGCGCATTAACCACAGCGCCGCCTATCATTATTGCGAGTGAAGCCATTTTTATAAAGTATTTTTTTTCTTACATAATTATATTGTCTGGGAAATTTTTCCTTGCTTAACTAGAAAATCCTTTCGTAGCAAACGAAGCTGCAAAGATGGCAATCAGCTTTGCTGAATCCTCAAAGTCTAGTTTGCCAAGAAACTGCTGCTTTAATTCTTAACAGGCCTTTTACCAACATTTAGTATCCTACACTTAGTCCCCAATAACACAGAATGGTAAAACAAGGTTGGTAACAGTTTTTTCGGTGCTCATTTTTATAAAATAAAATAATTATAATTATTAAAAAACATGAACAGCGATGATCTACTACAGCTAAAAGGGGGGCCTAAACCTCCTGAACTTATGAATGACAAGTTGATGATCAAGCTATTATGCCCAAAAAGAAAGGCTGTATTCTTTGGCAGCATGTGGGAAAACAAAACAGTTCCTCGGGAAATGAATTCAGCATAGAACAGATTCAACAGATGTCGCCGCAAACATTTAAAAGTATCATAACAGGTATGAAGCGCAGCTGGGTCTAGAATGGGAAAAGTGTGGGGGAAACGGTCTTAGTTTGTACACTAAACTATCAGTAATTTGCTCCCATTTATTCTGAACAAGATCTTACGTATGATTTAACGCAAGATCCATTTTAACAAAGTCATTAGAGTCTCTAGGGTGTGATCTATACTATAGATTTGGAACTGTTATCGCCATTAATCATGGGATTAATAACTTTAATCATATAGATTTTGTTTCCCTTCAAAATGAACGAGCTGGAAAATCATCAGAATCAGGGAAACATGAATCAGGTGGAGAAAGTAACCAAGCCAGAAAATCAGCAGAAAACACTGAATCAGGTGGGACCAGAGGGAAAAGCACCTCATCCTGGGCGTGTTAAAGCAGGAAAAAAAATTAGCAGAGTGGAACAGACAAAAAAAATTAATGTTACAGAATAATGACTCATCATGAAAACATAACCCCCCGCCAACGCCAGAACAAGTTGATCCAATGCCAGCAAAAAAAACTCCATGTGATTCAAGGGCCCCAAAGTCTTCATGGAATATTGAACTTAAAACTGTTGCCATTTTTGGCGCCATTGCTGCTGTTGGGGCAGTTATTACGTTATAAAAATATAAAAGAATGGCAACAGAAACAAAAGCTACAAAAAAAAAATCTGAACCGTTAAATACAGAAAAAGACCAACTGCACGCCAAAACCGCCAATAACAAAACATCATTTTGATCCATTATAATGCAATAATATTTTAAAATTTTAATAAAAATAGATCATGGCGTATTAAAAAAAATGATAAAGTCAATAAATAAAACATGGAGTCTATAAAAGACATTTCCATAGACCAGAATTGTAATCAATGCGGTTGCTTAGGTTGCAAGAAAATTCATTAAGATCTATGCAGAGAACGCTGAGCAAGACATCCTCAACGATGACGCGTTTTTTGAGGGGTGTGTGTACTAATTTAGACCAAACTACTAAATTTAAGAAAAAAAACATAGCTTGTATTTTTTGATAATTATAAGATAACTTAATAAGAACTTGGTTGTACTTAAAGGATGACTTAATCAAGAAATTATCAAGAACTTGATCCAAAACTTATTAAGAACTTAATTAAGAACTTGATCAAGAACTTATTAAAAACTTGGCTGTGGGGGCGGGGGGGTGGGGTGAGTGGTGGGTGGGGTGAGTGGGTAGGGGGGTGTGCAGCGTGGGGTAGGACAAAACAAACAACAAACACAAACACCCAATAGACATCCAGGGGTGGGGGCGGAGGGACGTGCGTGCGTGGGGTAGGCCAAAACACACAAACACCAACAAACAAACAAGAAGTGGAACTACCAGGCTGTGTCCCGCGCGCAACCTCAATCAACCCCAAGTGATCACATAGGGTCGTTTGGCCTAGTTTTGCCGCTGAGCTTTGCTGTGCTGCCGCGCTTTGTAGTCAAGCGATCACATAGGGTCGTTTGACCTAGTTTGCCACCGAGCTTGCAGGTGCTGACGTCATTGGCAGCAAGCGATCACATAGGGTTGTTTGGCCTAGTTTGCTGTGCTCCTCTTTTCTCAACCAGGCTTGCAACTGGCTTTAGCAGAGTTACAGCAATTACTGCTGTAGCCGAGCTTTTATGGCGCTCTAATCGCCAGTAGTAGTACATCCGTCATTGTATATTTGGAGCATTTATATGAAGATAGTGCTGGCCACACACTACTCCTCTCCATACTGGTAGATGTACTAAGGTCTGCCTATCCCTATCTAGTTTGTTTGCCAGAACATTCGAAAATCGTTATTCTGTTGCATAAGTTTAATAATGGTTTGGCGTTTGCTACACGTTCATTTATACTGATTCCTAGCTTGTGGAATTAGGATAGTTTATAAAAACACACAGAAAGTTGAATGAGTTTCCTAGCATACGAATCAGACATGTTCACCTGCGTCTTAAGAAATAAACGCCATGTTTGATGCGTTTTTTTTGTTTTTTAAACATGACTTGGCTGTCTCAAGCCAACGCCCAAAAATCAACGCGTGATGGATTGTTTTGCTTTGGCCAGCTTTCAACAATGCAGCGCCATTTATTAAATAAGGAACCATCTCATCGATAGTCAAACACATATTGAAACTGGCTATATTTTGTTCAGCAATATTGCCTTCAACGTTTCATTTCCTTGAACCAACAAACCTTTAAGATAGTCGTCCATTTCCAAAGCAGTCGGTTCCCTTTTTTCTTTTTCTGTTCCTTCTAGGAAAGCAATACTTCTTTTCGGTTTCAGCGGTAACGAACATGCTTCACCCCGTTCTTTTTTCAACAATACTCTGACATGCAAGTATGGTAAAACTTGTGGTGTTCAATGGCGAGAGCCTGCTCTTCAGTGAAACGGGTAGCCATTTTTTAGAATAACACACCAAACACAGTACACAGCGCAATAAAAAACGCCCTACTCGTCCGGAGCCAGTAGAAGAATGATGAAACCGGTGTTGGTTACTAGTCATGTGAGCGCTGTGAGAGCGCCGCCACACAGCAGAGAAGCTTCGAGAAAAGCTGATGAAATATATTGTAATGCGCAGGCCCGGCGTGAAGGAGTGGGGTGAGGGAGGAGCGGGGCGGCAGTATTGATTTTTGGCCTCTCAGTTTGTCAGCAGGCGTGAGGCGCGTGCGCGCGTGTATAAGTGTCTGTCTGTGCCCATGTGTGGTGTTGTGTGTGTGTGTGTGTGTGTGCGTGTGTCTGTCAACATCACGAAACTGTGAACAGCTCCCAGATCAGGTTTTGTTGTTGTTGTTGTTGTTGTTGTTGTTGTTTTAGGTCAGTTTACCCCGGCCCATGTTGACACCTTTTCGTCCCGTGTCTGCCCAGTGTTGATACTGCTTCTCCTGAGTCTGTCCCGTGTTGAAGAGACTACTGTGTAGCCTGGTGTCAGTCTCGTGTGTGCCAACACCTTCGGCCCATGCGCTCGCTCAGTCTGTGCTGTCAGTGCCAACAAGTCGGTTTACCCTGCTCTCTTCTGTGTGTGTGTGTGTCTGCCCGCCTCTCTGTCTGTCTGTCTCTCTCTGTCTCTCTCTTCTCTGTCTGTCTGTCTGTCTGTCTGTCTGTCTGTCTCTCTCTGTTGCGCGCGCGTGTATGAGCGTGTGTTTGTGTGTATGTGTGTGTGTTCGTGTGTGAGTGTGTGTGTGCATACGCACGTATGCCTATGGCTCCAAAACTGGCTTCTCCTCCGTGTCTAAATAGAAATATTATTTAAACCCACAAGCAATCCTTCACCACACGGAGGGCAACTTGACCTTAACGGGCTTTGGCTCGCCTCTCTCTGTGCTGACGAACTCCCCGCTGTAATTAACATACTGCGAAGTAATCGGATAGCCTAGTGCACCCACCGTGTATATGGGCGCGTTCAGTCATGGCTGCTTTTCCCTACGTTACTCTATGGGGGGTGTTCAGTCCTGGCTACTTTTCCCTACGCTACTCTCTGAAAACTTTAGTAAATTAGTATTAAAATGGATAACCCTGCACAGTATGTTTGTTTGTAGGGTCGTTATTTTTTTGGTTATTAAAGTCATGCTTAGTAGAGAACTGTATTATGCCGCTTCTAGGTCACTTTCGCCCGAAAACTGGTTTGAGGGCGGAAGTGAGTTAGAAGCGGCATAATACAGTTCTCTGGGCAATGTACTGTTAGATACCCATTGTGATAGGCTGATGGTAGGCTACTAACCATAAGAGCAATGAACTGTTAGATACTCACAGTGATAGGCTGATGACTATAAGAGCAATGAACTGTTAGACACTCACAATGATAGGCTGATGACTATAAGAGCAATGAACTGTTAGATACTCACAGTGATAGGCTGATGACCATAAGAGCAATGAACTGTTAGATACTCACAGTGATAGGCTGATGACCATAAGAGCAATGAACTGTTAGATACTCACAGTGATAGGCTGATGACCATAAGAGCAATGAACTGTTAGATACAGTGATAGGCTGATGACCATAAGAGCAATGAACTGTTAGATACAGTGATAGGCTGATGACCATAAGAGCAATGAACTGTTAGATACTCACAGTGATAGGCTGATGACCATAAGAGCAATGAACTGTTAGATACAGTGATAGGCTGATGACCATAAGAGCAATGAACTGTTAGATACAGTGATAGGCTGATGACCATAAGAGCAATGAACTTTTAGATACTCACAGTGATAGGCTGATGACCATAAGAGCAATGAACTGTTAGATACAGTGATAGGCTGATGACCATAAGAGCAATGAACTGTTAGATACAGTGATAGGCTGATGACCATAAGAGCAATGAACTGTTAGATACAGTGATAGGCTGATGACCATAAGGGCAATGAACTGTTAGATACTCACAGTGATAGGCTGATGACCATAAGAGCAATGAACTGTTAGACACAGTGATAGGCTGATGACCATAAGAGCAATGAACGGCTAGACACCCATGGTATCTAGAGCACCACATTATGAAAGGCAGGGCCCATTCTCTCCTTCCACCGCTTTACCTATCCCTGACCTAAATCAGGTACCCCCATTTACTGCTGAGTGAAAAGAGAGAGAGAGAGAGGGGGGTAGAGAGAGAGAGAGTGAGAGAGAGAGAGAGAGAGAGAGAGAGAGAGAGAGAGAGAGAGAGAGAGAGAGAGAGAGAGAGAGCCATAGAAATCTGACACCATGTAGGGTTGGAACTCACGACCGTTAGTTCCGCAGGCAAACACTCTAACCACGGGCCCCTTAGGTAGACTCACTGACTAACCGTCAGTTGCGCAGGCAGACACTCTAACCACGGGCCCCTTAGGTAGACCCATGGACTAACCCAGCAGACTTACCGACGTTTGAAAGTAGTCAGGACGGGGTATGTTGGAGAAAAACACGGAACTGGAGGTGAGGATTTTTTTCATGTTTTTTTGTTTCTGTCCCATCATCTGTGCCACCTCAGTGGCATTGTACCCACGCCGCTCATTCCGACCTCCCCCCCCTCCCCCCCCCCCCCCCCCCCCCCCCCCACCGTGTCCACAGCCCCGGCATCGGCAATCCGCTGGGAGCAGTCAATGTCAAGTCGTCAAGAGGCAACCCACCGGAGGAGACGCTGTTCTGCTGCCGAGTCACTTCGTTGGTGATCAGTGGTGCTTGTTGTGATCCAACATACGTAGAACACCACCTACTAAGCCCTATACTGACGACAATAATTGCTTAGTCGCGGAGCCGACCTGAATGAGCTCTCCCTCCGGAGGGCGCCACCACGTCCGTCCAACGACAGCCCCCATGGACTCGCTGAAATCGGCGATC
>CM031622.1:59756673-59757792 GCA_018398815.1 Conus ventricosus | reverse complement strand
CCGACAGAATCAAACCAAGGCCACAGAGGTGGAGAGGACATCAAAACTGAGGTCACCATGACAGCAGGGCATGAAGGACCACAGAATTTGAGACTTTTTTCATGCTGATCGATGAGAATGAGGATGATGAAGATGATAATACGGATTTACATTCCAGTCTCAGACTGCATGGCAGGGCTGTATTTACTTTCATAATATACTGACTTCCATAAAAAAACGCGAAAACAAAACAAGCTGAAGGTTGGGGGTGAATTTTATTGGTCACAATTGTACAGAGTGAAAGCGAGAATTCAACGTGATTTGATTCATTACACCGGTAATGTGTGAAAATGTCATCAGCAATATGTCTTTTGTGTGGAAAATCCAAGTCACGTGACAAACCAGCTTGAAGTCCTAATACCGTGTGTGGCCACCATTTGCGTTGACAACTGCTCGACACCTGTGGCTCATTGAGTGGACCAGGTGGTTGATGCGTCCCCTTGGCACACCAGCCCACACATGGACGATGGCCTGGTGAAGTTGAGCCGCTGTTGCTGGTCGTGGACGCAGGAGGTCCAGCCGTCTGCCAAGTTCATCCCAAAAATGTTCTATTGGGTTTAAATCGGGACTGAGGGCTGGCCAGGGCAGCACATTGACGTTGTTATGCTGAAGAAATTGCTGGGTGGCCCTGGCGGTGTGTGGTCTTGCATTGTCCTGTTGGAATCTCCAGTTTGGGTGTTGCGCAAAAAAAGGATCGACATGGGGTCTGAGCACCTGGTTGATGTAGCGCTGTGCATTGACACCCTGTCCGCGACCAGGACCAATGTTCTGAAAGATGACTGGTCCTATGGCGTGGTTAATGCCAATTGCACCCCATATCATAACGTTCGGGCCTCCCCAGGGGTTCCGCTCTACCACACAGGAGTCAGCATAGTGTTCACCAGGTCGACGACATATTCTGACACGACCGTCAGCCATGTCAATACAAAAACGGCTCTCATCTGAGAACAGTATGCGTCCCCACTGCTGCCTGCGCCAGTTGATTCGGGCTTGTGCCCACTGCAGCCTGTCCTGCCGGTGTCTTGGTGTCAGTACCGGACCTCTGTGAGGACGCCTACATGCCAGCCCGTTCTCCTGAAG
>CM031622.1:59734173-59736673 GCA_018398815.1 Conus ventricosus | reverse complement strand
TGTTTGATTTGTGTTTGATGTGTTGTGTTGTGTTGTGATGTGTTGTGTTATGTGTTGTGTTTGTGTTGTGTGTGTTTGTGTGGTTGTGTTGTGTTGTGTTGTGTTGTGTTGTGTTGGTGTTTTGTGTTTGTGTTGTGTTGTGTGTGTTGTGTTGTGATGTGTTGTTGTTGTGTTGTGTTGTGTTGTGTTTGTGTGTTGTTGTGTTGTGTTGTGTTGTGTTGTGTTGTGTTGTGTTGTTTGGTTGTTTGTGTGTTTGTGTTGTTTGTTGGTGTTGTTGTTGTGTTGTGTTGTGTTGTGTTGTGGTTGGGGTAGCATTGTGTTTTCTTGTGTACAGTGGTTTCGTGGTGTGTTTCATTGAATGGTATCGAGTCCCGTCGTGTAAACTGGCAGAGTATTGCTCTTGTTTTGCCTTGCAGTGTCTTGCCTTCCGTTGTGTTGTTTTTTCCACTTTATTTCATCGTGTTGCATTGTGTTGTATCGCCTTGCACACAATTATACTGATTCTGTCGTATTGTGTTGTGTTGTATTGCCATGCGCTGCCTTCTTTGTTATTGTGCCGCAGAGAATTGCCTCATATTGTATCATTATCATGTGGAACTATATTGTGTCCTATTATATCGCACTGCGTTGCTTGTATATTCTTGTGTATGAGAGTCTGTTCTATGTATTACGTTCTATCACAATAGCTGTTTTGGTCGCAATACCAACAATTGTCTCTATCCCTCCTCCTCCGCCTCCTCCTCCTCTCGTACCTTCCCCTTAATCTACCTAGCTTTTGTTTTGCTTGTTTATCTCTTTGTCTCCCCCCCCCCCCCCCCCTACTCCCTGCCGTTGTCTGTCCTCCCCACCTCCCACTCCACCCCCCCATCCCCTATTCTCCGCTTCCCATTCATCTCTTTTATTCTACCACCCTATATCCATTCTTGTTCTTCCTGCCCCCCCCCCCCCCTCTCCCCCTCGCCACCCCCCCCCCCCCTTCCACGGGCACCACTCTTTTCCAGACCCCGCTAACAGCTTCGTAACCCCCCCCCCATCTCTCTCTCTCTCTCTCTCTCTCTCTCTCTCTCTCTCTCTCTCTCTCTCTCTCTCTTACCTTCATGTGCCAATTTTTGAAAAGTCAGGGGGAGAGAAAAAAAAAGTACCTTTGTCATGGGTCTGGTCACAGTTATCTCCCTTAAACGCGCTTCAAGTCTCAACATCACTTCGCTTCTTTATTATTGTGGCACTGAAAATGCAACTGTCTGGTACCAAAAGTGATTGGCTCTTCGGCTGCCATGTCAGACCACTGTGGTCACCACGCCCAGTTCTGGGCTAGGTAAGACAAGCACTGTGGCTTTGTGTTTCTTTCTTTTCTTTCTTTCTGCGTACGGAGGCTGATACTCCTGCGGACACTGCCCGTATAGACAGGCAGTGGAGTTTTGAGTGTATGACCGTTTTTTTTTCTCCCGCCATTAAGGCAGCCATACTCCATCTACGGGGAAGGTGCATGCTATGTGTAACGTGTCATCCATACCAACGGCCAAACTGGCCTTCTCTTCCGAAAGTTGGTGATGGGATTTGACGTGTGTGCAAGATGGTGTGCGTCGAAGGATTGTATGGGGAATGGAGTCCGAACCAATGTTAACTCCGAGGGAAAAAAATCCCCCTGTACCGAAATTCGAACCCGCAACCCCAGGATCACGAGTCCGGCGCTCTACCAACTGAGCTATTCCGGCCCCCTGTGCATTTGTATAAAGGGAAGGACAACACATGGAACACGCTTCACACTCTGCTTTACATCCCACACTGTCTGTTCAGCTGCTTCATACTCTGCTTTACATCCCACACTGTCTGTTCAGCTGCTTCATACTCTGCTTTACATCCCACACTGTCTGTTCAGCTGCTTCATACTCTGCTTTACATCCCACACTGTCTGTTCAGCTGCTTCATACTCTGCTTTACATCCCACACTGTCTGTTCAGCTGCTTCATACTCTGCTTTATGTCCCACACTGTCTGTTCAGCTGCTTCATACTCTGCTTTATGTCCCACACTGTCTGTTCAGCTGCTTCATACTCTGCTTTATGTCCCACACTGTCTGTTCAGCTGCTTCATACTCTGCTTTACATCCCACACTGTCTGTTCAGCTGCTTCATACTCTGCTTCATCCCATACTGTTCAGCTGCTTCATACACTGCTTTACATCCCACACTGTTCAGCTGCTTCATACTCTGCTTTACATCCCACACTGTCTGTTCAGCTGCTCTCTGTCGCAGGTAGAGGTAAGGAAATGTAGCAAAAAGTCTGGTAAAGTATCTTCGAGTTATTTTCATTGTTTTAGGTTCTGTACGTTACGCTTCTCTTAATTGATCAATTAATTTACCTGCTTATCTGTTGAAGTATATACAAATTGCCAAATTCTACGTTTGGGAGACATTTATCGTTTGACAACAGACATTAGAGAGACAAAAAATTTTAGGGAGACAATCCGGTGTCTCCTTTACGTTTCACAAGCGTCTAGT
>CM031622.1:59683146-59721573 GCA_018398815.1 Conus ventricosus | reverse complement strand
TTTATTTTTTGTTTTTTTTTTTTTTTTTTTTCCTTCAAAGTATCTTGCTTAAAATGTAATGGATAACAACTTATCGAGCTTTAATGCATTTGTGAAGATATGTGAGTTTGTTATAATTTTTGTAAGTTTTAGTCGCTAGTTATGCTTAGTAGTCGCTAGTCATGCTTAGTTAGTCCCTTAGTGGGGCGAGGGCCAGATGAAAAAAAGCATGTGTTTGCTTATCTGTTACCCTTGGAAATAAAGATTATCATCATCATCATCATCATCATCTCTCTCTCTCTCTCTGTTCAAATTTGTGTATGTTCGGTGCATGGGGAATCTTGATATTTGTTGTGTAGATTGCCTAGTTGCATCGCTGTTAGATTCTTCTGGTCAGTTCTATCTTCTTTCGTGTCTTTTAATTTAAATTAAGATTTTCTACAAATTTTCCCATATGATATTCAGCACTTTTCTTTCTCTTTACGCGCTTGATTATGCAATCCGCCAATGTGTTTTTTTGTTGTTAAATTTTCCATCACTGAGCACATTATAAGCATTTGCTTGTTGTTGCTTCAGTTCAGTAATTTTTTTTATGTACTATCTGTTCAATAAAGAAATGCTTAAAAAACAAACAAATAAAGAAATGCTTAAAAAACAAACAAACTTGAAGGATTATGTTACATATTTTTAAATTTAACCATGCAGATTTTTTTAACCAAATAGTTGGCATACAGACCATTGCTTTATAACTGTTTAATTGTTACTGTGTTTGAAATCAAGCTGCTGCATCATATTCCGATGCGGAAGATGAAATGTGGTAAATGATCACATGATTTTAAATGACCCAGGGGCCCAAGAAAGATACTTTGCCTAAAGTAGTGGTGTGAAAAACGTCTTTGTCATCTAGATTTTATGACTTGCATCCAATCCTCTAAGCCCCCTCTCCCATTGTCTCCTCTCTCTCTCTCAACTTGTTTTTGTTTGTTTCTTTTTGTTTTAAAATGTTTATATGAATAGTTGAATTAAAATGTCTGGGGTGATTTATTTATTTATTTATTTTTTGTTATTCATTTTACTTGCTTACTTACTTCCATTCCCTTGTTATTGTTTTTCTTTATTGTTTCTTGTACCTGTACGTGAAAGAAAAAATGTTTAAGCAAACAAAAGAAAACATGGGCCTGTCCAATGAATAATTTAAAAAATTTTGCTTGACTGAAGCTTTCTCACTGTGTCTTGTGCAGTTTCCTTCCCAAAGCCGTATACCCAAGATAGAGCAGCCGACATTGTTTATGTGTGGGATGAAGGATGAGCTGGTGCCTCCTGCCATGATGCAGGCTCTCTATGCAGTGAGTACTGATACACTGAGGTGATGCCTAGTGAAGAGAGAGAGAGAGAGAAGAGAGAGAGGAGGGGAGAGGAGGAGAGAGAAGATGAAAGAGAGAGAGAGAGAAGGAGAGAGAGAGAGAGAACTGTGCTCTATGCAGTGAGTACTGATACACTGAGGTGATGCCTTGGGGGAAGAGAGAGAGAGAGAGAAGAGAGAGAGGAGGGGACTGTGCTCTAAAGCATGAGTACGTACACTGAGTATGCTGTGATGGAGAGAGAGAGAGAGAGAGAGACTGTGCTCTATGCAGTGAGTACTGATACACTGAGGTGATGCCTAGTGAGAGAGAGGAGAGAGAGAGAGAGAGAGAGACTGTGCTCTATGCAGTGAGTACTGATACACTGAGGTGATGCCTAGTGAAGAAGAGAGAGAGAGAGAGAGGGGAAATGTGCTCTATGCAGTGAGTACTGATACACTGAGGTGATGCCTAGTGAAGAGAGAGAGAGAGAGAGAGACTGTGCTCTATGCAGTGAGTACTGATACACTGAGGTGATGCCTAGTGAAGAGAGAGAGAGAGAGAGAGAGAGAGACTGTGCTCTATGCAGTGAGTACTGATACACTGAGGTGATGCCTAGTGAAGAGAGAGAGAGAGAGACTGTGTGCTTATGTGTTCGATGTTTGTGCTATGACATGAAATGTGTTAATGCATGAATTGTGTGTGTGCTTTTGCGTGTCAAGAGGGGCCGCTGTCAGTTGGTTAGAGCGTGTGCTTGCAGAGTTGACGGTAGGTAGTGAGTTTGAACCTCTTATGGGGTTGGATTTTTTTTTTCCGGCTTGAAAATCCTCTCTGTATTTTAGCAGTAGACAGAAAGGATTGATGTTTGTACTGGACAGTCGATGTTCTGAGCTGTGCTGATGTGGACACTGATGGTTGATCATTCGCCTTGGCCTACACCGTGGTTGTTGGTTATTTTGTTGCAGGTAGGGTTCTTCACAATATAGATGCCTTGGGTGAATTTTTTAGAGAAATGAAGTGGCCTTCTAGTTTGAAAATGATCGTGAATATTTCAGTCGGGTCCATCTACATTTGATAGGGGATCCTAACAACAAGAGTATGTCTAAGGCGTAGCTAGCCATTGTTTTTAAGCAGTCACATGACTTCCAGATCAGAACTCTGAAGAATCATCACTGACGACCACAACTGTTTCATCTATGTTTTATTTTCAGCCATTTGTCCAAAACCGTCATTATGCTTTGTAACTAATGCGGGTCTGGTTCATTGCTTGTGCGTTGTTTTCAGCTTGCCATTGTGGGAGGTGTTCTGAGTGCTGGGCTGTATATGTTTGGCTGTGTCAGGTAGGAAGAAACTTTAGGTAGGGCTTGACAGCAGAAGGTGTTTGGAGAAGAACGTCTCCTCAGACAAGTGTTTCAGGCCTTAACTCTCACACTCTGAGGGGGCTGGGCAGCATCCAGATAAGGACTCCTGGTGCCTTCTGCTGTCAGACCCTTTTTTTTTCTTCCTGGCACTGCTGTTATTCCAACAACACCTTCTGGATGGATGGGCGCCTCAGTTATGCTTTTTGGACGGTTAGCTAATCCATGTCACCGTTGGACACCAAGGCCAGGAAATTTAAGCCTCATGATGTTCTTTTTGCCTGTCTTGATCAGATTCAGATGGACTTCTTTTCAGCTGTCTCTGCCGTTGCCTTACGGATTCTGGTCCTTCTTACCAGAAAGTTTCAACTGTTTTATGAGATCATAGGCTGATGGCCTAAAACCCTCACTCCTAGCCTCCGTGGCAAGGACTTTGGCTTGAATGCCAGATTCACTCAAGCTGCTGGCTACGCTGGTATACTTTTCAGTCCTGCAAATGAGAGCTTGCTCCATTCTGTGTACATATGGCTCTGATAGTGCCATCTCCTTAGGCGCTTGGTTGGTGTGTCATTTGTACCTTCTGTACAGGTACCTTCTGTGTAAATATGGCTCTGATAGTGCATCTCCTTAGGCGCTTGGTTGTGTGTCATTGTACCTTCTGTATAGGTACCTTCTGTATAGGTACCTTCTGTATAGATACCTTCTGTATAGGTACCTTCTGTGGGTTGCTTTGCGTGAACTCAGGAAATGCTCCACTGCTTGTTTGCCCTGACAGGATGGAGTCATAGAGTCATCTGTTTCCCCATTTCACCTGGTTCTGAATGCAAAGGCAGCAGATCGTACACAGGTCTGGGGTCCCTTTTGCCATGCTCTTTTTCCTTTCCAGTGGTTTTTTGGTGAGAGTGTTTTTTTTTATTTTGTCCACTGCCGGAAGGCCTTCCGGGAAAGGTTTTCGAATTTTTTGGGGCCATCTTTTCTTTCTTAGCTCATGTGGGCATGGGGGGTTCGTTTTCCCCTTTTCCCTTTCCCTTTTTTTTTGGAACTCCACCCCTTTGTCTATGGGTAGGGGGGGGTTTGGGCCCGGTTTTTTCCCCTAAATAGGGCCCGGTAATATTTCAGGGGGGTTAAAAGCGCGGACTCGTGATCCGGGGGGTTTTGGGGTTTTCGAATTTCGTACGGGGGGTTTTTCCTCGGTTTTAAAAGGAGTTCTGACTCCATTCCCATAAAGTCCTTCGAATGAGACTATAAATGGGGTTCCTGTGTGAAACGCAGCTTAACTTCTTGCACCATTTAAAACCCCTTTCCCCAAACTTTGGAAAAGAGAAGGCCATGGGGGCCTTTGGGTTGGTTTGCACGTTTCACATAGAGCCCTTCCCCGAAGTTGGAGTAGGGGCTCCCTTAAATTTGGGGGATAAAAAACGGTCATCCCACCGGGGTTTTCGTGGGGGTCCTTTAAAGCCCTTTTTAAAGGGCCTTATAAAATTGGGGTTTGGTTGGTTTAAAAAGGTTTTTTTAATGTTTTGGTTTCCCGAAATGTTGGTCCTTTTAACTTTTCAGGAGGTTTTTTAAGTTTTGAAAGGTACGGGTTAATTTCTGTTTTATCAAGAGAAAGAGACTTGAGAACAAAACTAAAAACCCTTCGAAAACCCAAAAAAAAACCTACTTTTGCAATTTTTGCAAAAGCGTTAAAAGGATGCCGACGCGAAAACGTCTAAAAATCAGTATTGTACAAGGTTAGTACTACTAGGCCTTTTAACATTAGTGCGCTTTTGCTCAGTGGCAGCGACTTTGAACCCGCGGCAGTGGCTTGAGTCACCCCGGCTTTTGGTTAGCTTTAAAGTATGGGTTCCAAAAGAAGCGGGGCAAATTTTTTGGGCGGCATATTTTTGACTCAATTTTTCGGTCAAACGATTATTTTAAAAAGGTTTCCCCTTTTATAAAAAATTAAATTTAAAAAGGTGAGGCAAAAAAGTTTGAAAAACATTTTTACCCAAAAAAATTTGTGGTACTAACATCCAGGGGTTTGTAAAACATGCGAACATAAACAAATTCCCTTGGAAAAACGGGCTATATGCTGGGTTTGAGCAGATGTACAAGATAGATCCCCTTTCCCCGTTCTTTTCCTCCTTCCTTTTTTTTCCTGCGTAGTAATTTGCGGGGGCCCCTGTTTGGAAATTTTAAAAAAAATTTTTGGGTTTGCAAGCTAAACTTTCAAAATGCCGGGAAATTTTCCCTTTCGGGGAAGATGGTTATTTGTTTAAAGTTTATTGCGAGTGGGTGAGAAGTTTTTAATGGGGACAACCCATTCTGCTCGGTGCCTTTTTTGTGGGGTTTGTTGAAAACTTGATCAAGGGGAGAGATTTTGCCCTTTTTAAAGCAGCTCCCCAAAGACCACAGAATGTAAAAAATTAAACGAAAATTAAAGGGGGGGGGGGGGACACCGGATGTAACTTGACGATTTCTTTTCAACAAACAGCAGTGTGTCAAGCCACGGTCGTTCCAGTTAAACTAGAGTACTATAGGCCACTGCCGCAAAAAAAGTGCTTTAAAGTACAAGCCCAACCACAGAAATCTATACTATTTTTGGCCCTAGATCTAGTTTTGTCTTGACAGGGGTCGATTTGAAGGTTTGAAGTTTTTGGGGCAATAAAATTTTGGGGGGGACTCCCCACTACAGAAAAAGATATCAGGCAGAGCGGAGAAATTTTTTGATCTATGTTTCAGACAGTGCTTTGCTCCCAGATTTAAATTTGTGGGGAAACAAGATCCCGATACCTAAAAATTTGGGTTGCCCCCGATTTTCTGAGTCCCTACAAAAGAATTTTCAAGGCTTCCCCCTAAAATAGGATATGTTTTGCTCTTTGAGGGAGTCTTTGAAAAAAGAAAAACCACAGGAAGTTTTTGGTCTTTATGACTTTATTGGCAAGATTCTGTTGGGGAAAAACACGGTATTTGATTTCAGATTTTTGGGGGCCCCAGCCACGGGAAAAAGGACTTTACTGAAAGTTTGAGTCAGTCTTAAAAAGCCCAATTGAACAAGAGGGGATTTTGGTTTACAGTTGGCTTGGAGGGCCCCCCGGTTGAATTGGGACTGTCTACAACACCATGAACGGGACATGAAAGAAACCCATGGGGGGTCCCCTTGCGCATGGGGGAAGGTGGGGCCCTTTAAACACCCCGGCAAAAACCCCTTTCCTTTTCCCGGTTGTGAAGCACAGGGTGGAGAAAAAAGGAATGGAATTTTTGTCTGAAATCCTAAAGCTTTTGAAGACAGCCCAGCCGCCTTGAGGTTATTTCCCCCAAAACCCAACCCTTTCTTTAAATTAAAGTTCTGTCCCAAAAAGGTGGCTGGGGGAATGCTGTGCCAGCAATGGGGCCCCAATTGAAACTGTTTGCCCAATTTAGTTTTGGGTTTGTGGAAAAGGTGCTCTGGCCAAAAAGGGATCCCTTCCCATGTAAAAACTTTTTTGAATGTGTGAAAACTGGGGTCAACCCCTTGTGCCACCCAAAACTTTTCTTTCTTTGCTCTGTTGCTGGCTTTTGGGCCCATTCCTAAAAAGTACCAGGCGGGCAAGCCCCTCATCCCCTTCATGGAAGATCTCCGCCATGTAAAAGAACCCCGGGCAGAGGTTCTTTAAAGAGGATGGGCTGAGTAAACCCCACGCCCAAAATGGGATTGGTTGATGCAAAACAATTTTTCGAGTAGTGTGAAGTTGGACTTTAAGACAACAAAGCCTTTTCAAAAAGGCAAAAAAAGCGGGCCGGTGTATCGGGGGGACTAATGGGGATTTCCCCCAAACCCGTGTCGAAGTTTTGTGAAAATGGTGGGGAAAAATTGTTTAGAAAAGTCCCCACTAAAAAAAGGAAATTAGGGGTCAGAACATGTCATGCCTGGACCCTACCAAGTCAAAAACAAAAAGAGAGAAAAGGGAAAATGGGGTTCTTCTTCTGAAAAAATGTCTTTGACAGGGCGAGTGACTAAAGGGGGGGGCCCGCCCATTCTTGGGGTTTAAAACAACTTCGGCCTACTGCTCCCAACGCATCACCCAGCTCAAAAAAATGTGACAAAGGAGGGTGGACATGGGGGTTTGCCGGGCCCTCTAGAACATCCCGTTCCCCAAACCTCAGGCCTTTCTTTTAAGAACATGTTGCTGGGGCCCATGGGCAAGCCACGTGGAACGAGGTTTTCCTACAAAAAAGAAGCTTCTGCTGACAATCGGGCCCAGAAAGCTCCCCAAAGCCGAAGGGTCTTTAATTTAAAACCACATCCGTGTTGTTGGTGGGATCCAGAACGTAAAACGGGAAACAAGCCCCCCCTGGTGTCTGCAAGTGCTGCATGGGGAAAAATAAATTAAACCCCGGGAAAGAAAAACGTCGGGAAAAAGGAAAAAAACCCCAAAACCCAATAAAAACCAAGTTTTTGGGGGGGCTGGAAAAAGAAAAAAAAAAGAAAGCAAAAAAATGATTCAAAGAAACTCATCTTTGGGCGGAAAGGAAAACCTGAGTTTTAAGCTCGGGAAACAGAGGAGTTTTTCATTCTGGATAGGTCCAATGGTTCCCCTGTCAAAAAGGGGGAAAATTGGGCCAACCCAGCAGTTCCCTTCAACAAAACAAAGAAACAAGGGAATTAAAAAACTGTGATGTGTTTAAAAAGAAAAATGTGTAAATGTAGTGTGTGGAAGTGACGTAGAATTTTTGTAATATTTGTGTAGTGGGTTTGCCCAGAAAAAAAAAAAGGGAAGGGAAAGTGATTTCATTATTTTGTCTAAAAATGTTTGTGATCACAGTGAAAATCATTTAATCTAAATTTGTGAAAAAAACCTTTGTGACAATAACTTTCAGCCAAAGAAAACCTACAGTGACGTGAATTGCAAAGACTAAATTAACAAAAAAGGGGAAATTTAGCTTTTCCTCTTTTTTTTTATGGGGAGGGGGGTTCTGCTTTTCTGCATGCCCAAAAGGGGGGGGGGTTTTGGTCTGAAAAAGTCATTTTTGGCCCAAAGGCCCTTTTTAATGATTTGAGGTCCTTATAAAGCCCCTTTTAAAAGGCCCTTTTTTTGGCTTATCCCCAACCCCCCGGGGAAACCCCTGTAAAAACACAAAATCGACTGCCTGTTTTTAAAAGGGCCCGTGCCCGCAGGGTTTTCAGCCGGGTTTATGCAGAAAGAAAAAAAAAATTTCCCTGACCCTTTGGGTTTTCCTTTGCTGGTGCTTTTCCCCCTGATCGGTTTGTTTTCTGCCAGTCTTTAGCTTGAGGGGGGAAGATCTCCCCTTGTCTTTCCAACCCACAGATAGGGTTTTAAAAAACCATGTTTCCCTTTCAACTTTTTGTTCCCCCGGGAAAGGTTTTTTTGTTTTCTGCAAAGCTTATTTTTCAAGCGGTTCATAGGAGAACTTGGTTAGGGAAAGTTTTGCGATGCACGCAAAAAAAATTTTAACGTTCACGATTTGGGGAGACGGGGATTTTTTGCCCTGGGTCCCCCAAGATTACACCTCCCCCTAAAGGTTTTCCTTTTTTCAGCTGACGTTTGTGAGGAGGAAAACGGACTAAAATTAAAAACAGGTTCCCCAAACTTTTTTGAAAGTCCCAGGTTTGTTGCCCTAATTTTTGGGCCCCAGCCCCCAGGGTTTTTTGTTTGCCCTAAAAGGGTTCTGCCCGCCCTTGGTTTTTTTTTTTTTTTTCCCCCCCAAAAACCTTTGTTCTGACGCCCCATGGTTTTTTCTTTTTTCACTTTGGTGTTTTTTTTTTTTTCTTTTTTTTTTTGCAATTTCCCGGGCAGCCAGATGAAGCGTATTGTTTTTTTTTTCCCGGGGGGAAAGCCCAACAAAAAACCTGGATGGCCCTGGATATTATGGGGCCCTTCCCTTTAGTTTCCCTTTGGTGCAGGTAAGATTTGTGTGTGTGTGTGTGCAGGCGTGCCACATGAGCTTTGTTTTCAGGCTTGCATGTGTGTGTTTTGTGGGTGTGTGTGGTGTGGGGTTTTGGGGTGTGCGTGTGTGGTTTGTGGGTATGATTTTGGGAAGGTGTGTGCATGTTTGTAGTGTATTGGTTTGGGAAATTTTATTTGAAACCCATTTTGAAAATTTAGGGGGAACATTGGGGGAGTTTGGGGTTTTAATACTGGAAAAAATGTTAAAAAAAAAAAAAAGTTTTTTCCATTAGGGAGCGTTTTTTTGGGGGGGAAATTAGCCAACATTTTTAGAATATTTCCCGCATTCTTAGAGGGGGTTTTTAAATTTTGTTCCCGTATTTTCCCCTTTTGGAAACCTTTTTTCCCAGTCTTGAATTTGGGGGAAAAAAAATTTTAAATTTGCAGGTCTTCACTTCACACCCAAATTTTGCAGGTTTTTCAGCAAAAAAGTTTTAGTAAGTATGTGGGGGAAAAAAACATCAGCAAGGAGTAAAATCAGGGAAAGAAAAAAAAGGTTTTGGAACCCCAAGGGAGTGGGGTTTTGGTTTTATGGGCTTTATACAACGTCACGAAATCTCATGTTAATTCTTTGCGAAAGCGAGCAGTTCCCAATTTTGTTAACCGGGTTTATAATGATAAATTGGTTTAGTGGGGGATTTAAAATCCTGAATCAGCCGGGGTTTTTGTGAAAGGAAAGGACTGATAGTAAGCTAATAAAAAAAATGGTTTTGTTGTTTTTTAGACTAAAAAAATGAAGAATAAACAGGGGTCATGCTCATTTTTGGGCATCAGAAGCCAGAGGCCGGAATTCTCCCGCCCTCAGAATTTCATAGATTTTTGGGTGTCACTGGGGGGAAAAACCCTCGGGTTTGGGGGAGGGTTATAATGCTGGGAAAATTGGGAAAAGATCGTGTAGAAATTTGGAGAATAATGTTTTTGCGGCAAAATTTGGGGTAAAAGTGAAAGAAAATTGTTTTAAATTGTGGATTTTTGCTTTTTTTTTACTGAAATTACGCTGTCATATAAGCGAAGGGGTCCATTGATGCCTGTTCCTTTTTTCCCAGGTGTTGATGCGAAGGGAAAAATTACTTCAGGGGCCGGGCCCCATCAAAGTGGTCGAACAGTAAATTGGTGGTTTTAAAAGAACCCCTGCTGTTGTTTTGGCCATCAGTATCAGCTGTTGGGCATTTTCCTGATGTTTTTACCCGATTAAATTGATGTTGGGGGACATTTTTTATCGGTGGGGAGTTCATCTCATTTAATTTGACCCCATTAGCTGTGATCGGGTTTTTGGGTGGTGCCATCCCACACATATGTGTATGTGTTTGTGGGTGAATGGTTTTAAAGGCTTTAATGTTGCATGTGTTTTTTTGTGTGAGTGCTTTCTATGTGTGTGTGTCCCCCAGACGGGTTTAAGATATTAAAAACCCTTGGGTCTGCTTCAAAAAAGGGAAAATTTTTCACAAGCCCGGTTTAAACCCCCAGAATGCTGCCCCCCCCCCCCCCCCTTCCCTTTCCTCCCTACCAAAAGCCCCTTCCTACCCCCCCATTCCCCCCTTCCCAAAAACAGGAAAGGGGCCCCTTCTTGTTAAAAACAAGGGGGAGCGATTGGGGATGAAAATGATTTTTTCCTTTTTCCAAAAAAATGAAAAACCCCGTGTTTTTTAAGGGAAAAAGGGTTTTTCTGGTGCGGTGGGGGGAGTTTTAAAGGGAGTTGTGCTTGGAGCTGTGAAGTCGGTTTTGAGCGGGTACAGTTTTACGTTTGGGGGTCATTACTGTACCTGTCAGCCAATAGCATTCACGGCATTTGTTGCTCTGCCGGGGCCGAAGTTTTTTTTTGTGGCTAAGCAGGGGATAAAGACTTTTCCCGTGGTCCCCAAAACCTTTTTCGGGGAGGGAAAAGGCCGGGTTTTTAAGTCCCCTTTTTCGTAATTTCTCTGGGCCCTCCGCCCAAAGCAAGAAAAGGGCTTGTGCTCTGTCTCCCCTTCTTTTTTCCCGGGTTGTGTTTAGATAGCCTTGGGGGTTTGGGCTTCTTTGCTTTTTTGTTGTGGCTTGCGCGCTTCCCCCTTTCATTCTTTTTCGGGGGGGCCCTTTTGGTTTGGGTGTGCTTTTTTCCTTTGGTTAAACCCACCCCCTCCTCCCCTTGTTTTTTGGGTCTTGGCACTTGCGACTTTGCTTGGGGCGCTTTCGTCTTCGAAAGTCGGAACCCCCATCGCCGGTTTCCCCCTTTTTCCCCCCTTTTTGGGCTTTTGCCCCTTGTTTATCGAATCTCGGCCCCCCTTTTCCTTCCATTTGGACTCCCGATTCGCCTAATTTTCACGTGGGGTCCCCCGGGTTTCCCATTTCTTCCCCGGGCTTTCCCGCCATTTTGTTTTGGGCCCGGGGAAAAAAACCCCGGGGCCCATTTCGATCGCCCGGCCTCGATCTCCCCTCACGGGTTTTTCTCGGGGGTTTTTAAATACAATTTCGTGTTTCACGCTTTGGGTTTGACCCCTTTTTCATCCTCAATCCCCCTTTTGGTCTCCCCTTTGGATCGTGGGGGGTTCCCTTTGTTTCCCCCCCAAAACCGGGGGCCCCAAAGGGTTTTAAAAAGGCCAAAACGGCTGAGGCGCCCCCAAATTCTTCGGCGGGCGCTCTTACCCCGGAGGGGTGGGTGTTTTCGTTTCCACGGGACAAACCCCCCGGGGGGGGGGGGGGGCACCGTGAGCTTTCCCGGTCGGTGTAGAGGGGGTTTCCCTTGCGGGGAGCGGCGCCCCACCCTTTCCCGCCCCCCTCTCCCACGACCGGGGGGATCACGATCGTGGCGCGGCCCAAAACAGTCAGCCCAGTGGAAGAAAAATCGGCAGTCTTCGCCGATGTTTTTCTTTTTGTTTCCCTTTTCCCTAACCCCAAATTTCCTCCAAGGGCAAGGCTCCCATAAAAAGGGGCCCCCTTTCCCGTTCTAAATTTTTCCGTTCCCTTTGGACTGGTTCGCCTGTTGACTTGGGGCCCCCGCTTTTAAGGGGGCCCTTCCCATCTTTGCCGGGGGTCCGGCGTTCATGGGCCCCCCAGGGGCCCCTTGCCGATACCCGGCCCGGGGGCACGGGTGGGGGACTCGCGGGGGGGGAATAACCCCCGGTCACCCAAATTCTATTGAGATTTGTGACGCTAGCCCCTCCACTAACGTCACACGGTCGGGGCCGCTCCCCCCCAAAGGGCCCGGGTTTCGCCACGACCCGGCACGAGGAGCGTCAACACCCCGGTGGAGGGAATGGGGCCCAGTCTTGGGTTTTGGGAAACCCCCCCACGGGACCACAACCCGGGTCGGGTTTCGCGGGCCCATCGGTAGCTCGGATCTGCGCCCAAAAACCCCCCGCGGTCCGAACCCCCCCCGGATCGATCGTCTAAATTTCCCCCCTTTGGGGGTACAGGCCGTTGGGGACCCCGACTTTTCCGCCCCCTATTGGGCAACGTCCGCGGCCCCCTTTCCCTCTGGGGGAGGATCGACCAGGGGGAACCAGGGGTAACCCCTGCCCCTTTGGGTTTTTTTAAGCGTCGTCTAGCCATCCCGCCCGTTCCACCCCGGCCCGGGAAAGGTCGGGATGGAAACACTCCCCGACCCCTCCCCCGGCAAGGGGCCGGTGCGGACCCCCCCCCGGGAGTTGCAGGGGGCATGTTTCCCCCGGGGTGCGAAAGGGTTCCCCCCGGGTCCCGAGGGACTCTGCCTGGGGGGCCCCTCAGCCCCCCTTTCTCCCCGGGGGGGAGGTGGTTCATTCCCCCAGAGGGAAACAGTGGCTTAGCTCGGGGCTCTTCCCCCGAAATCCATCTTTGGCCTATGTGGCATCCGGCCCCCCAGAGCTGGTCGACCTGGGGCCCCATTCCCCTCGGGCGCTGTCCGATCGGCAAAATTTCCCCCAGGTTTTTTACGCGATTACGGAAACCCCCCGGGGAGTCGTCCTCGTTTTCACCCTTTTCCCCCGAAATTCACGCTCCCCCGCACCCCCACATGGCCCTTTCCCAAGGTGGGGCCTGAACTTTTCCCCCTTTACGATCCCGAAGGGCCCCCCAAATTTGGGGGAGGGGCTTGAGGAATTTTCCCCCCCCAGTCTGGGGGCCTTTTTCCCTTTTTTTGGGAGGCTGGCGCCCCGTTTTTGTTGTTTGGGAATTCCCCCCCCTTAACAAAAATCTTCGCCCTTTCCGTTTTTATGGGTCCCCCCCACCAGCGGTTTTCCGGGAAGGATAGCCGCCCCCCCGGGCCATCACCCTTTTTTGGGCAGTTTGGCCTCCCCGAAGGGGTTTTCACTTTCCGTTTCCCCCCCCGGGGACTGACTTTTTTATCAGGCCCCCAAAGCGGGCCCAAAAGGAGTTTTCCCCAAGGCCCCCGGGAGGCCCCCCCATGTCTTTTTTTCTTTTTGCCAAACCGGCCCCCAGGGGGATTGATTTCCCCGGGCTGAAACCCCAGGTCACTCCTAACGGCCCCCCCCACATCCACCTTTTTCTATCAAAAACCCCCGACAGGTGGGGAAAATCGCCAGGGCTGGCATTTGCAAACCCCCGCGGGGGGATGCCCTTTATTGACATGGTTTTCCCCGGAAGCGGAGGAACTCTGGCCAAATGAGGGAGGGATTGGGCTCGGGTCTTCAGGGGCCCCCGGGGGACCCCTGAGGAGGCCCAGCCCGTTTTTATGACCCCTTATGCGTTTTTCTTGTCAACAAAATAGGCCCCACCTTGGGGTGGGGGACAGCGCAGCCAAAGGGACTTTAACTGCTTCTGGCCGTAGAGGGCCCTTTCTATCCAGGCCATCTTTTCCCCCGCGCTTTAAGGGGCCTTTTTTCTGATTTTGGGTCAGGAGCATCGCTTTTCGGGGATATTCCCCGGGGGTTTATTTCCCCTGCCCTGAGGAGCGCAAAACAGGCCGCTTCTTTTGCGACCACAAACCCCGTCAGCACGCCCCTTTTAGACCATTCTTTGTCAGGGGCCCCACCCCAGCCGACCCCCGCCACCCCAAGCAAACGTCCCCCGAGGCCCCCCCCAAAACCCCAAAGCCCAAACCCAAAAAACCCCAAAAGAAATTTTTGGTTCGGCCAACAGGCCCCGGCCCCCGGGGGTTGGGGCTTGCGGACCCCCCCTTCGAGGGGCGGGAATGTCAGTCTTCCAGACACAAACCCCGCCCCTCTGCCCCCCCGGAGGCGTCGGGCCCCGGGACGCCCACCTTGGGCCGGGGCAGGGTTTTCCCAACCCCCGGGGGGTTTCTGTTCTGCGGGTGGGTTTTTGTTTTCCCCGGGCACCCCAAAAAGCCCTCCCCCCCCCGTCCCCCCTCCTCCTTTCCCCCGGCGGGCCACCTCCCCCCCAGGCGGAGGCCCCTTTGCCGGAAAACGGGGGGCTTCTCCGAAGGGGCCCATCCCGGGGAAAGGGTACCACACCCCAACCCCCGGGTTTTTCTCTCGCCCCCTTTTTTTGTCCCCCAAAGGGTGGGCGGTGGAGGCCCCCTCCCCGACCTTTCCCCCCTCAAAAGATTCCCCAGGACAACCGATTCCAAAATGGAGGGCCCCGGCCCCGTTTAGGGATCCCTCCACCATTGGATGGGCCCCCTCGGGTAGATCTCAAGATGCTTACTTCCAAAATTCCCCAAACCCCCGTCCCAAGGGCGATACCTTGTTTTGTCTGCGGGGCCGGGTGTTTCAAAATTTAAGGCCCTCCCATTGGGGGCTTTTTCCCGGGTCCCCTTCCCCTTCACGGGGGTAGTCCTGGAGATGGGCCCCCCTTTCCGACAGGAGGACAAATTTGCCCCCCTTGTTTTACCTCGGGCGACTGGTGTCCTGGCCCCTCTCAGGGCCCCAGCCCCAATTCCCCCCACCTCAAAACTATTCAGCTTTGCTCTCTCTGGGGTTCGCCCCCAAAACCCCCCAAAAAGCGAGCCTCGCCCAGTCAGCAATTTTCCCCTTTCCCGGGGATGAGCTTGGGGCCCACCCCTTTGGGGTCTCCCCGGGCCCCGGGGAGGTCCGCTCGCCTTTTTGGGGTTCCCTTTCCCACCTTCGCCTCTCTCCCCCCACTTCCCCGGGAAGGGGGCCCCTTTTTCCTTTCCCCCCTAGGGGTGATGGGGGGGGCCCGGGCTCCTCTATTCCCCCGGCAGTTCCAAAGCGGGGTTAAAGGGAGTTCCGCGTCGTTGGTTTCCCCAAACCCCGCCCGTGGGGAAAAGCCCCTCCCCTTGGGCCTTTGGGTTTGTTTTTGGGGCCCCGGGGGAGTGGCTCAGCCATCAACCCTGGCCCGGTTTCCCTCTCCCCCCTCCCGGCCCCGGAATTTTCCCCAGACGCCTCCAAAATGGGTGGGGGGGGGCCCTCTGGAGAGCACCGCCTCGGGGGTTTTGGGTCCTTTATGCTCGGGCTTCCCATCAACATTTGGAATGGAAAGGGGGTCGCTCGCCCCCTCCGGTTTCCGCCATTGTCGCCCCGTTTGTTTCCCTTTTTTACGGACAAAAAACCCTTTGGTTTTTTTTGTTACTTTACAAGGGGGGGGGGGGGGGCACACTCCTTTGGCCTCCCTCCGTTTCAGAGGGCCCCCCTCCCCTGGTGTCACACCGGGGGGTCACCCTTGCGGGACACATAGCAGGGATAAAATTCCTGGCGGAACTCTTCCCGCCCATCCAAGTTTGTCCTCCCCACGGAAAGGACCCCCGCCGGCTTTCCCTTTTCAACCCGGGGGGGAACATTGGTTTCCCCACCAATGATCGGGTCTTTGCCAGGTTAAACCCTCGTTTTGCCAGGGGTTTTTGTCCCCGGTCCCCCCAAACCCCCGGCTTACGCCATCGACGCCCGGTCCCCTTTCCCTTTGGGCCCGGGCCCCATAGGTTACGCCCTTCCCCCCCCTTTTCCCAAACCCCCAAAGGTGATCAGGGAAGGCGAGAATGAGAGGACCCCGGTCATTCTCATGCCCCCTGGTTGGGCCCCCTCAGTCCTGGGGTTCCCCGGGCCCCTTGTCCCCCACTCACGAACCCCCTTTTCCAGTTTTAAAACCAAAGGTTGGGGCCTGTAGGCAACCCCCCTTCGGGGCCCCCCTCACGCCCTTCCCCCGGTTCTTCACCCCCAGGGCCCGGTTTGTGTCAGCCGGTGGAACCCCCTAATCCCCTCTTTGACGGGGCAGGGCCCCTTCCGTCCCCCCCAATTCCCTTTCCATCGCCCGGGGGGCCTTCAGGAATTTCCCAGACTAGCCTTTTCCCCTCGCCCGAGCTTGCACGGGGGTCCCTTTTTGACTGCAGTTTGGGGGAAAGGGGGTTTATGGTGCAAAGCCCCAAATTTTTTCCCTCCATTCGCCCCACCAAAAATCCCAAAAAGGAAATTTCCTTTTCCCAAACTTAAAAATCTTGCTAGCCCTTTAGGGGTAAGGGGCGGCCATCTTTCACGCCCCCTCCTCCAAATGGGGACCCCTTTCCCTTTTAGAATGTTTTTCCCTTTTCAGGAATCTCCCGAGGGGCCCTTTTTTGTGGGGGCCCCCAACCCCTAGACGTTTTTTCCCCTTTGGGGGCCCCTTCAAATGTTCTTGGGCGTCCTCAATAAACCCCCCCTGGCTTTTTTCCTCCTTTTCCTTTTGACCCTTTTGTCCTTTAAGACTACCTTCCTCCTTTGCCTCGCTTCCCCGAGCGGCGAGGGAGATCCCTGCCCCTTTCGGGGGGCCCAGAGACCTTTTCCTTCCCAGAGAGGCTCCGTCTCTTTAAGTTCCTTTCCCCAGTTCCTTGCCCCTGGAAAAAAGGAACCCCGGGTCCCCCCCCTTACCTCATCTCCCCCGGTGGGGGATTTAAATAGGGGGCGGAAAACCCCCTTCGGACATTGCCTTTGCCCTTCTCGATGTCTAACACACTTCTGGGAAAGCTCGGCCGGGCCCCGGGGGCTTTCAAAAGACCCCTTCCCCATTTCCATTAAACCCCCGTAACAGAAAGCATCTTTGGGTGGGACGGGCTCTAGGTTGGGGCTCTCCAAGCGGTCAGAACGCCCATTTCCCCGGGCCCTCCGGGGGTTCCCCGTCTCTTCCCCCCCCGGCCCTTTTAGGTCAGAGCGCTGGCCCCTTCGGGCTGGGATTTCCCGCACTCTGTTCCCCTGGGCCAAACCCCCGGGGGGGCGCCTTTGGCGTTCGGAGAATCCCTTATAAATTTTTTCTGGGGAATCCCCGGGGCCCGGGTGATGGTTTTTAATGGGTTTTTCCTTTTTTGGGGGCTTAAAGCATTTCCCAAAGGGTAACCCCCGGAACCTAGGGCCTCGCCTCCTCCTTTTACTATTTAATTTGGTTTTTGTCTGAATGGTCAGTAATTTTACGCCAAAAAAGGGGGTTTGTTTATAACTCCCCGTTTTTGGTAGTATACTTTAACCCTGTCAGACTCTAATTCCCGCCCCAAAATTCCCCCCTTGCGCCAAGGTTCTGGGGGTTTTCCTTTCGCGGTTTGGCCTCGTTTAATGAGTATGGGAGAATTTTAATGCTTTTCCCCACGGCGGAAAATGGGTTTTGGGCCCCCACGGATGTCTTTCACTGCATTAGGCCCCAAACCCAAAAATTCGGCCCGGCAGGGCAGCTAATGCCGTGGGAAAGTATTGTTGACAGGGAAGTATTTTAGGGCCCAAAAAAGGGAGTATAAAACAAATCCCATTTTTGTGGTAGGGGGGGGTTTTTTACTACCAAACCATCCTTTTTTTTCAAACTTTTTGTTAAATTTGGGGGTCAAAAAATTGAAGGGGAAAACGAAATCTTGCCACTCCCCCTTATATGGAAACCCCCTTTTTGATAGTTGCTCTTTTCCCGTCGTCGTAGGTTTAAAAGGGGAGGGAAAATTTCCGCCCTTTCCCCCTATTTATTTACCAAAAGCGGCCGCGCCCCTAGTATTCAAGGGCCTGACTCTAATTGTTTTTTAGAACCCGCAAAAACGGGCCCGCACCCCTTTTCACCCAAAAAACAACGAACCCTGGGCAAAATAACAAAAGCCCCCTTTATTCAAAAAAACCCTTTTAAACAACCCCCAAAAACAAAGAAGGAAAAAACCCAAAGTAGGTACAAGAACTAACTATTCCCAAAATATTAAATTTGTAAAACGCCCCTGATCAGGTTTTCCCTGCCCGCACTTACATTACGTAATTCCCCCCTGCAGGGGCCGGGGAAACCCGTCTGTGTTTTTTGGGGTTTCCCCCCCTTTGATCCCCCCCATCTTTTTTTGCCCCGGGGGTTCTTGGGGGCGTCTTGGGGTTGGCCCTTTTAAACCCATCCTGGGGGCGTCTTGTCCCGGGGGGAGGGGTTTTTCCTCTTTCCCCGGGGAGTTTCCAAAGTAGCCCTTTGGGAGTGGGCCACCCCGTGGGTTTTTTCAGAGTTTACCCTTTGGGCACCAACCTTTTGTCCCCGAGACGTTTCACCGTGCGTCCGGTGGGGTTTTCCCCCCCCTTTGTCTCCACCGGAACTTTTTCTGATGCTCTCTCCCCACGTCTTTCCTTTTGGTTTATGGGGAAAGGAAACGCCCCTTTTAGGTTTTTGGGCCCATTGTGGGGACCGGCTCTCCCCTTTTTAAACCCTAGAGGCGACCCATTGTAAAAAAAAGACAGGTCCAAAAAGGGGGACATCTCTCCTGCTCGGCAATCGTTTTGATGGTCCGGTTTGGGTTTTTTTTTCGATTCCCTTTCCCGATGGGCGGGGAGTGCCCTTTAAAAAGGGTGTGATGTTCCCGTCCCTTTGGAAATGTTTCAAAGCTTAGACCGAAAACTTGCTCGTTTTCCAAAAAGAAGTTGTGGGGGGGCCTCGTTGTTGAAACCTGTCAAAACTCGTTATGTTTTGTTCCGGGTTTTTTCTGTTTCAGGACGCCCGATTGCAAACCCCCCGGCCCCCAATTCCCCATGTCAAATATGGGGCTCCCCGGTAATTTTGTCACCCTCGACGGTAGCCCTTTCCCCCGTGCATTCAAAATTTTAATTTCCGGCCCGAAAGCTGTGCGGAGTGGGTCGATGGCGGCATTTTTGCATTGTTTTTCCCCTACGGTCCTCATCTGCTCCTTCGTGATTTTGGGTCCCCCAGTTGAGCCAAAATACCCTGACCCCCCACTCCCAAAAAGATGTTGCTCAGAAATCTTCGGGGCAATGCCCCAAATAATTTTTCCCGCTGGTTGCCCTTTACCCAAATTTTTCCAATTTTTTCTTTTTGGTTAACAAAATCTGCTTTGTTTTTGGTAGCAGGCTGTTTTAACCCCAAGCTTTAAATCCCGTTCTCAACCGCGCCTTCAAAGCCCCCAAACCCCCGTTTGACAAGGTTTTCCCGGCGCCCCCATGGGCTTAAACCTTCTTTTTCAGTTAAAGTCAAAACCCCCACCTACTCACAGTTAAAAAAGTGGGCATTTTTGACATCTTTTCCAAACCCCTTTTTACTCCCCAAAATTTACCCCCTTCCCACGCTGTTTACCGCACTTTTATGTTTTTGATTTGTTTGTTTTTGGGCTTTTTTTAGAAAAGGGAGCGTTCTTCCACCGGGTTCCCTCAATTCCAATTCAACCCCCTTTGTAAGTCGCTCGCATCGGGACAAAAATGTTCCCCCTTGTCGCCCCGTGTTCTTTCCCCCCTCCTTTGAAGGGTTTTCCTCCCAAAAATGCTGCAAGATGTCCCCAATCTTCGCTGGGGCCCCGGGCGCCAAAAGGTGCATCCCCCCTTTCTCCCTTTGATTGTTTGTTTCCGTAGCTACCGCCCAAACTCAGCCCCCTGCAAATTTGGGTTAAAGTGCAGTGAGCTTTCCAAAAAAAGAATAGTCCCGCTTCGACAAGGAATTTATCCCACTTGGTGGTCGTTGCTTCGACCCCCAACCCGAGCTTTCCGGGGATTATCGCCCTTCAACTTCAATAAAAGGGGTGTTCCTTCCCTTTCCCCCAATTTTCGGGGTTTGGGATCCCCCCCATATTGGGGGGGGGTGTGTTGTTTGTTTTGGGACTGGGCCCGTGTACATTCACGAAATTTGTCGACATATGGGAAAAGGTGGCCCCCTCATTTTCCGGCCCTTTGCGCTAAAATGTTTTCATTTCTTTTGTTTGTTTGGGGGTGCGATTTTTGCCCGGGAAACCCGTGTGTCAACGTCGTTCTCCCCTTTTATTTTCCCAAAAAGGGTTTTCAAAAGTTCGGGGTCAGTGAGCTGGGAGATTCTGCTTTTTAAAACCCCTTTTTTCTGGGCTCGCCGCCATTGTTCCACTGCTTAAAACATGTGAACACATCGAATTTTAATCATCGCCGGGGTTTTACTTTTTCCCCTTTTCTCATTCAAAATCTTTGAGTCGGAAAACCGGTCCCCTTTCCTTTTGCAGCCCGGCCCCCCGCCTAAATGGTATAATTTTCCCTTTTGTGAGTCCTCTTGCCAAAAGGGGTAGAAATTCCCTCTTCAATCCATTTGTCTACTTAACCTTTCAAAATTTTGCCGTTTATTTAACCTAGGGTTGGTCATTTCATAGGAAAATTGTTCCCTTTAAAGGGGGAGGTTTCGTTTCTCCCTTTTCCCGCGTTTCGTTATTGTATTGGGCTCCCTAAAAGGGGCTACAAATTTCCCTTTTTTTTCAAAGACCCTTGGTTTTTGAACTCCTGGGATCAACTGCAACGCAAGTAATGCCGTACCAAAATCCCCTTTCGAGCCTCCAAAAGTTCCCCTCCCCCCAAATGTCGAATTTCCCTTCCCTTCCCCAAAGAAAAAACAAATTCCCCCCCCTTGTTATCCACGGGTGTGGTTTTTGGTTCCCCAGGGTTTTTCCCTCAAAGGAAAAAATTTTTAAACATGGTGGTACCCGGCCCTTCCCGCCTCCCTCAAAAGTTTTTTTTGCATTCTTTCCTTCCCCAGTTTTGCCAGGTCTGCCCGAATTTATTGGTTTTTGGGCCCCCAGTGTCGACAACGCTCGTCTTGCTTGACCCTCAAAAATGCACCCCAAAACACGGCACCCCTCCCAAACCCCCTTTTCAAACGCTTGCGACACCGGGCCCCCCGTCTTGTCCTCCCTTTTTTGGGCCCTTGGCTCTTGGGTGGGAAAGCATGCAATATGCCCCTACCCCCCGCGGTTTAAAAAATAAACGATTTCCGGTTTTGGGGGCGGTCTTATTCCTTGGGTGGGCAATTTCCCCAATTTGGTGTCCCCCCCACAAGCAAAACAACCCCTCCCATTTTCCCGGCTTTTCCCCTGGACCCCTAAAGGTCCCCTGCAGGCGGGTGAAACTCCCGCCCAAGTCGATTTTTCAGTCATTTTCCGTGCCCCTCCAATAGCTTTTACATGGGGGGATGTTTGGTTGCCCCTACAATTGTTGTAGCTGGTGAAATTCTGGGGAAAACCCGTGACGAATTTCCAGTCCCGACTTCGCTATCGAGTCCCCCTTTTTTTTGCCCACAGTTTTAAATATCCTCCTCCTCGTTCCAAACACATCCCCTGGTTCCCTTCCACCTGGGATTCTTTAAGTTTGTGTTTGCCAGAAATTTTTTGTCCTAAAGCTTCTTTTTGTTTTCTTTTTTATCATTATTTAAAAACCCCTTTTCTCCCCTTCTTCCATTTTTTAAATCAATGTAAGCGCCGGGCTTAGATTTGGTGGTTTTTAAAATGGCCCCGTTACCACATTGGTTAAATTTTTCCCCCAACTCCCCCTTTTTAAACCCGCAATGACGTCTCCCTTTTCCCTTAAATTTATTTTTGACATCGTTTCTTTACGAAGGGGCCCATTTTTTTTTCCGGGGAAGGGCCTTTTTAAAAAATTCTCTGAATATAATTAAAAAAAAATTTCCCTTTTTTCCCGAGTCAAAGAATTTTTGACCTAATAATTAATCATAGCACACTGACATGTAACACATAAACAGTATTGTGCAGAGTGCAGGTAGTATCTAGAGTCGAACAAAATGCCGGAATAGCTTGTTGTTAATTGGATGTCAAGAATAGACGGGAATACAAAATCTTGCACTCACCTTCCTATGACCGCTTCGATACGTCTGCTCTTTCTCAGTCGTCAGTAGGTAAGAGGCAGAAATTACCGCGTTCCGCTATTTATTTACAATGCGTCCAGCGCCCTCTAGTATTCAAGGGCCTGTACTCTAATTTGTTTTTGACGAACCCAGGCATAACGGGCCTGCACTCTGCACAAACTACAAGGGAACCCTGACAACTAAACAACAATACATGTTCGCAGTATGAAGTCGGTACACATAGATTTATATAGAACATATGTTTTTTTTTTTCCGGCTGTATTCTTCTGTCTCCCATCATTGGTTTACATTGGTATTAGTTTACATCATAAGTATTGGCCTTTGTCGTTTTACATTGGGATCAGCTTCCGCTGTTTACAGTTGTTATCAGCTTACCTGATTTACATTGGCAAGGGCCTTCATGTGATGTACACTGACTGGTATCAGTTTCAGACAGCATGTAAACATATATGTACCAGTGTACAGGCTATCCATCGTTCCTTTCTGCAGTTTTGCGCCTCTGTATACATCATGACGGAATGCATGTACCTTTGTGTGGATTATGTTGAGTAACATGTATGTTTGTTTTGGCAGTTACACAGTACATGTACGAGGCATAACCTGATCATGTGCCTTTCGTAGGCTGTAGTTCATACACGTTAAGAATTTTTACACGATTGAAGATTTAAACATGTGCCTTTACATGGTTAAAATACACGCTTCAGTGTTTGTGTAGGCTGTTGAGTTTCATTAAAGCCACAGTTTTCAGTTAAATGGGGGGGGAAAAAGCGGGGAATAAAAGTTCAAAAGTGAGGTAAAGGAATGTTAGAGAGAAATACTCTGCGTGTCACAGACAGCCATCAGCAGTGGCTGGGAACAGTTCATGACATCTCACTTGCCACAACGTCTGCCATGATCCAAATACAAACTTTAGTCAGCCATGAATCTCACTTGACACAACGTCTGCCATGATCCAAATACAAACTTCAGTCAGCCATGACATCTCACTTGCCACAACGTCTGCCATGATCCAAATACAAACTTCAGTCAGCCATGACATCTCGCTTGCCACAACGTCTTTCCATGATCCAAATACAAACTTCAGTCAGCCATGACATCTCGCTTGCCACAAAGTCTGCCATGATCCAAATACAAACTTCAGTCAGCCATGACATCTCACTTGCCACAACGTCTGCCATGATCCAAATACAAACTTCAGTCAGCCATGACATCTCACTTGCACAACGTCTGCCATGATCCAAATACAAACTTCAATCAGCCATGACATCTCACTTGCCACAACATCTGCCATGATCCATGTACTAACTTCAATCAGCCACTGATTTACAAAACAATGCTATGCAGTCCAGGTTTTCACAGGTTTGTGCTGTTTGTCACACTGTCACTCTTGCATACCCGCATTCATGACAGCATTTACTCCATACGCACACGCAATTTTCCAATCACCCAAAAGGAGCACTACCGAATGTTTTTCTTCTCCCTCTCCTTCAGGGAAAACACTTTACTAAGTCACAACAACAACTTGTAAACAGATTTTACACCTGTATCTCTCTCCGCACTGAGAGACAAATAAATCTGCACCATGTATCTCTCCTCACACCAAGAGACAAATCAATCTTCACACATGTACTCTCCTCACACCGAGAGATAAAATAATCTAGTTCCGCTTCTATAAAGCTATGGCCTTCACATTCCGTTATCCCACAATTCCGGACCAGGAGAATACATAACTCCCGTAATCACTGAGGACCTGCCTGCCTCAAGTAAAAGCTTCTCTGCTTTCTCCTTTCCCTGTCTCTCTCTCTGAGACAATATACTGCCCCCTCGAATTCTCTTGTCCTGGAGATACGAGTCTCGACTTCTCTTCTGGAGTTCTTCTGTCTCTTGCGAAATGACGAGCTTCAACTCCTCTCCCTGGAGTTGGTACTGGCTGGGGCTGAACTACCGGTGTGTTCCCCACACCATGGCCATCTTCAACCACCTCACGGGGTGAAAGATGAAGGGCGAAGGGTAAAGGGTGACGGGTGAAGGGTGAAGGGCTGAAACACGAATAAGGTTCGTGTAAGTAACCTTCTTAATTCAACATATGAATTCTTTCTTTCTCTTTTCTTTAAGTTTTCCCCTGTAGCTTTCCCCAACTATCTATCGCTCACCTGGTAAATGATGGTCAGCAGAGAGGACCAACGTCCTGACAGGTTCGAGTCTCTAGCCATCTGCTGGGTTAAAACTGACTCTTTCCCCCCTTCTCCTAGTGAGTGCATACTCAGTGTTCAAAACACGTGACCAGCACCTTACCTTACCAGCCCTTGTTTAAACTATCACTCAGTGGTCACTTTCACCCAATGACCACATTCTTCCTTTTCAGTAGTGGCATGGGGAAATGATTCATATCACTAACTACATGTGATGGAGCGTCACATGCCTTGATGTGAGGCTACGTCACATGACACCCCCCATCCTGGGATGAAAAAATTTTCTCCAGAAATTTTTTAAAGGATATACAACTTCACTTAAACACATCTTCAGCCATGAATCTCAAAATGTGTAACCATCACACATGATCACCAAATTAATAATCAACGTATAGAATCAATCATCATGATCCACCATAAATAGCATATTTCAAACTTTCAGTCTTTCTAAAAAAAACATTCATAATTGATCACCACATCTCACAAAATACAATTCACAAATTACATGGATAAAACAATTAGGGATAATACCAATTCAAAGTACAAATTGTGTTCATACATTAAGATGTGAAGTACATATTTTCCATCGATCCTTTGTCTCACATCATATGTTTCAAAACCCTCATGAAAATGAGAATACTTCCAAGTGTGAATGTTTCTCAATAGACATGTAAACAAAATAACCATAGTTTTTTCCCACATGTAATGTTATAGTCCATTGAAAAGTCACATGCTTTCCATTGTTGACAGTGACAAATGAAAACAATTGGTTTGTCTCATTGCACAATCAAAACATGTATGTGTGTATGTGTATATACATTTCTAAAGGGTTATTTGCTCATCACACATACATATATATTCATCTTCACAAGCAAGTTAGACATAAATAGTACATGATGATTTTTCATTGTTTACAAAAGAATAAAGCAAAGAATAGATATGTAATACATCATCATCAAGTAGTTTTTGCTTGTAAAACATATAGTCACTTCAACAAGCAAATTATGCTTAAATACCACTTGATTTAAATCGTCAGTAGCATACAATGCACTGTCAAAAGTGATCACACCGTAATCATTAAGAAAGACAAAAAACAGGAATAGTCTTTCCCTTGAAGACAGTTACATTTGTCCATGAATATTCACGCACGTGACAACAAATCTGCCATGACATTTTGTGTTCCAGGCACTGGTTCAACAGTAAACTGAAATTCCTTTAGTCAAGTATACTTTCACAAAATAGTTTCCTTCTGAGAGCTGACACAGAAGTTCTTCAATGTCTGGAATAGGCTCGGCATCGAACACAGTGATCTTGTTTAGTTTCCTGTAATCGATGCAGAAACGCACTGATCCATCAGGTTTGTCCACCAATACAACTGGTGAGCTGTACGGAGACGTAGAAGGTTCTATGACCTTTAAATCCGCATCACTTTGATTTCTCTCTCGACAACCTCTTTTTTTGCAAACGGAAGGGGGTATGGTCGGTGCGCACTGGTATTTCAGTAGTTAACTGAATACTATGGGGTTCATACCAGTCACTGTACCTGGGTATCTGTCAACACATCCTGAAAGTCTTTCAAATTTCTTTGAGCTGTTCTGTTTGACTTGAAGACAAATCATTCGACAAAATCACATCATCGTAGGTTTCACCTTTGACAGACAGAGTAGGAAGGGGTACAACATCATCTGCATGGTAGATGTTAACACTCCTACATTTGCTGTTTCATAACCTTTGATCTGTCCCTGTACGTTACATTGGGTACAAATTCATCACTGATAATGTCTGTCATGTTGACATCAGTTTCTGACACAGGATATATCCACTCAACCGACTGGTTGATGGCAACATTTGTACGTTCAACATACTTCTTCAACATGTTCACATGAAATACCTTCTCAGTGTTTGCCATTTTGATCTTATAATTTACTTCAGAAAGTTTTTCGACCACCTGAAAAGGACCCTTCCACATAACACGAAGCTTGTTATGTTCATCAGTTAGTAGCACAAGAACTTTATCCCCTACACTGAAGGAACGTGCCTTTGCTTTTCTGTCTGCAAAGACCTTGTACACATCTGTTTTTCTATCAGCTGACTGTTGAGCAAGCTCACATGCATCCTTCAAACGATTATGCAGTTCATAAACGTATTGGTAAACAGTTTTACTGTCAGGTATGTCCGTCTTTTCCGTCCATTGTGACATCAATAGATCCAAAGGACCCTTGGTGAGTGTCCGAAAAGAAGCTCAAATGGTGAGAATCCCAGCGTTTCGTTCGCATTTCCCTGTATGCAAAAAGCAAAGCCGGTACGAAACGATCCCATTCTGGGGCTCTTGCCTTGCAACCTTCCTCAACATGGACTTCAACGTTCCATTGAAACGTTCAACCATGCCATTCGATTGGGGATGATATGGCGTGGTTGAAATGGAAGAGATTGACAACAGTCTGTAAATTTCTCTCATGAGATCAGAAATGAATTGCGTTCCACAACCGAGAGAATTTCGTCTGGAAGACCCACTCTGGAAAAAATCGCAAGTAAAGCTTCAGCGACAGACACTGTATCAATTTTCTTCAGTGGAATCGCCTCTGGATACCTTGTCGCTGTATCCACCAAAGTTAAGATATAGCGATGTCCGGAAGAAGACAGTGGTAAAGGCCCAACAAGATCAATAGCCACCTTCCGAAATGGAACGGAAATGAGAGGCATTTTGTGCAAAGGTGCACATGGGACGCGACCTTCTGAGATGTCTTTTGGCAGATGTCACATGAACGGCAGTATTCTGTTACTTCCTTTGTGACACCTGGCCAATAAAAAGAATCAAGAACTCTCTTTGATGTTCTTTTGATTCCACAGTGACCAGCGAACAATGCATCATGAGCCGTGTGTAGCACTGTCTCTCTAAGTGGCTTTGGAACGACAACTTGTTTGTTTTCCTGTCCAGGTACACACCTATAGAGAATGTCAGATTCCAGTATGTACGTTGGTTTGTCCGTTTAGTTTGTCCGTTACAGTCTGTTTAGCAGCAGAAAGTATTGTCGTCAGCGTCTCGTCTTTTTCCTGCATTTCTTTTAGATCATCTGGGGTAATCTGAGTTCATCCAGTTTTGAGACTTTTAGCGGCTTTGTAGCCTTTCCCTGCTCTACGATGTCTGATCTGGTACTCACAAGACAAGGAACAACGATCCTCCAGCACCACCATGTACTGTAGCGACACCTGGCAAATTGCCCAAGATCAAGTCGCAGACTGGGTTATCAATGACACAGGCGGTAAGAAAACCGGAGTAGTACGGTGTATCGACTGAAATTTTCGCCAGCGGAAACGTTTCAATCTTGCTCCAAACGACCTACACTTTTGGACAGTGTTGAGATACTGGTTTTGAAGCACGAAAGATTTCCGTACACAGCAGTGGTGCACCCAGTGTCTCGCAAAACCGAAGCCTGCAATCCATTGATGGCTCCGTTTCTAACACCAGTCCATCAACAGCTTGTAAACAGATTTTTACACCTGTATCTCTCTCCGCACTGAGAGACAAATAAATCTGCACCCATGTATCTCTCTCACACCAAGAGACAAATCAATCTTCACACATGTATCTCTCCTCACACCGAGAGATAAAATAATCTAGTTCCGCTTCTATAAAGCTATGGCCTTCACATTCCGTTATCCCACAATTCCGGACCAGGAGAATACATAACTCCCGTAATCACTGAGGACCTGCCTGCCTCAAGTAAAAGCTTCTCTGCTTCTCCTTTCCCTGTCTCTCTCTCTGAGACAATATACTGCCCCCTCGAATTCTCTTGTCCTGGAGATACGAGTCTCGACTTCTCTTCCTGGAGTTCTTCTGTCTCTTGCGAAATGACGAGCTTCAACTCCTCTCCCTGGAGTTGGTACTGGCTGGGGCTGAACTACCGGTGTGTTCCCCACACCATGGCCATCTTCAACCACCTCACGGGGTGAAAGATGAAGGGCGAAGGGTAAAGGGTGACGGGTGAAGGGTGAAGGGGCTGAAACACGAATAAGGTTCGTGTAAGTAACCTTCTTAATTCAACATATGAATTCTTTCTTTCTCTTTTCTTTAAGTTTTCCCCTGTAGCTTTCCCCAACTATCTATCGCTCACCTGGTAATGACTGGTCAGCAGAGAGGACCAACGTCCTGACAGGTTCGAGTCTCTAGGCCATCTGCTGGGTTAAAACTGACTCTTTCCCCCCTTCTGCTAGTGAGTGCATACTCAGTGTTCAAAACACGTGACCAGCACCTTACCTTACCAGCCCTTGTTAAACTATCACTCAGTGGTCACTTTCACCCAATGACCACATTCTTCCTTTTCAGTAGTGGCATGGGGAAATGATTCATATCACTAACTACATGTGATGGAGCGTCACATGCCTTGATGTGAGGCTACGTCACATGACACTGTTCATCAAATGTTTGATTTGCTCTCTGCCATTTGACCAGTGGTTTTGATACAGGTGCAACCAGAGGCCTACCGTAAAACTTTTGTTGCATGGTAGTACAGTGCTATGAGGAGATGGGCTTCAGCTGTGGCAACATCCTGACAACAGCTGACTGAGATGATCCTGACAACAGCCTGAGATGATCCTGACAGAGATCCTGAGATGATCCTGACAAGAGCCTGAGATGATCCTGACAGAGAACCTGAGATGATCCTGACAGAGAACCTGAGATGATCCTGACAAGAGCCTGAGATGATCCTGACAGAGAACCTGAGATGATCCTGACAAGAGCCTGAGATGATCCTGACAAGAGCCTGAGATGATCCTGACAAGATCCTGACAGAGAACCTGAGATGATCCTGACAAGAACCTGAAATGATCCTGACAAGAGCTGAGATGATCCTGACAAGATCCTGACAGAGAACCTGAAATGATCCGGACAAGAGCCTGAGATGATCCTGACAGAGGACCTGAGATGATCCTGACAAGAGCCTGAGATGATCCTGACAGAGAACCTGAGATGATCCTGACAAGAGCCTGAGATGATCCTGACAGAGAACCTGAGATGATCCTGACGAGAACCTGAATGATCCTGACAAGAGCCTGAGATGATCCAGACAAGAGCCTGAGATGATCCTGACAGAGAACCTGAGATGATCCTGACAAGAGCCTGAGATGATCCTGACAAGAGCCTGAGATGATCCTGACAGAGAACCTGAGATGATCCTGACGAAGGGCCTGAGATACAAAGGCCTGAGATAATCTGGACAAAAGGCCTGAGATTATCCAAAGGGCCTGAGGTAATCCTGACAAGCCTGAGATAATTGGACAAAGGGCCGAGATGATCCTGACAAAGGGCCTGAGATGATCCTGACAAAGAACCTGAGGTGATCCTGACAAAGGGCCTGAGATAATCATGACAAGCCTGAGATGATCCTGACAAAGGGCCTGAGATGATCCTGGCAAAGAACCTAATATGATCTGACAAAGGGCCTGAAATGATCCTGTAAAAGCACCTGAGATGATTGAGATGATCCTGACAAAGACTGAAGAGCCTGAGATGATTCTGACAGAGGGCCTGAGATGATTCTGACAAAGAACCTGAGATAATCTTGTCAAAGAGCCTGAGATAATCCTGACAAGAGCCTGAGATGATCTTGACAAGGACCAGAGAAGCTAAACAGCGTGAACATTCTCCTGCATCTGAAAGAAATTGACTCAATACCTAGCAACATAAGAAAACCAAAATTTTGTGCCTATAGTTTTGACCCATCATAGGCAGACCCCCCCTCCCCATTACATTGAAAGGCCAGGAACTTCCGGCAGCAGGCAAATTCACATAATTGGTGATAATGTCTTCAGAGCAGTCCACATTGATGATGAAGAAATGAACTACAGGAATGCCAAGGCCAGTTCCAGCTTTGGAAGATCATGAGACTAACTGGGTGAAGAGAGGAGTGGTCTTTCGGGTAAACCTCAAGGTCTTCCTTCAGGCTCTGAAGGTCAGCACAAAGAGAAGGCACCTGCAGGGAAAGCAAGACTGCAGAGCGCAGGCACATCTTGGAGTGCCCTGCTGTGGGGGGAGGGGGGTATTGTAGAATTGTTTGTTCGCACTGGGGCAGTCCGCTGTGGACCTATAACCTTAAAGCCCGTCCTCCATGGGATGTTCAGCGGTCATTGTCACCCTTGATGGATGCCCGTCATCGCCAGGGAGTCATGTCCTTGATGGATGTGTGCTTGCTTAGACGTGTCTTTGATTCCACATACCAGATAGCCGTGTGTCATGAACATTTGAGCTGGGTTCAGACATCTCTCGACAACAGCTGCTGTGCGAATGGTCTTGAATGCAAACTGTTCTTGAATTGTCTTAAAGATCCGGTTTGTTTGGTTTTGACCTTGGACAACAGTTGTGTGCAGGTTGCAGTACGAAAAGAAAAACGAATTGGTCAGATCAAACGGTTTTTGTGATTGGTCAAATCAGTCAGGTCAGATCAAACGGTTTTGTATTGGTCAAATCAGTCAGGTCAGATCAAACCGTTTTGTGATTGGTCGGATCCATCATGTTTGTGATTGTTCAGAGCAGTCTGCTTTTGTGAATGTCGGATCAATCTGTTTTTGTGATATTAAGTTATTTAGTCTAGTCACCTCATCTGTGTGTGGTATTGATTTTTGTGTGTGTTGTTTTTTTAGAATCTGCACAAATACCACATAATCACACATGCATCTGCACACACACACACACACACACACACACACACACACACACACACACACACACACACACACACGTATGCACACACAGATACACACACACATGTGTCTTAGTGAAATGATATGAACTGGTATAGAATATCATATATATATGATGAATAGCACAGATGACAAAAATAGATCAGATCCCATTCAAAGGACATTGACAGTTGCAATCAGAAACAGTCTATTATCTTTTCTTCTACTTCTCCTGCAATGCAGTCAACATCAAGCAATGCTGGAGTTGTCCCACCCTTCAAGGAGGATGCTCAAAAAAAAAAAAAACCCAGAGAAAAGAAAGAAAAAGAAAGAGAAAAGAAAAGAAGAAAAAAGTCCTGGCCTCTCCACTGATTTTCGGAAAAGAAGAGGCAACAGAAGAGCATCTTCACGAAACAGAAGAGCGGGGTAGATGTGTTGAGCTTTCACTCTTTGTTCCATAGGGTCAAATTCAGGGGCATCATACTGTCAGGTCTGCAGTCAGGTCCCCTTTGTTTCATTCTGGAGGAGAATTAAAAAAAAATTTCTTCTGCTCATCACCCTCCCTCCCCATCCCCTGCCAATCACTTCCCCACCCCCCTCTACACAGCATGCCTGATTGTCGAACACAGCATGCCTGATTGTCTAACACAGCATGCCTGATTGTTAAACACAGCTCTAGTGGTTAGTTACTCACCAGCAGGGAGTGGGCTTGTGCGCCTAGCGCCTGGCATCTTGAGTGTCTGGCAGAATGTTGGGGAAGGTTTCCTCTGACTTAGCTGGCCAAGGGAATAAGTATTCTCTTGTTTCAAGGGCCCTGGGGTCACGTCCCTGTTGGGGACAGCCGGAATATAGATGTTCTCTCTGGAATTACCATCTGTTCAACTCCACCCCCTTCAGGTCCTTTAAACTGAGTCCTTGTTATGTGAACGTATACATTCATATACACCCACTCACTCGCACAGAACAACACATGTATTCGATCCCATTCCATCGCCTTCAGTAGAGCAGGCAGTGTGTGGTGGTAGGATGAATGGTTTACTCCGAACAACCAGCCAACCAACCCATTAGCTTACCAGTGTGCTGCTGGGTCCTGTGAAGACACAATGTGGCTGTCCAATGGTGGATTAGAAATGGTCACATAGGTGCACAAATCTCACCGCTGGTGATCTTAGGAGTTCTAACACATGAAGGAAGAAGAGGTTCATGACAGTCAGTTTGGGTTTCTAACCCAATTATTCAGACGTTCCGCAAGCTTTTTGTATGTGGGGTGTGTAAAATCCATTAGCGTTGCAAGAGCACAAATTCAGAGAATATTTTACAAACACAAAAAGAAGAAGGTGGCAAAAAATGTGAATTTTTGTTGCTGATGTTGGTAGGGGTCGGTCGACATTTGGCATGAAATGCACTGATCTTCAACAAATTATACAGAAATTAATGTATCAAAAGGATTTTTGTTTTAATGCGCCAGAACACAAGTAAAAATACAAAACAAAGAGCTCAAAAAAGAGTTTGTCAAAAAACCACTTGTCTGTTTTGTAGTGGGAAATTGAATAATCATTACTTTCAACTCTTTTGAAGGTGTTTTATTGGTATTCTGGCTTGTTGTCAAGAAGGCTGCAGACCATTTTAGTCTCCTCTTTTTTTCTTTTTTTTTAAAAAATTTAGAACAGAACTTAAATAGATACTACACATCATTAAAAAGAAAACAAAAAATCAAACTGGTGTATACGGCAAATGAAACAAACTGCGGCGTTACTGAAACACGACAAAAAAGCAGAAGAGCACACAAAACAAAGTGTGAAGTAACGACGATTTATTGCACGACACAAAACAGGACAAGAAATTTTCGGCAAAATGCCTTCCTCGCGACAATATGTTGAAGGGATTGTAGATGATGGGGTTGCATGGGTTGACAACTTACAGATTTAGAAAAAGTTTTACATCATCATTTTTAAGTTGAAGTGTAGTGCCTCTTTTAATAGATGTGTGTGTGTGTGTGTGATAGGAGGAAAAAACAGAGAGAGGGGTGTTTGTGTGTGAGGGGGGTCAATGTTTTTGTCATGTTTACCGTTAACTTGTAATGTTACGATTCCTTTCAAATATTGACTATGGCATATATTCTGATTTTATTCTGATTAAATTTAAACATTCATAAAACATATAACAAAAACAAAAAACAAAAATAATAAAAATGTGTGTGCATATGTTTATGTAAAAAAATGAAATATATATATTTATCGGATACCGATTTGTAATTAATTGTTCCTGGTATTTAAACTTTGTAAATTAATTACTTCATCTGTAAATATATTTGTGTAAAGATATATTTTCTCAGTCTTGGTAGTGGTGGTGGTGATTGTGTGTGTGTATGTGTGTGTGTGTGTGGTGTGTGTGTGCAACGATTTTGTTTTTGTTTGCATTGTTTTGCTTTGTTTATTTGATTTTTGTGCATAATGATTGATGTTGGTTTTGCCTTCTACTGAACAATTTTTTTCCATCTTTAGAAATTGGGTTTGCACGGTTGTAATATTTGACATGAGGATTTGTGAAGTACATATTTATTTCTATATGCTTACAGGTAGTTTGGTTTAAGTTTTTGTGCGTTTGGGGGCTGTATTTTGTTTGTTTGTTTTGGTTGGTTGTTTGCTCCTTTTTTGCCAGTAGACAGTTGCAAATAACAGAGCAGCGGTGGATGAATTGAGGGGTTATTAAAACCCTAGGGTTCCAGTTAATAGATGTACCTGTACCAGTGTATGGTGTGTGGATTGATTTTTTTGTCTGTTTTACCTGTATTGGTTGTCTCTTGCAAAATTTCTCAATCTGCTTGACTCCCTTTTTGCTTGAAGGCCATTAATGGCTGTAACCTCAAGCACTCTCAACTCATGATCTTTTTTTCCTCAACTGCACGTCTCTCTGAAATCGATGGTTGCAACATTGGTCTTGCTTGGATTCCCAATCATGCAGGCATTCAAGGCGATGAGGTGGCTGACAAGCTTGCCAGTAATGCCATGACTAGAGGATTGTGCAGTCTCCATCCCTCACGCTGATCTGAAAGCCAAATCAGATTCACATTAAAGACCCTAGCAAGAGGACTGAAACATGCAGGCGGTTAGCAACTCTTCCCCTCTCCTCTACATACGCAGGCTGATACTCCTGCGGACACTCCTGTATAGACAGCAAGGATTAATCCCATCTACCAACAAAGGAAGTGGAGTTTTGTGTGTATGACCTTTTTTTATCCCGCCATTAAGGCAGCCATACTCCAACTTCAGGGAAGGTGCATGCTATGTGTAACGTGTCATCCATACCAACGGCCAAACTGGCCTTCTCTTCCAAAAGTTAGTGATGGGCTTTTACGTGAGTGCAAGATGTGCGTGTGTTCACACACAGAACCTCGGTTTATAGTCTCAATCGAAGGACTATATGGGAAATGGAGACAGAACCAATGTTAGCTCCCAGGGAAAAAATCCCCCTTGTACCGAAACGGCCCGGCGGAGATTCGAACGCGCAACCCCACGGTCACCAAGATACGAGTCTGGCGCTCTACCACTGAGCTGTTCCGGCCCACACAAACTCTTCCAAATCTTTTCAAACCTTAAAGAGTTCCATGTGCCAGCGACAGGCCATGAAGAGGAAACAGTTCTGTGGCGATGAAACTTAGGCCACTGTTCCAACACCCACTTTCATCTTTTACACATGTTCTTGTAGAGTGTGGACACTTGCATTATGTCAGTCATAAACACTTTACAGCAGACTCCATGAAAACCTTGTCATGTCCCACCCGATGTGTATGTTGGGTTCCTGAATAAGGAGACATTGTTAATCTGATGTAAGATTGTGTGGAAGAAAGAGTGTCAAGTGATGTTTCGTGTGTTTTCAGAAGTTTTGTTTGTTGTTGTTGTTCTTGTTGGTTTTGAATTGAGTGTGATTAGGTGACATCCCTGATCTGGCCCCTTGGGGTGAGATGAGCTATAAACAACATGGTCCGTTTTTACAACTCCATGCGCTGATGAAGCACAAACATGCACACACATGCATGTACACACATACATATGCTTAGACAGACACACACACCCCACACACACACACACTTACACACTCTGACAAACATGCATGCCTTAACATGCTTACATACATTCATTTACTCCCACACATTTAGGAATGCATGCATGCTATCCCGCATATTTTTTTCATTGTGGAGAAGGTTATATTTTCACCTGTGTCTGACTCAGCAAGGCTGTGCAAAGCTCGGGTACCAATTTGAATGAAACTGGGAGAAAAGATGGATCATGGCCTAAAGACAACGCTGTGAAGTCGTGCTGTGTATCCATGGTGCAGATGTGGATCAAGGGACGTATCCAGGATGTGTGCTGTAAGGTTACACAGAACTGCAAACGGCTGCGCTTTCCATGTAGCATGCTACAATTTTGCTAAAAAGCGCTATGTTGCTACACTCTGAGACAAAGTACTACGCCCCCCAAAATAATGTTTTATGAAAGGAAAAAGGGTCATGTATTTAGTGTCAGGGTTAATGGAACCGAGACAACCTTGACCTTTGGATTCCGTCTTACTTCATAACAAAATGGCGAGGACAAAAAAGTAGTAAACAAAATCTCAAAGGCGAAAACGATAATGCCACTTAATTGACTGGTCTTGTAGCTGGTTATTTATTCTTTTTGTTAGATTAAGTCTAAAACCATGAATTGACTAGCGAAGTCTCTTCTTTCTCAGTCCAGCATCATGTCATGAGCAGAGTGAAATATGACTGAAAAGTGCTCGGTGAGACTGATTTGTGGCATTGCAGGTGAGTGCTTAGCTTAGATACAGAATGCTGTTCTACAGTGTCATAATGCTGCACTTTGTGCCTTTGACACCTTGGTAGCTGTGATTATGCAAAAATTGTGAACTGATCTTAACAGACGTTTGGTTGACAGATGGAGTGTAGCCTGAGTTCTAAACTGTTAAATGTTGGTAGTGGGTCTGTAGTGCGCATCTGGATCCAAGGATGAATCCAGTCACCCTGACCTTTGTGGAGGTCTACGCTCTCCCATGTACCCTGCTAGTTTTTATTTTTATTAGTTGAAGTCAATGCGTTATGACTGATTTTTCCCGGCTGTGTGCTGGTGCTGTGTGATTCGTACTGGCGTGTTCCTTTGTCACTGTCCTGCTGTGTATGTGATTGTTTGTTACGGTGTGTTTCTTTGGTCACTGTCTTACTGTGTATGTGATTGTTTGTTACGGTGTGTTTCTTTGGTCACTGTCTTACTGTGTATGTGATTGTTTGTTACGGTGTGTTTCTTTGGTCACTGTCTTACTGTGTATGTGATTGTTTGTTACTGTGCGTTTCTTTGGTCACTGTCTTACTGTGTATGTGATTGTACGTGTGAAAGGTGAGAAGTACTTGGTTATTTATTGGAGTGTACTTTTGTTCAACAGAGGGCGCAATGTTTGGTAGGTTCCCCTTTATTTTCACTGAAAACATAATTTGATTTGAGTTAACCTGTGAAGCGGAGACCGGTTATCATTTGGCTGTTCCTAGACAGTTGGAAATCAAGTATGTGTTCAGTTTGCTATTCATGTTCCCTTTTTGAACGACATTATTATTTGATTTTGAATCAGCATTTTTTTCTTTGTTGTAAGTTGAATGCTATGATCAGCTGTGCATCAGTCAAATGTAATGATTTGTTTGTTTTACCTGCTCTGGGTTTGGTGTTGGTCATCGCAGGGCCTCCATGGCCCAGGTGAGCACAGGGGCCAGTGACGCTTGCCCTTGGTCCCTCCCACACTGGGGACAGTCGGGTCGCGGAACCATTCATGTGATCCTGTCTTCAGCAGATCTCTCAATTTCCTCTGGAATTCTTTTTTGTCTTCCATCTTGCTCTCTCTCCTCTCTGTGCTCTGTCTGTCTGTCCGTCTTCTGTCAGTCTGTCAGTCTGTCTCTGTCTCTCTCTCTGTCCTCTCTTTCCCTCTCTCTCTCTTTTGCTTTCCTGGCCCCCTGTTTTTGTCTCCCCACATTCCTAATCCTTATTCCTTGAGATTCTTTCCACACTCTTCCAGACTGACAAATCAGGAATTGCCAGTCCTGTCCAGGGAAAAAGTCTTTTTTGTTGGAGTCAGGAAAGTAGATTTTGTTGTGAGACTCTTCAGCGTATTTGTCACAGGAATTACGAGAATAGGATTGGAGCGCTTGCTAAACTTCTGCAAAGTTCTATGCGTTGTTTTCCTTGAATTGTTTGAACAGTTTACTGCTGTGCAACAGTAAATTCACAATCACTCTAGCTGCTGAACTTCAAAGACGTTTCTTGCATGCATAGCCTGCTTTTTGAGTGAACAGGTTTAAAAAAGCTTCCCGCCATTTGGGGTTGAATTGTGTGCAGCAAGGTGCTTCATGCAAACAGTCAGCATGACGTCAGTGGGTCAGGTTTAAAATGGCAACTCCCTGTCAGGCAGTGCTCTTCCCCCCCATTTGGGTTGAATTGTGTGCAGCAAAAGGGAGCTTCATGCAAACAGTCAGCATGACGTCAGTGGGTCAGGTAACTGGCAACTCCCTGTCAGGCAGTGCTCTCTATGTAGTGGATCCCAGATGCCTGCTCTGTCGTATTCATTAGTCATCAAGACATTTTATTTTTAATATTTGTTTTACTTTCATTAAATGAAAAGAAAAAGCTTTTCTTTCATCTATTTTCATTCTTTTAGTTGTTGGCCTAGTTTGATTTAAAAGCTGGTTCTCCAGCACAACTTTGTGTTTGTGTGAGAAGATTCTCATGTCTTGTAAACTCCAATAAGTGTTCTCCCTCCCCTACCCCCCTCCCCTTCCCCTTCCCTTCCTGCAACCCCTCTTCACCATCCATTGGATGTTGGGGAATGGGGGGGGGGGGGGTAGTTTTTTTTTTCAGTATTATTTTCATCGCCCCAGCTTTAGGAAATTCTGTGCTAATAATTTCCCCTATCTGTCCCCTTTCTTTGATAATCTTTCCTTACAGGTGTCTACTGTCTTTCTACCTTTGCCGGTCCACTGACCTGTGTGAGTCAGGACCCATTTCATCGCTTGTAACAGTTTTTTAAACGGCTTAGTGTTTAATTAGAGTTCAGCAGGTAGGGTGTGAGAATGGAGGTACTGGAAAGGGCACTAGGTAAGCATTGTGTGGTACTAGTAACATACTGGCCATATGACCTGGTTATGTGTGGTGTTAGATTCAGATGTTTCATCAAGGTTTGTTTGTTTTGTTGTTGTGTTTTTGGGTGGCGGGGGGGGGGGGGGATTATTTTGCGTGCATGTTTTTTTCTTTTTTTTTTTTTTCTATGAATGCACTCTCTGGTTGACTCGACTACGATGAAACTGAAACTCAAGTAGGGGTTTTTGAGGCACAACTGAAGACTTTCAAAAGATCTTTCCCATCTGCTGGGGTTCTCTCTGTCCCCATGGGGACACCCAGAGCTCTTTCAGTGCTGGCAATTCCCCCCCCCCCCCCCCCCCCCCCCAACTTGAATTCTGTGCCAGCCTTTTTTTTTACCCTTCTAGTTTTTGTTTGTCTTTACTGTTGTCCACTACTTTTCTGCTTTGTGGACACTGTCTGAAACCTTGTATACTTTTTTTGTTTTAATCTAATAGCAGTTTATGACTCGACAGTTTTGTTTTTTTAAACCATGACCTGCGACAAGGTAGTGAAAATCGTACACCACAGTCCGGAGTGGAAGCTAGCTGTCCATTTTGCAATACCCTATGTCTATATGGCTTTTATATATATTTTTTTTGCATGTAAATATTTTTTGGTTAATTTGAAAAAACATTTTTTGAAGACTGAGACCGACGAATGAAGGGGAAGCCCGGCATTCTCAGCACAGCCTGATTTGATGTGCTGCATGATGACAGTACTTCACTGACCCATGTCAGGAATGGCTTTTACAGCTATATATTTTATTTTTTTCAGATAGAATTTTTGTCCAGTGATCTGACCTTTTGATTTGATTTTGTTCCCCTCGTGTGAGTTGTAGTCTGAAAAGGCTTCTGTGAGTCGCTAAGCAGGAGGGG
>CM031622.1:59677064-59682146 GCA_018398815.1 Conus ventricosus | reverse complement strand
AAAAGAGGGAGACAAGGCGAAGATGAGCAGGACAGAGAAAGGTCGAGAGAAACGTGGTCTGGGAGATAGAAGAGACAGCAAGGTCTTAGAGTTAAAGACAAGCTGGAAGAGAAGGAAACTAAGTTGAAGCCCAGAGGTGGGTGAAGACAGACAAACTGAATTTGAACCCAGAGGTGGGTGAAGAAGACGAAGAAGAAGAGTTCGACGTCGAGACCCCCAGAGACGACCACGAAGACCCAGTCCTGAAGCCTGGAGCCAGTCAACCAAGGGCATCACCATCAAGCAGTGCTGAAGAAGACGTGCAGAGACTTTTTTCAAGAACTGTGGTGTGGTGTGAAGCGTGGTTGTGTGTGTGAAAACCTGGCCAGGTAAGAAGTCATTTTATTATAACCCGGATTAGGATGTATTGATCTTTTATGTTTTGATATTTCATTGTGTGTGATTTGATTGTACATGATTAATTATAAGTAGCATAGAAATTGTATTTCTTGTTCTCAGTCGTGTTAGAAGAGAAACGAATGCGTGACATCCCATTCCCAGAGAGAGGTGAATGTTTGGTGTGCGCATGAGTGTGCATATGCGTGTATGAGTGCAACGATACCCTTGGTGTGTTAAGCCTGACTAATAATACAGCAACTTAGTGCACTTAAGCAATACCATCACGATTCCCCCGTCCTGGACACTGAGTTTTAGTACTAGAGAAAGTAAACCCGTTTTCTTCGGCCTACTGTTGAATCTTGTTGACACAAAGTTGGAGTTGACGCTGTACGCTGGCGTAAGAAGCTCCAACTGCATACAGCGTGAAGTCATCAACGAACAGAGAGGACTCAGAACCCTGGTCTACCGATTGCACAATGTCGTTGATTTTGATGCTAAAAAGGGCAGGAGAAAGAATGCTCCCTTGAGGCACACCCAACTCCTGCTCATGGATGTCAGACAGCGTGGTGCCACACACACACCAGAACTGTCGATCACCAGAACATTTGAATAAACAGATGCAGGTGACCACGAAAACAAGTCTGTGAAGATCCATAAGGTTTCCTGACTTCCAGGTGTGTCGTACGCTTTTTCTAGGTCAAAAAAGATAAGCGACCACATGCTAGCTTATGACGAAGGCGTTGCGGATGGTGGTGTCCGAAAAATAATAGTCAACTGTCGAGTGGTACTTCCGGAACCCGCACTGTTCACTGGCTAGAAGGCCATCGGTTGCCAGCTTCCACATCAGCCGGGAGTTGACCATCTTTTCCATTAGCTTACAGAGGCAGCTGGTCAGGCTATTGGATGATAGTTTGAAGGGTTGGTAAGGTCCTTTCCAGGCTTAGGGATTGGAATGATCAAGGCTTTCCGTCAGGAGGGCGGAAAGCACCCTGTGGTCCAAATATGATTGTAGACTTTAAGAAGGGTCTGGAGACAGCTTTCTGGAAGATGTTTCAAAACCTGATAATGAATATCATCCAGACCATGGGCAGAATCATTGCAGGTTTGTAAAGCTGATATTTGTTCATCGATTGAAAAAGGTAGATTGTAGGCTTCAGAGTTGTCTGATGTGAAATTGTATGAAAATTTCTCTCTGAGAAGTTTGTTTCTTAAAAAGGCTGCAGATTTATTTACACATGAGGGGTTCTGTTGAATGGTGGAGGCCAGCAGATTGGCAACAGCTTGTTTGTCAGTTATCAGAGCTTCGGCAAGTTTCAGATGATGAATTGAGGGTTGATGTTCTTCCCTTTGATTTTTCTGATGATGGTTCAGACTTTTTCTTGGATGTTTTAGATGTCAGCCCGGAGCAGAAGTTTCTCAAAGACTGACATTTACTGATTTTGAAAGTGTGTCTCGTTTTGGCACGGAGTTTCTGATGGGCTCGAGCGTTGGGACCTGAAGGTCTTTGGTATACCCGACGCTGAGCCCGTTTGCGTACTTTTGAGATTTGTTGGCAGTTAGAATTAAACCAAGGTGTTTTGGGCAGTTGCAGTTTGTCGGAAGACATTGGAATACAGGTTTTAGCGCAGTTTATCAGAGTATTGGTTAGAGATTCTGCAGGGTCTGGACTCTCAAGAATGTCAATTTCCTGGAATTCCTTTGATATACTGGCAGCAAAAAGATTCCAATTAGCCTTCCTATAGTTAAGGTGTTGTGAAACAGAGGCGTTTTCGGTTAATATGGGGTTTAATAGAACAGGAAAATGGTCACTTCCATACAGATCGTCATGGACAGACCACTCATAGTCCAGGACCAGCGAGGGGTCACATATCGACAAATCTAAACACGAAAGTGAACCTGAGGAAGAGTGGAGGTAAGCTGGAGATCCATCGTTCAGACAACAAGTCAAAATCCGAAAGGACATCTTCAAGAAGCAGACCTCTGGATGACGAATTCACACTACCCCAAAGAGGACTGTGTCCATTGAAATCACCCAACAGCAAAAAGGTCGAGGAAGTTCTCCGATCAGACTGACAAGGTCCTGACTACAAACCGGGACAGAAGGTGGCAGATATAGTGAGCAAATTGTAACAGTTTTATTGAGCGTGACTCTCGCAGCTATTGCCTGAATGGGGGTAGTTAGAGCGACAGGACTAAACAGCAAAGTTTTGTGTATAAGAAGGGCAAACACCGCCCGTTAGTCCCAATGTTGGATGGTTATGCAGGTTGGAAAGAATATTGAAACCAGAAAGAGTGAAGGTCTTCTGGCTTTAAAGTTTTGTTTCCTGAAGAGCTACTACGTAAAGTTTTAGTGTTCGACACAGAAGCTGCAGCTCCTCAAAGTTTGAATTTAAGCCACGGATATTCCAATGAATTATTTTACTGTCCATGGTGCAGAGGACGACTAGGAGAGAAATCAGTTTCATCTCCGAGTCATCGTCTGCATCCAATGGATGATTAAGAAATTGAAACTACATCCTAATTCAGAAAGATTACTGGTTAGGTATAAACATATTAAGAGAAGGTGTCAGAGGAATGTAGACTTGCTCACTCCATTATGTTAATTCGATGATTTCGGAAGGTGATCGTCAAAACAAGAAATTATGGTCTTACATAAGGAGTAAGAGACAGGACAACATGGGATTCCAGACCTGAGAAATAACCAGAATAACCTAATACAGGACCCTGAAGGGAAAGCAAACTTACTAAAACAAGCAGTTTTGTTCAGTTTTCTCAAATCCCAAACCTTTAATTAACGTTAGACTAAAGGATGATGATAAACTCCCTGAAATGCAAAACATCAAAGTAAACAAAGCAGGAGTATTTAAGTTACTGACCAATATCATGAAAACAAAGCTACTGGTCCCGATGGCGTTCCTGGCAAGCTCTTAAAATTATGTGCCAATGAATTGAGTGAGGTATACAATTACTTTACCAAGCTTCACTGGACCAGGGAGTAATAACCTGATGAGTGGCGAGATGCGAGCATTGTTCCCTTATTTTAAAAAGGGTGACAAAACAAAAGCAGAGAGAATTATAGACCTGTATCTCTTACATCCATATCAGCTAAATTACTTGAACACATAATATATAGTAGCATAATGGACCATTTTGACAAATATGATTCTTAAATAACGCCCAGCATGGTTTTAGACAGCGAAGGAGTTGTGAGACTCAACTTATAACAACTCTCAATGATTTTAGTAACTGTCTTAACAACAGACAGCAAATAGATGCAATTTTATTAGATTTTCTAAAGCCTTTGATAAGGTTGACCATGAGGCCTGCTGCTTAAGTTAGAACACATTGGCATTGGCGGTTCTTGCTAAAATGGGCTAGACATTCCTCGTTGGGAGAAACGCAAGAAAGTTGTTGTGGAAGGGTCGTCATCCCATTGTAAACCAGTCTTGTCAGGTGTACCACAGGGAACTGTTTCTGGGGCCCTTGTTTTTCTTAATTTATATAAATGACATAAGTGAGAAATCTCTCTCCTGGAACTACTATAAGGCTTTTTGCAGATGACAGTTTAGTATTATAGAACAATCAGAAGCAAGAATGATACACGCATTCTACAAGAAGATCTAAACGCTTTACAAGAGTGGGAAAGAACTTGGAAATGGAATTTCATCCTCAAAAGTGCCAAGTGTTGCGTATATGTAACAAACGCTCACTAATTAGATCAGATTATTCTATCCATAATACTATTCTTAAAGAAACTAATGCTGCAAAAATATTTAGGCGTGATTATAGATAGTCGTCTCAAATGGAAAGAACATTACAATTTAGTATGTAAGAAAGCAAATAACATCTTAGCTTTCTTACACAGGAATATCAATGACTGCCCCAAAAGGTTAAAGACGACTGCTACAAAACACTGGTTAGACCAGTACTGGAATATGGTTGCTCAGTTTGGGATCCTTACCATCTAAAGGACATTGATAACCTTGAAAAGATTCAGAAGAGAGCAGCACGGTTCGTAACAGGGAACCACATCAGAGAAAAGGGGAATACTAGGAAGAACATGAGGAAATTAGAATGGAAACCCTTAGAAGAGAGAAGAGCTTTTATTAAACTTAACACCTTTTCAAAGGCAGAGCTAAAGTAATTGATATTCCAATGGAACAACTAGTATTGAATAAAAGTAGCACCAGGAGTGGCGGTCAGTGTTATACCATACCTGCATCAAATATTGACAGCCACTTACATTCTTTTTATCCCAGTTCTGTACGGCTGTGGAACTCACTGCCGGTGCCATCAAGATTGCCACAAATGCAATCTCTTTTAAAAAACAAATTGATACAACAGTTTTGAGATCTGCATATTGATGTTTTTCTATTTTTTACTTCCCCTGATATTTTACTGTTAACTGGGCCTGAATTTGGCCATTGCTTTTAACTTCTTGAATATCGAGTGCACGCGACCCCTTGTTGCCAAATTTGCTCCAGGGGCCAACAGTCTGAGTCGCACTATTTTATGTTATTTATTTTACTTTTAAACATGCGCGCTGGTGACCTACTCATTTTGAGTGAACCAGTATTTTAGGAAGAAGAAGAAGAAGAAGAGCGTATTTGTTTTTGAGTAGGACAGGATTGTTTTGGTCTCCAGACCTGCTGGCAGACTTGCCTGCAGGCGAAGACGGTTTTCGGTTTTGGAGACGGTGGAGGC
>CM031622.1:59654564-59672064 GCA_018398815.1 Conus ventricosus | reverse complement strand
ACTCGCAGCGCGTCGGTTCACTTGAGTGCTTTCAAGAGGAATGTCTCCTATCATTTAGTACTCGCAGCGCGTCGGTTCACTTGAGTGCAATCAGGAGGAATGTCTCCTATCATTTAGTACTCGCAGCGCGTCGGTTCACTTTAGTCATTCAGGAGGAATGTCACAGAAACGCCTGTTGGCACGATGGCCTTCAGCCAGGATGCAGCCTCTTGGCCGGTGTTACGGAGAATATTGACTCCGTAGAAAATTGACTCCCCGGTTCTTTTTTTCTCCGGAGAAAAATGAACCTTTCAACTTTCTACAGTTTTGGAGTCAATATTCTACGGAGAAATGCACACTACGGAGAATATTGACTCCTTCTGTAGAATATTGACTCCCATGGTTACGGAGAATATTGACTTCCGTAGAAAAATGACTCCTGTGTCAATTTTAGTTGCTACTATGTTTGATTTGTAAGTATATATACGTATCTTGATAATTATTCATCCATCCCAATATTCTTCTTATAAAACACACTGGTTAATTAATTTGCAGATTGTTTCAGTCGATGAATTTCAAAATTATCTATTATTATTAACATTAGTAGTAGTAGTATGTCATTTAATTGTCTGTTAGTGTGAATGCACATGTTGACGTGAGCGTGCGTGTTGGGTTAGCACACGGCGCTTTGGGCTAAATTCATTTGGAACTGCGCCTGTCAACATCATCATCATCACTTTGTTGTTGGTGGTGGATTTTTGTTTGTTTATTTTCTTGCTGACGCTGCTGCTTTTTCTACAACTATCACTGTTTTATGCAGATTGTTGTTATGATATAAGTAGAAACGAATAGATAATGACGACTATTGCGGTCTCTGGTCAAAGTCCTGTCATTGCAGCAAGTTGCAAGGAGCACAGCTTCGTTTGTCGGCTAAACGACATCCGTTTTCAGACTGTGAAGTTACGAGAAAAGCGCATAAAGACTGGAACATGTCGCAGGACTTCTAACACGCCGACAGTCTGAGTCAGTCTATGCTCAAGCCAAAAAGTTCAGCAACCGAGCTCTGAAAACAAGGAATCAAAGAATTTTTATGTAGTAATCAATACGATTTCTCAGACTATGTTTTACACGAAATGATGGTTCTTTAAATGTTACAAAGGTGTGCTTTTGAGGAAAAGTTATCAGACTTGGCAGTAAACTTTCATTACTGGAACCTTGCATGTGTTTTGAAAAATATGCCTAACTGAAATAAATCAGCAAACTATCTGGCTCTGGTAGCATGCAGATGGGTACAGTCATGTTGGTTGATCTCCGCATCAGCAGGTCTCCCGTATAATTATTTTGACAGTTTCGCAGCGTGCAGGATGATGCAGGTCGATAGATCACCACTATAAAATATGCTTGAAAGGATCCTGGGTCGATGATTGACTATGGTCTGAACTTATGTCCAATTTTGGAGAACCATATCAGCATCCCTACTCACACACAGAGACATACAAGCATACTTACCTTAAATACATAAGAACAAGCAAGCCAAAACATGAAATAAATAAAGTTTAAAAAGTAAAAATCAATCAAACCAGACAAACCCGCAGAAACTGTGCATTTACAAACTCAGTAATAAAGTAAGTTTATACATAGATCTATTGACATGGAGACCTATATTGTTGTGCAGATCTACTAATGCGTGGATCTACCAAACAATCCAGTCAGTGTGCTACGCAAATGCAACGAGGGTTCATTATAATCTGGCCTGAGTATAAATTGAACAGTTCGAATGATGAATGAAACAAAACAGCTGCGTTTGAAGGCAGAGAAGCTGTCTCTATAAGAACTTGTAAATGAAATGAGGCAGGGAACAGTAAACAATAAACAGTAAACAAGTGGGCTAACTTTTGCTCCCATAAGAAGCAGGCAATACAAATATATCTGCCTTCAAAAGGGATTACGATGGTTCCCTTATGCAGTTAGTGAAGAGTTTTCATATCTGTAATATATTTTCTTAAGTTCATGTTCCCAGTTTCTCCCTCTTCAACCTCCCCCCCCCCCCCCCCCCCCCCTCTTTAAGTCCAAATCTTTGACAAGTCATTACTATGAAGACAGTTCAGTTGTTGGCCTGCGCTTGTTTTTCCCCCACTATTAGATTGTTCGTCTTTGTATTTGTCTGACTTTATTCAAGTTTAAAAGGCTGTGCCAGTCTTGAATAAAAGTTACTCTGTGTTAGGTTTTCTTAGGGAGCAAAAGTTACCCCACTTGTTTACTGTCTCTATAAGGGTTGATGATAATTTAATATACCCAAGCAAACAAGTTAAGTTTCTCGGTGTAATCTTCCACTATAAACTTTTTTGGAGTAAACATATGATCCGTTTGATAGAACACGACCTTCCGAAATGCTTGATTTGTGTGCGGATCTCGGAATCGTCTCTGCACCTGTCGTTCTTCCCGTGTCAAAACCAGCGACAATTTTGTCTATAGCTTGCTCCAGACTTGTGTCGATGTCCGACGGGTGGATTTCTGGGCCCCTGCTGTTACACTTCGACAGATCGGAATGCAAACAAAGAAGCGTATCCTGAATATGCGACGTGTCATCATCATCTCGAGTCGGCTTGATGTGTTCCTCCTGTGCTGTGTACTGTGTTAATCCAATTCGGTGTCAGACACGGCCAGTTCATTCGCGACACAAGTGGTACCGAGACCAGCACCAACCTGTTCATGTCATCTGCTCTGCTGCTTCAATCTTTCTTGATCCCGTCGCACCTGGCTGGGGGGCTTCTTCCTGTAGTAATGAACTTGCGTTCTCCGGTTCAGCACAGGATCCGCCATTGTTGTTGACACTGTGTGTACGAGTGCTCGAGTATGAGTGGTGTGTGTGTGTGTGCGTGCGCGCGCGCGCGCGCGCGTGTGTGTGTGTGCGTGCGGGTGTGTGTGCGCGTGTGTGTGTATGTCTCTGTGTGTGAGTGTGTAAGTTTGAGTGTATGGGTGTGTTCGTATTGAGATTTGTGTATTTATGTATGTGCGTGTGTTTGTGAGTGTGTGTGTGTGTGCGCGCGCGCATGTGCGTGCGTATGTGTGTGTATGTGTGCGTGTGTGTGTGTGCGCGCGCGCGCGTGTGTGTGTGTATGTGTGCGCGCGCGTATTTTGTGTGTTAATTATGCTTCTTTGCTTTGAATGAAAAATGTTGATATTCTGTTCATAATGTTTTCTTAAATGTCAGTAGCCTACAACCTTGAGTTAATCTGACAATAAACTGGTTTCAGTCAGTCAGTCAGAATTATTGGCAGAATACATTTCCGACAATGGTCTCTCGGGGTTCAGTTTGAGATTGGTCTCTGAACGACATGGATGTTGCCAAGACAGATGAACTGAAGAAGTACATCAGAGAAAAGATCACACCAGACAGAATTAAAAAGAGTTCTGACACAACAAAAAGAAATTTTCGAAGAGACAGCAAGAAGTTCTTTCTTTCTGAGAGCAATGATCTGTTTTACCAGAATCGACAAGCGACATTCTGCGAGTTCTTTCCATAGAAGACAGGGACGAAGCGCTACTCAGTGCCCACGTCCATCAACACGGCGGCCACCTGGGTGTGAACAAGACATAAGTACAATGATCATCCATTTCTATTTTATCGGCGTATTGATGTCTTTGCTATCTATTCCCTCCTCCCTGCCCCCCCTCCCCCCTCCCCACCCTCCCCCCCCCCTTTTTTTTTCAACAATAGTACTTTACAAGTAGACCCTGCATAATAATACTACTCTGCTAAACAACGCAGCCCTTACCAAAGACAAAAAGAGTATTGTTTGTTTCTGGTAACATGGCTGAAAAAATTGGGTAGGTCAGATTTTAAAAAAAGTTTTTTAAAGGCCCCCCCCCCCCCCCCCCCCCCCCCCCCCCCCCCCCAGCACAGAAACGATAAACTCTTACTTCTGCTGGAAGAAAACGGTTTGTCTCAAGAAGGAGAAAGACGACTCAAATTGTGTTTGCAATCCTGGCGTACACTTAAAATAAAAGTATGTCACTGCCAGCGTCAATTTACTGTAGTTTCCAAAGCATGGTACTTAGGTCTTCCACAAAATCGACTTTCGATATAAGCTTGAGTGCTGTGTGTGTGTGTGTGTGTGTGTGTGTGTCTCTGTCTGTACGAATTTTGGATGTAGGAATCGGCCAAGACAAAGATGAATCTTGTACGAGACCAACAACACAATCCACTGTTATTACTGCTGCTGGTGCTGCTACGCAGACCCGCACGCACACACATGCAATGTGCACGCCAGCACACATACACACTTACGCATACAGACACACACGCTGCAAATTCATGTTTCGCGCGCGCGCACGCACACACACACACACACACACACACACACACACACACACACACACACACACACACACACCACACACACACACACTCACACATACACTCACACACACACACTCACACACACACTCACTCACTCACACACACACACACACACACACACACACACACACACACACACACACACCACACACACACACACACACACACTCACACACACACACACACACACACACACACACACACACACACACACACACACACACACACACACACACACACACACACACACACACCGTATCATAAAACACAAAAGGTCATGTACGTCGACGCGACCACATCAACCAGGCTGCGGCACACGTACATTACACTGTCACAATACATTCTAGCCAACGAGATCCCAATTCACAGATACACAACCATTCCATCTTTGTCAATAGCAATATATTTCCAGCAACAAGTCAGTCAGACGAATGAAACATTGCAGAACGACACTGATTAAACATGACCAAGACTTCTAGCCAAATCCAAAAAATCTACCATTGGCTACATTTTACACTTGACATCAAAACTACGCCAGATAATAATTAATCAATCAATAATTAAATAACGAAATAATTCCCTAAAAATGAAGCTCTGAGTCCGATTGGGTATTTTTCTGGGTCCAGGTAATCTTAGGCATATGTACTGCTCAAGGACAGCCTGCTTGATATGTGATTTAAAGCAACAGCATTATCACTTGATAGGAAGCCATCTAAAAGAGCTGTTCAGCTGCATGACTATCTTCACACACACACACACACACACACCACACACACACACACACACACACACACACACACACACACACACACACACACACACACGCACACACACACACACACACACACACACACACACACACACAATTGCAATTATAAAAGCCGCTTTAACACGCCAGCACATGCCCATACCGCAATTTAACATGGCCAGAGTGATCTGACCTTTCACTCACAGACTTTGTTTTTCTTGTGAGGTTTATGGTTGTGAAATACGACGAACCAACCAAGTTTCCTTTAGATCCGTTTTATAAATCCCAAGAAACAGCTGTGAAGAAAAATTAACGTGGCCATTGCTACCTTGATCTTTGAGTCACAACCCCCCCCCCCCCTTTTTTTCTTTTTTTTTTCTTTTTGTAAAGGTGATAATTGTGGATAGCAACTAACCACCAACTTTCGTTGAGATCTGTCCAATAGTTCCCGAAAAATCCCCGAGAAACAGCTACGAAGGAACATTAACGTGACCAGTGACTTTCACCTTTGACCCATAGACCTGAAGAGAACTAATAAATGCCGATTCTAGCCCTCCCCCACCCTCAACAAATTTCGGGTGGGGGAGGGCTAGAAATCGGCATTTATTAGTTCTCTGACAAGTAAGACTTCAATAACCAAAAAATAACGATTTTTTAACAAACATACATACTGTGTAGGATTGTCCGTTTTCAATACTAATTTACTAAACTTTTCAGATTTCAGTTTTTGTTTAATCCTGCGCTTTTCTTGATCGTTTTCAATAACATCATTTTCACGCAAACATTCATCAAATGAGTTTCTGTCTTTCATGTGGAATAAAACTACAGTCTTTAACTGCTCTCTAAAGTCTTTTAAAACTGTGTTATATTTTTGGCATAAAATCCACACACTTATTCCAGCATGTCTTCCGCTGAAGGCTAGTTTTGACAAAGTGTTTCTTTTTTAACTATGTCTCTTTCTGCCGAACAGTCATCTATAATAAATAGTGTCTGCGTTCCTTTAAACAGTCTATAAAAGAGTTCTAAACACTCACTCAGTTTATTGCTAGGATCAACTAAATATACGTCGTCATCCGTCCATATAAACCTTCTATCATGATATGTTTTGTTCCATTCAAGCGTTGGACAGAAAATTACAATATAATCAAAATTATAGCGATAAACTGTTTGTAATAGGTCGAGGACAAATATTGTTTTTCCACAACCAGTTTGTCCACAAATCAATGAACAATGAGGAGTTTTTGTCATAAAGTTTAACTGCTCCATAGTTTTATAACAGGATTTAATTTAATCCAGTTATTATATTTATCATACTTTCTGTCAAAACTTGTTCAGTATAATAAAACCCTATGAGGCCTAAATGTGTAAGATTAATCCAATTCAGTTCTGTAAGATTGTTTCTATTTAAGCTAATATTGATTTTGCTGCTTGTTGTTATGACCTTAATATCCTCACCATTGTGAAGAACGACGATGGTAACTTTAAGTTTTTCAACGTCTAAGTTTTGCCAGCTAATTAGAATTCCTTTTTAAAGGACGTCACTAACGCCCACAGCTCCATTCCTCTCCTCATCTTTTAAGACAGAAATTTCAAATATCATTGTGAACGCGTCTCCTAATTTTGTGCGTGGAATGAACTGTAATTTTGTAGAAGCTTCCTTTAAAACCGTTTCTCTTCTGTGGAGGATGTACTGTTTATTCCCATACGGCGTTATTTCAATCTCTTTCCGACTATTGTCCTCTGGCATAAGACTTACATGTAAAGGGCCAGAGTTGAATGCTTTTCTGAAACTTTTTTGACGGCTAAAAATGTAAATGGGCTTATGAATTCAAATTTTATGTCCCATTCTAAATATGGTTCTAAGTGCCATTTGAGGTCAGGTTTTCGAACTATTTTATATTCATACTGGCCAACATTATTTGCTTCTAGATTGCGCAGTTGTTCTAGTTTAGGAAACTTTTTGCTGTCGCCAACCTCTTTGCGTTTATAATCACCATCTTTAGTGTACTCAAAACCATACAAAGCGCCTATCTCACCGTTCTGTTCAAAGTCCGCAACGTCTGCAAGGTCTTTTAATTCTAAAGTTATACACCTCACAGGCGCTAATGTAACTCCCGATTCTTCTGGCCCGCGCGACATTATTTTTTAGTACTATATTATTTTATTTCCAAAACAATGTGCAGATTATCACATTTTACGACTTTCCCTGTTTTGTCTGTGATTTTTATATTAAATGATCTGACCTTTCCGCAAGCTAATCTTTTAAACTGTAAATTAGGGAATTGTATAATTTCATAATCGCAATATGCAGCTTTCCCTGATGGAAGAGCTCTTAAAACAGTTGAGGGCCTTCCATCATATAAGTCTTCATCAGTGCTCAGCTGATCTAAATGAACATAGAGAAATGAATGTAATGCAAGATCGAGCGGATTTTCTCCCTCATAAGTAGTTTTGTCTGGCGCAACTCTAAAACTATGAAAGTCCCGATTGTCAGTTGCAAAGCCTAACATTTTAGCTAGCTCTCCACCAAAATAGTAACCTACTTCTTCTTTTTCGGGTTTGAATGCCAACATTGTTGTCAAATTTGCATTGTTAAGTTTGAGAGTAATGTCAAAGTTACTCATTGCTTCTTTTAGCGAACAAAACCCATAATAACCATCAGGTATGATTAACTGGCTAAGTTTCCTCTTATGTCATATTTTTTAATCTTATTATTATTCTTGGATTTAGTAATATTAAACCATACGACTTTGTAAAAAATTTCATGGAGTGCGACCATTTTGGTTCCGCAATCGTTCTTAACAGCATGTTCTAAAAACGAAGGACGGTCTTGGGTTGTTATTGTTACAAACATTTTTTAAACGAAATAAAAATGAGTGCATTCAAATATACTAATGCAAAATATTCTGTTGGGCCGCACTGCAATCTTAAAAATATAACAACTGATACTCTTGACATTTCTGTGACCCAGACTGACACCTTTCAAGTAAAGGTGAGTACTCCATTAAACAGATATCTTAACCCCCCTATTAAAAAAGACTACATCGCGAAAGTGTGGTTCAGTCATCCGATGCAGTTTTATCAGAACCAGTTAAACTTTGCTGTGTTTTGTGCAACAACTGGGTGTGGAGTGTCGTATGCTGATCATCTAAATCATCCTAATCCTTTCGTGAGGTCAGTGTATAGATTTCATTTTTATTACACCTTCAGACGTATTTTGACTGAACTGCAAGCGCCATTACCAAATGACAAACCGTTTAATCCATTCAGCAACCGAATAGACATGAAGGCTTTTGATAGGATCTGTAACGAATTCAATATTAATGTTAAGACAGACTTTAGACAAAAGTTGGACCGCAATCATGGCTTAGGCACCCCTTATTTTTGGGGCGTGCACAGAAAGTATAACTATGACTGGAATCCTCCTTACACATCTTTCTCTTCAGGCACGGCTGTCCACCTCGGGTCCATAGAGCAAGAGCATAAATCAGCATGGACAACATTTATCTTAGACACTTCTAAGGGCCTAACTAAAGCAGGAATAGAACGAATAAACGATTCTATTCGTACTTACGTTTGGTGTTTGCTAGGTTCGCAAGCACAAACGAGATCGAGCATAACTGATCCTTCTACTGGCTTTGACGCGCAAAAACAGTACTTGGCAAATTTAGAGGACGCCATTAATTCTACAGTTGATTTACCTTCAAGTATTAAAAGGTACCAAAATGTTTTGCAATATGCAAGATCGAAAGTAGACTTTGCTGTTGGCACTGGTTTATACATGCTGCCTTCTGACCTCAGACTCCAGATAGGTACAATAATAAACTACAACAATGAAATCCTTGTGGCAGGCAATGAACAGAAGGTTGGAAAAAACGACATAAATTCTGAGCCAGTAATATTACAAACAATAAAAAAAACAAGCCGATCCCCCAAGAATAAGTCATCCAATCCCCAAGGCCATTGAAGACCGCGAAGTCAAAAAAAATAATGACCATGAAAATGAAAAGAGAGCACTTGTTGCTGGATTAACTGGCCTAGGATTACTCCTTCTTTATTTTACTAAAGAGTAACCCAACTATTAAGAGAACTAATGTCCATAAGTGCTCGGCCATAAAGCCAACTACTTTGCTTGCAGTAGACAAAAGCCAGCTAACAATACCCCCTAATATACCAGGTAAAGAGTCTATAGCTTTACCGGCTAATTTTTTTAATAAACTCGCAAGATGGTCAAGCTGTTTTTTTACCCATGATTTATCAGGCGGCGATGGAGGCGATGGCGGTGGAGGTAATGAACTTTGACCACCACCACCTGTAATAGCCATCACCAATGTACTTATTGCAAATCCTAAGGCCGTTATAACGCTTGCTAATGTGACTCCTTGCTCTCTAAACAGTGTTTTATTCGTTCTGCTAGCGTTGTGTCTTCATATAAAATTCTTTGGATAGTTTCTCTTATTCTGCTCACTTGAGTTCGTAATTCTTCTCGGTTAGTAGACAAGGCTTCTACTCTTGCTGATCTTACTTCTTAAGCTCTTTTATTTTTTGGATTATTCTTTCTTTAATATCAAGTCCTAAGTTGGCCTCGTTAGCCTCAGCGAGTTTTTTTTTCTTCTCTTTCTATATGCTCATTTAGTTCAGTCAGTTTTGCTAAATTGTTTATTAATTCTCCTCTGAAGGTTCTTAAAGTACGATCAAGGGCTTTTAATTCTCTTATAGGCCCCTCTATATTTTGCTTGGGCAGCGGCGGATCATTTATAGTTTGTAATGCTGTTTCTTCTTCTTCAGTGAGTTCTGCTTCTACTGTATTTATTACTTTGACTGCTGTTTGACTTAAATCTTCAAGTTCCATGTTTTGTATTTTGCTATCTGTTGGGAGTTCTCGTAGTGTGTTTTGAAGTTTAGCAACTGCTTCCCTATTTAATTTTGGTTTAGAAATGCCAAGGCGATTCTGTTCGCTCACACGGAGCCTTTGTCTAATTGTATTCATGCCTACAAACTTTGATGGGTCTCGTTTATCCGTAAGCTGAACACGTTCTCCTTTTTCGTTTTTCACATACAAATGGTTATTTTCTAGTTCAAAATCATCGGGGTATATAGTTTCGGGAGGTTCTAGTCCTAAACTTTGGTATAATGATCTGACCTTACTTTCTGTTAATTCACGCCTTTGCTGCCCTTCTACTAATTCATCATGCAAGGGAGAGCCCCGAGCGATGTTGTACCAAAGGAGTCATTTCACTCATGTCGTCTCCAGGATCAAAAAACATCATAATCTTCTTCGCCTTAAATTTCCCTGCCATTTTTTTAAATAATTAACTTTTTATTTTGTTTTATAAAAAAATGTCACAAGCATATGGCTCGATTCTTGACCCGCATAGAAGACTGAAAGAGCCCCTTGGCGTGAAGGGAAATAAACGGAATATTACTGTTCCAAATAATCCATCCAGATCAAATTCTTACCGTCAAATTTCCAGACCTGGGAGCGGATGAAGTGATTGTGCCAGGCTCTGCGCGTCTTACTTTCAAAATAGAACTCGCTTCAACAACAGACCCCAACAGGACAGTTGTACAGAACTGGGGCGGGCAATCGTTAAGAAAATTTCTATAAAACTTGAGGACAAGAAATATTTTCTTTACACAATGCAGACATATATTTTAACCTATTCTGATCTATGGCTAACCGGGAATGAAAGGGCTGATCTTGCGTTTCAAGGAATCGAAAATGAAGAAGCACTAAAACATAGAATAGGCACCGCAGACGCTAAAGACGGCAAAAGGTTGTCGCCGTAAGTTATGCGTATGGAATGCTTTTTCATCCCCTAGATTTTGAGTTGTTAAAAGCGCATGCCCCATACTTTCAAGGAGCATTAAAGACAGATTGTCATAGAACTAACTTTTAATGACCACAAATATGTTATTATATCTACAGACACCGAAGCAAAGTACAGCATTTCTGACATCTCATTAGAGTTTGACATTGTTAGCAACCCTAACTTAGCGAGGCTGATCGAGCAACAATATAAGTCAAAATTAGCAATATATTACGAAAGAGTGATTCATCATTCTAAATATCCTAAAAGCAAGGCAGACACTATATGGAATTTTAGTTTTAGTGCCACAGCAGATCGCTTAAAGGTATTTTATTGCTGTGTGAAAATGAAGAACCATTCAAAAGACAAACTGAAAATTTTGTTAATCCCAAAATAACGAAAGTTCAATGTACAATTGAGGGTAGTCCTAACCAAATCTACGCTAGCGGGCTTAAACCTTATCAGCATTTTGATGAAAAAAGAAAATTGTTTGGAGGCGGGAGGTGTAGAAATCCAACAGTTGACCTTGTGTCTAAAGATCTACATCTTCACAGCGTTAGACTTGATCAATATTTACAACGAAATACGGTTTATGGATTGACCTAAGGTCAACAGAGGATAATCAGTTACATGGAAGCGGGAGAGCTGTTAGAGACATAATAAACATTCAAATTGATAAAGAAAAGAGGCCGATAAAACCACTTAATGTGTTTTTGTTTTTAATATATGATGCGCAGCTGAATATTGAAGATAACAGATTAAAAGATATAGTATACTAAATTATTTTTATTTTATAAAAGCATGTCTGTTCAAGTTTATCCAAATGTGCCTACAGCACCGGAGTCGCCAAGAGAAGAGATAGCAGGCGTTCTGCCGCTATAGAAACCCCGACATAAAAACCTTTAGATTAACAAACATCACGCAAATGCAGCAAGTACTAGAGCAAGACCTTTCAAAATACAGCAAAACCAAAAGAAGGGATTCTGCTGCCTTTAATGCTGTTACATATGTTAATACTGGAGCATCGACTATAAGCGCTCTATCAGCAGGAACGAGTGTAGGCCTCTTAGCAACAGGCGTTGGTGCACCCGCAGCTTTACCTCTAGGTGGTTTGTCTTTAGCTCTTGGCCTGTGTTCATTAGCTGTAGGTGCTGCTAGCAAAAAATTAAAAACTAAACTCCAAAAGCACACAGCTATGGTTCAACTAATAACAGCTAACTTAGTTCCTTCAAACTGACAATAAATAAAGCGCTAGTTGACTCAAACATCACGGATGAAGAATTTAGTCGTTTACAGGCCGATTTTGATGACTACAAAAGACAAAAGTTTGATCTTCAAAGAAAGGCAAGGGCAAGTTTTTCTCAACAGCCAGACACCGAGCAGATAAAAAAGGAATGTTTAAAAAAAGTAAACGAAACATTAAACTCTGTTCTAAACAGCTCACATTAACAACGCCAAAGGGTGTTTATACTTTAGTTTATGAGGCCAAGCACAAAAAGACTGTTGATATTGATTTGAAATTTAAAACGACCCTGGAGTCGTTGTATTTTTTTAAATTTAAATAAATATGTTGGCTTAGAAAAGAAAGACCCGCATGGCTAAGATATATGAAGGCCCAGATGAATTGTTTGAAGGAATGCTTAAGGATGAGCGTTTGTCAAAAGCTTTAAATGATATCAGTCTAGATGTCATTGATCCCGCAAACGTACGGGCAAGTGTTGTACATGCAATTTCTCAAGTTCCAAGTAAACTAACAATAGACCCGCCAGTTAAAGTAATGTTAGCTGTTTTAATCGATTATATAACAATAAATGAAGAAAATCTAGAAGTCTGAGTCTCGACTAAACAACAGACTATTCTTTCCTCTAATGACTTAACACCGGTTGGGCAGACGAACTGCTTACACAGTTTGATGTGGCCGCTGAAGAAGCCAAAATGAGAGGCTCTGGTTGGTCAGAGGGTGAAGTCCTAGAGATCAGATTAAAACAGGCTAAGTATGCACCGATTGTTGGCAAGGCTTACATTCCGTTGCCCCAGCATTGGTAGCGAAAAGAGCAGTTCTAAACATACAAAATACAGACAACAAATGTTTCATGTGGTGTGTTCTTGCAAGGCTGCATCACGTCCGCAAACACGCAGAGAGAGTGACTAACTATTGGGATTACATCAATGATCTTAACTTCAATGGAATATCCTTTCCTGTTAGCGTGGACAAAATTGATCAGTTTGAAGAACAAAACAAACCAATAACTGTTAATATCTACACATGGGATGAGGAAACAAATCTACAGCCCCTTAAAGTGTCTAAGAACAGCCCAACGATTGGCGAGCCAGACAAAAATCATGTTGACTTACTACTGATGTTTTGACCAGCAGGGCTACCGCATTACACATTGATACGAACAATGAGTAGATTATTAGCACATACTTCAAAACATGGTCATAAACAAGAATTCTGTAGAAAAAGTTTAACAAGAATTTCATCCGTTAAAGCAGCGAGCGAACATAAGAAACATTGTATCGGCCCAGTTGACTGTAATACAGAACTAATTACACCCCACCCGGATCTAAAGTTAGTTTTAAGAACTGGAAAAAGGCTGCAAAATTCTCCATATCTTGTTTACGCAGACTTCGAATCACTCATTGTTCCTTATGAAGGGCCAACCCCACAGAGACTTCCGAAAACAGCCTTAGTGAGTAATCATCAGATTTGTTCATTTGCTTTCATTGTTGTCAGGTCGGATGGCGCCCATTCAGCACCAGAATTGTATAGAGGACAGATGCTGCAGAATACTTCTTAGAACGCATGCAGAAAGTGCGTAATGACTGTTCTAATAATCTAAACTTATCTGAAATCATAATGACGCCGAAGACCAACAACAGTATAAATCAGCCACACATTGTTGGATTTGTGGTTTAGAACTAATGTCTAACAGTGAGGAAGCCAATCCGACAGTAAGAGACCATGATCACATTAGCGGAAAGTTCAGAGGAGCAGCGCACAACAACTGCAATCTTCAACTAAAGTTTGACCCAGCAAAATGGAAGCTGCCCATCTTCTTTCACAACTTGCGAGGTTACGACTCTCATCTTATAATGCAAGCAGTAGACACGCCTTCAGGATAACATGCATTGCACAGTCATCAGAAAAGTACATGTGTTTTGCTTTAAATAACATGTCTTTTTATGACTCTATGCAGCACATGAGGGGTTCATTAGAGTCGCTGGCTATGTCCTCAAAGTCCTGCCCAATAACGGAGAATATTTTGACCCAACACTTGTTAGAAAGGGCGTTTACCCTTATTTATGAGTACATGAACATTTGGGAAGGTTTGACGAAGATACACTTCCACCTAAAGGCGCGTTCTTTTCTAGCCTTAGAGGAAAGGAAATCAGCGACTCCGATTACCAACATGCTCAAGATGCGTGGCAGAAGTTAGAGTGTAAAACGATGGGAGACTATCATGATTCATACTTGATGGCTGACGTTTGTTTGTTGGCGGACGTCTTTGAAAATTATAGAAGACCTGCATGAAACATTATAGCCTGGATCCTGCGCATTACATTTCTGCGCCCGGATGAGTTGGGACGCTTTCTTAAAATTTACTGGAGTACAGATTGATTTATTGTCTGACCTGCCAATGATTCAGATGTTTGAAAACGGATTGCGTGGAGGAATTAGTATGGCGTCGCATCATTACTGTAAAGCAAACAACAAATACTTGGACGACTATGATCCGAGTAAAAGGTCTAACTATCTCATGTATTTAGATGCAAACAATCTGTATGGATGGGCAATGGCGCAATCGCTTCCATTACGCAACTTTAAAATGTACACAGGCGATAATTTAAAAAATATTCAAAGAGCATTAAAGTGGTTGAGCAGTTTGACGCCTGATCAACAGCGTGGTTTCATTCTAGAAGTTGACTTAGAATATCCTCATGAACTCCATGACCTGCATAATGACTATCCATTAGCAGCAGAAAGTCTAAGGATGGCAAAAACAGAGCCGCCTAAACTTGTGCCTAATCTTCGAGCAAAAAAAAATTATGTCTGTCATTACAGACTTCTACAATTTTTATTTAAGACATGGTTTGAAGTTGACAGCTGTTCATCGTATAATTGCTTTTGATCAAGAACAGTTCATGAAACCATACATCATGAAAAAACACTAATCTCAGAACTAAATCTGCAGATGCTTCAGAAAAAGACTTTTTCAAGCTGATGAACAGCAGCGTTTCGGAAAGACTATGGAAAATCCGCACAAGCGCAAACATGTCAGATTGGTCACCAGAGAGAACGAAGCAATTAAGCTGACTTCAAAACCAAATTATCAGGGCTTCAGAAGATTTCATGATCAGCTTTTTGGCATAATGATGAAAAAAAAAGAAAGTCAAATTGGACAAACCTGTATTTATTGGGTTTACAGTTTTAAAAATTATCAAAGCTTTTGATGTTAAATTTCTTTATGACTACTTTAAACCCTTGTATCCGGAGTCCAGACTACTTTACACAGATACGGATAGTTTTGTTATAGATATCCCTAACTGAAGATATCTATAAAGACTGGAAATAGAAGTAGCTAAAGGGCATGCGGATGGTATGACACATCTGATTACCCTAAAGATTCGCCTTTGCATTCAATTACTAACAAGAAGGTTTTAGGAAAGATGAAGGATGAATTATCTGGAAAGGTGATCAAGGAGTTTGTTGGGTTAAGGTAAAAAATGTACAGTATTTTGAGCCAGGAGAAAACTATCAAAAAAGCAAAGGGAATATCTCGCAGTGTTGTGCAGTCAAACATATTGCATGACAACTACAAAGAAGCATTGTTCAATAAACATACTTTTCATCATGACAACGTAAAACTGCGATCTAATCTACATGAGATCAACACAACTGTTGTAACAAAGAAGTCATTAGATAGAACAAACACAAAACGAGTATTTGTTAATCCAGAGTTTTCATATGCAATCGGGCATTGGAGAACGGCATAATTATATATTTTCTTTAGGTTTATATTCGGGGTTTATATTTTTCCTCAAATTTATCTAGAAAATCAATCATATTATCTTCCAATTCATCCAAATTTTTCTCATGTTTGCTTGATGTGCTCGAATTTTTTTTATTATTTCAAGATATTCTTTATTCCATATTTGATAGTCAAAATTTGGGATTTTGGGCTGTAGGTGATCTGGATGGTTTAGCATGTGTTGCTGAACCCTCACAATTGTTTCTTTAATTGCAGAATTCGTATCATATGATTCTCGTATTAATTCCAAGGTCTCTTTATTTTTCATTCTTGCTACCTCTTTTGATTCCATTTCAGTTCCAGGTTCTTTCTTTGGCCTTCCATTTTAAACCAAAATATTTTACGTAAATCAGTTAAAGCGGAACTGTGCCTGGTGGGATTATCTGCAGTTCTTCCTTCACAAAAGATCTTTGGGGGCTGGTTGTTTTGTTGTGTCAGTTTCTCGTAAATAATACACGGGCGGATTCATCTTTACAATTCTTTTTATTTCATATGGGTCAACACTCCAAACTGGATCGGTTGCCCTGAAGCGAGTGTCCCCTTCTGCTTCCCCCGGTAAATAAAGGTACCTTACTTTTAAACCAAACGGTAATAGTTTGCTGGTTGTACTGGAGTCTTCAGCAACATCTATTGTTTGTTTTTTGATTGCTTGTACTGGTTTTAGACCTTTAAATTCTTCATTATTCATTGCGCGCAAAACTGAGGGCAGTCTTCTAACCCATTCTGTGTTGCGAGAATTGTCAATAAGCTCTCTGTGATACTGGTAGGAAAAAAGTCTTTCAGCTAACTGTTTGTTAAAGTTTTCAACTAAAGCCTGTGATCTGTGAACTCCTGGAATGCCTCTTTTAATGGTAACTCTATGTTTTAACAATAATTGATTCACTTGGCCTTTAAATTCTTTTCCATCATCGACTTGAATCATGTGAGGATAAGTTAACGGACCTCGTTGATATATTAGTTGTATAGCAACAGCAACAGCAGAAGCACTCTTTTGTGTTAATGGTTCCACATGTTTGTATCTTGAAGCCATGTCAATGACTGTAAGTGCATACTTAAATCTTTTTCGTCTAATCGTATCATGGGGTAAATATAGAAGGTCCATTTGATGGGTGTCGTTCGGTATTGTATTCACAAAGTGAGGTCTCTGTATTCGTCTAGGCGCTGGTAAATAAATTTGCCAAATCGCTTGTTTAGATAACCATTCTTTTGCTGTTTGTTCACTGACTCAAGCTGCTTGGCTTAGCTTTTTGATTGCTGTTATTCCCTTCCAATATCCTTTTGGCGAATAATAGATTTTGTTCATTTTTTATTCAGCCAATATTATGTGCAACAAAATACACAACGGTCATGCCAAAGACAATAAACGCGATTTCTTGCATCTTTTGTTTTTCTGATGGATGATAAAAGTCACTGAATTTTGGCGGGGGCAATGTCTCGATTGGTTTGCCTGTTACAAGATAATATTCTTTTATCGCTTGGTCAATGTCTTTAACCCTCTAGCGCCGTATGTATCACGAGTGATACAAACATTTAGTGACTGCCTGGCAGACAGTGTGTGAATGTCGGA
>CM031622.1:59634564-59652064 GCA_018398815.1 Conus ventricosus | reverse complement strand
GAAAATCAGCAGAATCAGAAAACATTGAATCAGGTGGAGAAAGTGACCAGTAAAAAGCCTGGGGGCGTTGCAGCAGGAAAAAAATTAGCAGAGTGGAACAAACAAAATAAATTACAGTTTCAATCCCAGATTATTGCCGCTAATCATAGGATTAATTACTTTTAATCATATAGATTTTGTTTCTCTTAAAAATGACTGAGCCAGAAAATCAGCAGAATCCGGTGGAGAAAGTGGCCAGTAAAAAGCATCCTGGGCGTGTTGCAGCAGGAAAAAGAGTAGCAGAGTGGAACAAACAAAGAAAATTAATGTTACAATCACAGACTATAGCCCATAATGAAAAAGTGCTAGAGCCGCAGCCAGTTCAGAGTTGTTTCAACGCCGGCTATAAAAACGCCAGAACAAGTTGATTCAAGACCTATGCCACCAAAGTCTTCATGGAATATTGTACTTAAAGCAATTGTCATTTTTGGCGGCATTGCTGCTGGGGTGGTTATTACGGTTATAAAATATATAAACAACAACACCAAAAACCGAAGCAGCCAAAAAAATCTCAACCACTAAATACAGAAGCCAAACACAAAAGCATGCCAGAACCGCCAACACCAAAAGATCATTTTGATCCATTTCAGATGCAATAATACTTTAAGAACTTAATAAATAATTATAAGTTGACTTGAATAAGAACTTGGCTGTACTTAGGGATGACTTAATTACAAACTTGAGGTGACTTAAGTTAAGAACTTGAGCTGACTTAATTAAGTACTTGAGGCAACTTGGGATGACTTGATTAAGAACTTAAGATGACTTGAGTAAGAACTTAAAGATGACTTAATAAGAACTTAAAGGTGACTTGATTAAGAACTTGATTAAGAACTTGATTAAGAACTTGAGGTGACTTAAGTAGAAACTTAGAACAACTTGATAGCGACTTGAATAAGAACCTAGGGCGACTTGATGAAACGTAAAAAAAAACACATTCTTTTTCTTGGGGAAACAACTCCTCTTCTCTTATTCTGAAGGGCTGCTTTCCTTTGTGTGAACCCTTCATTATCAGCTTATCACAAAATTGCAGAGCTGGGGCGCCGCATTTGTCACTTTACTAGTAGGCAGTCTAACCACAAATTAATAAAACACGCGGCAACGGCGGACATGTAAGGCGATCCCTAGAGCGACAATTAGTGGCTTTGCTGGCACACGACGGCTGGTAATGCTCTCAGCGGGCCCGTAATTGTCTCCCTTTAATAGTTTTCTATTCGTAGTTCTCTGAGAGAGAATTAATTGTTAAAAGCTATATTTTCATATTTAATATGCTAAAGTATTTAATATAAATATTGAACAAACTAGTGACTAAAGAGTAATGCATAGCTGCCAACCTCAGAGATGCAGAAATAGTAATGGGGGGTGGGTTCGGGAGGGGGTCACCCCCCTCCCGAAAAAAGCGGGGGTCAGGGGGCGCAGCCCCCTGAAGCTGAAGCATTTTAGATTTCCAAGCAGTAAACTTTGCACTTTTCAGCAAGATTGTAAAGCTTTTAAGTATTATGGAAATGGAACAAAAATGAAAGATAATTCTCTAGGTTTGCTATCTACATTCCCTCCTTGGAAACTTCAGAAGAAAAAAAAAATCAAGCAAAATCAGTGTGGATTAGCCTACATACCTTTCATGCGAACTTGTTTGCGAACTTGTTTGTTGATAGCCAGTCCAACACAAGAGTACATCACAATTCACATTCACAGTTAAATGGAGTAATGTAAGATACAGTTTGTTGTTTGGCCTTTAAAAATATTCTACTTAAATAAAAAACAACTTTATCAACATTTACACTGGTCACCATAGAATTGTGAAAGCTTTCAATGTGTTGGGTTTATATATACTGTTGCTATAACTGTTAATGTAAATGCGTTGTGTACTTTTTAGCAGCAAGAGGGCTGGAGGATGTAGTGGCTCACGTAACTATACAGCAGCGAACTAGGCCAAACGACCCTGTGTGATCACTTGACCTGCAAAGCACAGCAGCAAACTAGGCCAAACGACCCTATGTGATCACTTGACCTGCAAAGCTCAGCGGCAAACTAGGTCAAGCGACCCTATTAAACAAAAACTGAAATCTGAAAAGATTAGTAAATTAGTATTGAAAACAGATATCCCTACACAGTATGTATGTTTGTAAAAAAATCGTTATTTTTTGGTTATTGAAGTCTTACTTGTCAGAGAACTAATAAATGCCGATTTCTAGCCCTCCCCCACCCGAAATTTGTTGAGGGTGGGGGAGGGCTAGAATCGGCATTTATTAGTTCTCTCCTGATCTTTCTTGTGAGCGTGACGAATGTGAAACATGTACAAGCAATCCAAGTTAATTCAAGATCCATCCAGCAGTTTACGAAAAACAGCTTTTTTTTTTTTCTTTTTGCGTACTGTCATACAAAACGGTGACAGACAAACGGAGCTGAAAACTTACCAGAGTTTGCAAACTACAACAAAATTGACACAGGAGTCATTTTTCTACGGGAGTCAATATTCTCCGTAACCCTCGGAGTCAATATTCTACAGAAGGAGTCAATATTCCGTAGAATATTGACTCCAAAACCTGTAGAAAACTGAACGGTTCATTTTTCTCCGGAGAAAAAAGAACCGGGGAGTCAATTTTCTATGAAGTCAATATTCTCCGTAACACCGGCATACCTATAAACACCGTAGAATATTCCGTAGAATATTGACTCCAAAACCTGTAGAAAACTGAACGGTTCATTTTTCTCCGGAGAAAAAAGAACCGGGGAGTCAATTTTCTACGAAGTCAATATTCTCCGTAACACCGGCATACCTATAAACACCGTAGAATATTCCGTAGAATATTGACTCCAAAACCTGTAGAAAACTGAACGGTTCATTTTTCTCCGGAGAAAAAAGAACCGGGGAGTCAATTTTCTACGAAGTCAATATTCTCCGTAACACCGGCATACCTATAAACACTGTGACTACGCAGGTATCCACGTGATGTGTGAAACCAGAAGCCTCCTCCTGAACCTGATTGAAGATAAGTGATTGTTCGTTCATTTTCGTTGTCCTAATTGTTTGGTATCTTGCCGGAAGAAGACGTAAGAGGTCGAAACGCGTCGTGTTTTGTCTTGTGATTCGTTTGTCCATTTTTTTTTTCTTTTTTGGCGGTGCTCGTAGACAAGTGTACAATGGTGTGAGCAGTACAGCTGCCTTGCACACCTTCAGTTTTGTGGCCACAATCTTTCTCATGGCCGCTGAAAGCCCAACTTGCCTTTACAGTGCAAGCAAGCCGTCAGCAGAGTCATGGATCTGGAGAGTGTGCTGCCGAGTTATGTCAACAGACAGCTTTCAGGGTTTCCCCATGGACAGTGATTTCTGATTACATAGACTGTTTCTGTGGTACAGGATGGCAAAGACATCTTGATACTGATTGTAAGCCTAAATTTGTCGTAGGCAGTAGAAAAGCAGTTCATGCTCTGCTGCATTCAAGCCTGAGTGGAGTGCTGAGTGAGCAGCTATTTTCAAATAAGAAATCATGTGGTGACTCCTCTTCTATCTCGGTCTTGAGCTAAAGCCTCCACTGGTTGATCAGCTTGCTTGTCGATAGTCCTGAACCTGAGCGTGATGTCTCATCACCGTGTAAGCGCTTGACAGCATGGCTGAAAAGATTATGCTGAACACAGTGGGTGCCAAGACACAGCCCTGCTTGATTCCATTTGTAACTGAGAAAACGTCGGAGGAGTGCTCATCGATCAGTCCTCAAGCAAACAGACCACTGAGGTACTGGCATACTATGGTGATGAACGGTCTTGGCAGCTACATTTTGCCATGATCCTCCACATCCCCTTGCGACTGGCCGTGTCAAAGGCCTTTGCCATGTCCGTAAACGTTGTTTAGAGTCTTTGTTCTCTTCATGGCACTTCCACTGAAGCTAGCGTACAGCAAACAACATGTCAACTATTCCATGGTCCTTTCTAAAGACATTCTGGCTTTCTGGCAGGTGACTGTTTTCTTTATGCTGAATTAAGCGATTGAAGGAGACTCTCAAGAGAACCTTGCAGGCGATTCAGGAGAAATATTCCTCTGTTGTTACAAGAATACCCCTTTCTCATTTCCTTGTAGAGATCAACAGTGAATGAATCCTGGAGCTTCAAAGGAATGTTTTGCTGCAGCCACATGGTTTTAAATCAGTCGGTGAGACACTACTATAACTGGTCTCTCGGCCTTGTAGATTTTAGCTGGGATGGAGTCAGAACCTGGTGCCTTGCCAATGGAAAGAAGCTTGACTACTCCTGGAACCTCTGATTCTGTTGGAGGTTCTGCCAGACAAGTAGGCCTATTGACCTCAGGTTGGGGCATGTATGTTATGGCTTCAGCATAATGGACGAGGGCCTCTTCAAAACAATGTTGATGTGTTGCTGCTTTCCAATATATTTCTAAAAGCTTTTCATACAGATTCCGTTTCGAATGGGGAAATAATCAGGGGGAGGGGATGGCTTTCCAAAGATTTCCAGCAGCAGAAAAAAAGAGGACATCAGCTGATGTGAGGATTACTGGCATGCCTGCTGAAAAACGACACAGTATTTGTTAAAATATTTTTTCATATGAGCGGATTTTAATGTTGCTGTAACTGTAATCACAACAAACTGCATTTTATTTGCTGCCCCTGTGAATTTGTGCTTTTCAATTGAGTGTTGTTAAAGAAGAAATGGTTCTATGCCAGCTGCACAACGGCCATTCATATTTTACTCATTCATACCTTTTAAAGAGTGAAGAAGCTCCGTGGTGCATTCCATGTCATGTGCCATTCACAATGAAACATATTCTTTTAGAGTGTTGGGACTTGCATGATGTGAGACACAAACATTTTACAGCAGATTCCATAAAAACCTTGTTCAGAGATGTTCCACCTGATGCGATCTTTGAATTCTTGAAAGAGATCAACATTTTTCATCGGATCTGAGGTTTTATGGAGGAAGGATTTTTAACAAGGTTTCAGATGGGATTTTAGAAGATGTATTTTAAAGAGTTGTGTGAATGAATGACTTGTGAGTTGATTTAAACGTGGTGACAGCCCTGATATGGCCCTTCGCGTCGGCTGGGCTATAAACAACATTGCCTTACCTTACCTTGTCTGTCCAGAATGCCCTAAGTGGGATTATAGAAGAAGTAAATCTCTGAATCATGCACAGGTGTGGGAAAATTCTGAAGCACTCACACTCAAGAATGCGATGGCATTTTAGTTTTCTCTCAAGCTTAATTCGCGCCCTTTTGCGCACCAAATCAGACTGGGGAAAAAAAGGTTATAACACTTTAATATAAAACTTTGTACATGTTCAGGTATTGCAATGTATACATACACTCACTTACCCACACACACACACCGACAGGAATATTCACAGATATGGCTGTCTCTTCTTGGTCCACTCTCACCATCTCATTTCATAATTCGTGCACACAAACATCAACAAAACCTTCCCTCAAAATGGCAAGGTGTATTTACAAATCCTTTATTCCCACTACCAAAAAAAGCACAAAAAAACGGAGTGTTGTCATCATAGTCTCTGTTTGGCTGAGTACACTAACTATGTCAAACTCAGGTAAGCTATAGCCAGTTTCCTAGCTCATGTGAACTTCTCGTGGCTATCGTACCTCCAACACTCCTAATAAACCATCCCACTTTTCCTAGATGCAGCACGCCACTGCATCTACCTCATGCCGTTCTATGATCCAAGCGACAGAACCTGCATGGAGGGCTGCAGCAATACTAGCAGGGCAAGACAGGAGAGCATCAGATGTTGAAAGACTGGCCCCTTCAGGCGGACTCAAAACCTCCAGCTCTACAACGCTCTCCTGCTCTTGAGTGCAGGCACACAAGGAAGGAAGAGGGGGGCTGGGAGGGCAGGGGAGGGCTTCTGAGAAGGTAAAGACCCCTGTTTAAAGCAGGAGAACCCCCCCCCCCCCACCTCCTATCCAACCACCTAAGCTGTCCAGTCGCTGAGACCAGTGGCTCTCCAGCAATGGGCACTGAAGTGTCCCTGAGAGCCGTGACTGGTTCCCAGTAGGCGGTGGCAATGATGGGAGCAATGGGTTTCAGAGGACCTTAATCGTTGTAGGAGCCGGGAGGAGGGATATATTTTCCATTTTCACATATTTCACACACGTTTTAAAACCGCTTAAATGACATTGGTTTTTCAAAGTGACTTTTTTTTTTTTAATTGCACGCTTACTTTTTAAGAAATGAGGGAAACCGTGATATGCTTGTTTTCTGAAATGTGCGATCTGGTACATATTTCAAGACCAATTTACAAAAACAAGACAACGTATTCTTCTGTCTGATACCCGGAACGCAAAAAGCAATGTTTGAACTATGAGCGTGCCAAGTATTTTATGAATTGGTTGATGTTTGGTGGGTAAACCCAGGTAATGAAAATTAAAGATTTTTGACGTTTTCGGCTGATAGAAGCTCACCTTAAAGAACACTCTAAGAAGGCCTAGCATGGACACATCCTACGAGGCCGGACCGGTGACCAGTTCCAGCAAAGCGAACTCTAGTGAGCCTCTTTCTGTCTCCAGACCAAGTGGCTGTCGACCAGCTCCTACCCAGAATCAACGTTGCTATGGGCTCAAATGGGAAGACTGGAACCGCACAGTCGAGCTTCGTCCACTTCATGAATACATACATTTCCAAGAGTTGTCGCTCAAATTTCCTAACCAACACTGCAGGTCTCTGTATCTCTCAAGTCTGGCCGAGACCCGGATATATAGAATTAGAACAAAGTGTAGATTACAGTCCTGTCATGCAGTCCCCCACAAGAATGGAACTCAGCAACAGCTTCATCATTCTCATTGACCGGCATTAAAAAAAAGTTTAAACATCTGTTCTGGTCTACAGGCGACCTCAGTTCCGATTTCCCCCCTCCACATCCATGCCTTTAGTGAGTTCCTGTATACGTCCTTCGTGTCAGTGGGTTCATGTATATTGTCACTGGATGGACGTGCAGGCACCCTCTAGAGCGGACGCTCTCTCACGACTAGATAATTACTGTCATCATTAAGGGGCAAAGTAGGTCGTGTTCTGCCTATGTTGTATCGGAATCTGCATCACTGAACACCACCGCGATGACTCCGCGGCGGTGCAAGTCCCCTCTGGTGGGTTGCCTCATGATGACATGACCTTGACTGCTCCCTGTGAAATGCCAGCTTCGGCGCTGTGGCTGGACAAGCCACGCTGAGGCAGTGAATGTGAAGCCAGAATGGGCGGAATGGAAGTAATGCCACTGAAGCGATGCAAAAGATGAGACACAAAAGAAAAAAAGGAAAGGAAATCAGATCAAATCTAGTTTTAGATCACCCAATCTGAGCTTGCTAGCACCACTAGCAAAAGGTTAAAGCAAGCCGCAAGGAGAGAAAAGGAACAACAGAATGTTGTCACTCCAAGAAGACTGAGGTACGACAGAGTAAAACAACAAAAAGCAAGCCGCAAGGAGAGAAAAGGAACAACAGAATGTTGTCACTCCAAGAAGACTGAGGTACGACAGAGTAAAACAACAAAAAGCAAGCCGCAAGGAGAGAAAAGGGACAACAGAATGTTGTCACTCCAAGAAGACTGAGGTACGACAGAGTAAAACAACAAAAAGCAAGCCACAAGGAGAGAAAAGGGACAACAGAATGCTGTCAGTCCAAGAAGACTGAGGTACGACAGAGTAAAACAACAAAAAGCAAGCCGCAAGGAGAGAAAAGGAACAACAGAATGTTGTCACTCCAAGAAGACTGAGCTACGACAGAGTAAAACAACAAAAAGCAAGCCGCAAGGAGAGAAAAGGAACAACAGAATGCTGTCACTCCAAGAAGACTGAGGTACGACAGAGTAAAACAACAAAAAGCAAGCCGCAAGGAGAGAAAAGGGACAACAGAATGTTGTCACTCCAAGAAGACTGAGGTACGACAGAGTAAAACAACAAAAAGCAAGCCGCAAGGAGAGAAAAGGGACAACAGAATGCTGTCAGTCCAAGAAGACTGAGGTACGACAGAGTAAAACAACAAAAAGCAAGCTGCAAGGAGAGAAAAGGAACAACAGAATGTTGTCACTCCAAGAAGACTGAGCTACGACAGAGTAAAACAACAAAAAGCAAGCCGCAAGGAGAGAAAAGGAACAACAGAATGCTGTCACTCCAAGAAGACTGAGGTACGACAGAGTAAAACAACAAAAAGCAAGCCGCAAGGAGAGAAAAGGAACAACAGAATGTTGTCACTCCAAGAAGACTGAGGTACGACAGAGTAAAACAACAAAAAGCAAGCCGCAAGGAGAGAAAAGGAACAACAGAATGTTGTCACTCCCAGAAGACTGAGGTACGACAGAGTAAAACAACAAAAAGCAAGCCGCAAGGAGAGAAAAGGAACAACAGAATGTTGTCACTCCAAGAAGACTGAGCTACGACAGAGTAAAACAACAAAAAGCAAACCGCAAGGAGAGAAAAGGAACAACAGAATGCTGTCAGTCCAAGAAGACTGAGGTACGACAGAGTAAAACAACAAAAAGCAAGCCGCAAGGAGAGAAAAGGAACAACAGAATGTTGTCACTCCAAGAAGACTGAGGTACGACAGAGTAAAACAACAAAAAGCCAGCCGCAAGGAGAGAAAAGGAACAACAGAATGCTGTCACTCCAAGAAGACTGAGGTACGACAGAGTAAAACAACAAAAAGCCAGCCGCAAGGAGAGAAAAGGAACAACAGAATGCTGTCACTCCAAGAAGACTGAGGTACGACAGAGTAAAACAACAAAAAAGCAAACCCAAAAAAGCCTGACTAGAGCGTCTTGTTCAGTGTGTAGTTGTACAATGAAAGGAGAAGGAAGGGCAGGTACGCCGAGGACTAGACGCAACACACAGTCTACTGAGCATCTTAGCTCTGTGTTGGCCATGACAATTTTGTCAACCAGAGCTTACAAACTGGTTATAGCTTGCATGCATTTGACATGGCACTACACAGGAAGCCAAAACACTTATACTGAAAAAAAGATTTTTTTTAACTACGTATGTTTGATGCCCAGAAACTAATCGGTTTGCAGTAACATAAAATATGCAACAAAGATCAGCCATGCTTTCATAAAAAAATCTTCGTCTCTCTAACAAACATATATCATACATACTTCCCCAAAATAATCTCTCATTAAAAAGACAAGCATATTTTCCCAAATGACCTCTCTCTCACTCACAAACAATACACTGATTAAATCCTTTTTCCAAAACTCTCTCCCTCAATCTCTCTCTCTCCAACACACCTCTCACATTTCCCCTTTTACTGTCATCTATCTCCCTCCTAAAAATTTTCCAGTTCAATTATATTTTTTGACGCAAACAAAATGGCTAGTCGTTTTTCAAATCAAAAATTGGTATGGTTTTCAACATCTCGAGTGTGGTTACATGCTAACTGAAAAACATCATTACTGAACAGATAAAACAGCCGTGAGAGTTTGTTTTGATTTATTCCTAAGAACATATGATAAACGCTGCTACCTTTTTGCTCCTCTTAAGAATAAACGATAAACGTGGCTACCTTTTCGCTCCTCTGAAGAATAAATGATAAACACAGCTACCTTTTCGCTCCTCTGGTGAATTAGTTAAAGATAGTAAACTAGTGTTGCTTACATGACCCATAGTGAGACAAGAAGGGGCCAGCCAACAGACAAGGACCCCCCCCCCCCCACACCTCCCCTAAAAGAAATGGAAGTTGGATCTGAGCTCCCCGGACCATTGCACCGGGCGCAGTGCCAGGAGGGCGAAGAAGAGACAGACAGAAGGACATGCTGGAGGACAACGTCAGGCAGTGCAGAGGCCAGATCTTTCCAGCCACCAAAAGAACACAGTTACAACTTGTTCCTCCTCCTGCTTCAGCCGACCACAGAGAGCCTTTTCAGAGCTATCAAACTCACACAGACGGGGGAACAAAAAGTCAAATCATATACAGGTCAGATCACTGGACAAAAATTCTATCCTGAAAAAAAAAATATATATATAGCTGTAAAAGCCATTCCTGACATGGTCAGTGAAGTACTGTCATCATGCAGCACATCAAATCAGGCTGTGCTGAGAATGCCGGGCGTTCCCCTTCATTCGTCGGTCTCAGTCTTCAAAAAATGTTTTTTCAAATTAACCAAAAAATATTTACATGCAAAAAAAATATATATAAAAGCCATATAGACATATGGATATTGCAAAATGGACAGCTAGCTTCCACTCCGGACTGTGTGTACGATTTTCACTACCTTGTCGCCAGGTCATGGTTTAAAAAAACAAAACTGTCGAGTCATAAACTGCTATTAGATTAAAACAAAAAAAGTATACAAGGTTTCAGACAGTGTCCACAAAAGCAGAAAAGTAGTGGACAACAGTAAAGACAAACAAAAACTAGAAGGGTAAAAAAAAAGGCTGGCACAGAATTCAAGGTTGGGGGGGGGGGGGGGGGGGGGGGAATTGCCAGCACTGAAAGAGCTCTGGGTGTCCCCATGGGGACAGAGAGAACCCCAGCAGATGGGAAAGATCTTTTGAAAGTCTTCAGTTGTGCCTCAAAAACCCCTACTTGAGTTTCAGTTTCATCGTAGTCGAGTCAACCAGAGAGTGCATTCATAGAAAAAAAAAAAAAAGAAAAAAACATGCACGCAAAATAATCTCCCCCCCCCCCGCCACCCAAAAAAACAACAACAAAACAAACAAACCTTGATGAAACATCTGAATCTAACACCACACATAACCAGGTCATACTGGCCAGTAGTTACTAGTACCACACAATGCTTACCTAGTGCCCTTTCCAGTACCTCCATTCTCACACCCTACCTGCTGAACTCTAACTTAAACACTAAGCCGTTTAAAAAACTGTTACAAGCGATGAAATGGGTCCTGACTCACACAGGTCAGTGGACCGGCAAAGGTAGAAAGACAGTAGACACCTGTAAGGAAAGATTATCAAAGAAAGGGACAGATAGGGGAAATTATTAGCACAGAATTTCCTAAAGCTGGGGCGATGAAAATAATACTGAAAAAAAAAACTACCCCCCCCCCCCCCCCATTCCCCAACATCCAATGGATGGTGAAGAGGGGTTGCAGGAAGGGGAAGGGGAAGGGGAGGGGGGTAGGGGGAGGGAGAACACTTATTGGAGTTTACAAGACATGAGAATCTTCTCACACAAACACAAAGTTGTGCTGGAGAACCAGCTTTTAAATCAAAACTAGGCCAACAACTAAAAGAATGAAAATAGATGAAAGAAAAGCTTTTTCTTTTCATTTAATGAAAAGTAAAACAAAATATTAAAAATAAAATGTCTTGATGACTAATGAATACGACAGAGCAGGCATCTGGGATCCACTACATAGAGAGCACTGCCTGACAGGGAGTTGCCAGTTACCTGACCCACTGACGTCATGCTGACTGTTTGCATGAAGCTACCTTGCTGCACACAATTCAACCCAAATGGCGGGAAGAGCACTGCCTGACAGGGAGTTGCCAGTTACCTGACCCACTGACGTCATGCTGACTGTTTGCATGAAGCTACCTTGCTGCACACAATTCAACCCAAATGGCGGGAAGCTTTCTTAACCTGTGTCACTCAAAAAGCAGGCTATGCATGCAAAGAAACGTCTTTGAAGTCAGCAGCTAGAGTGATTGTGAATTTACTGTTGCACAGCAGTAAACTGTTCAAAACAATTCAAGGAAAACAACGCATAGAACTTTGCAGAAGTTTAGCAAGCGCTCCAATCCTATCTCGTAATTCCTGTGACAAATACGCTGAAGAGTCTCACAACAAAATCTACTTTCCTGACTCCAACAAAGAAGACTTCTTCTGGACAGGACTGGCAATTCCTGATTTGTCAGTCTGGAAGAGTGTGGAAAGAATCTCAAGGAATAAGGATTAGGAATGTGGGGAGACAATACAGGGAGCCAGGAAAGCAGAAGAGAGAGAGAGGGAAAGAGAGAGACAGAGAGAGAGACAGAGACAGACTGACAGACTGACAGAAAGACGGACAGACAGACAGAGACACAGAGAGGGAGAGAGAGCAAGATGGAAGACAAAAAAGAAATTCCAGAGGAACTTGAGAGATCTGCTGAAGACAGGATCACATGAATGGTTCCAGCGACCGACTGTCCTCCAGTGTGGGAGGGACCAAGGGCAAGCGTCACTGGCCCCTGTGCTCACCTGGGCCATGGAGGCCCTGCGATGACCAACACAGCCCAGAGCAGGTACACAAACAAATCATTACATTTGACTGATGCACAGCTGATCATAGCATTCAACATTACAACAAAGAAAAAAATGCTGATTCAAAATCAAATAAATAATGTCGTTCACAGCAACATGAATAGCAAACTGAAACACATACTTGATGCCAACTGTCTAGGAACAGCCAAATGAGTAACGGTCCTCCGCTATCACAGGTTAACTCAAATCAAATTATGTTTTCAGTGAACATAAAGGGGAACCTACCAAACATTGCGCCGTCTTGTTGAACAAAAGTACACTCCAATAAATAACCAAGTACTTCTCACCTTTCACACCGTACAATCACATACACAGTAAGACAGTGACCAAAGAAACGCACAGTAACAAACAATCACATACACAGTAAGACAGTGACCAAAGAAACACACCGTAACAAACAATCACATACACAGTAAGACAGTGACCAAAGAAACACACCGTAACAAACAATCACATACACAGTAAGACAGTGACCAAAGAAACACACCGTAACAAACAATCACATACACAGCAGGACAGTGACCAAAGGAACACGCCAGTACGAATCACACCAGCACCAGCCACACAGCCGGGGAAAATCAGTCATAACGCATTGACTTCAACTAATAAAAATAAAAACTAGCAGGGTACATGGGAGAGCGTAGACCTCCACAAAGGTCAGGGTGACTGGATTCATCCTTGGATCCAGATGCGCACTACAGACCCATACCAACATTTAACAGTTTAGAACTCAGGCTACACTCCATCTGTCAACCAAACGTCTGTTAAGATCAGTTCACAATTTTTGCATAATCACAGCTACCAAGGTGTCAAAGGCACAAAGTGCAGCATTATGACACTGTAGAACAGCATTCTGTATCTAAGCTAAGCACTCACCTGCAATGCCACAAATCAGTCTCACGAGCACTTTTCAGTCATATTTCACTCTGCTCATGACATGATGCTGGACTTGAGAAAGAAAGAGACTTCGCTAGTCAATTCATGGTTTAGACTTAATCTAACAAAAAGAATAAATAACCAGCTACAAGACCAGTCAATTAAGTGGCATTATCGTTTTCGCCTTTGAGATTTTGTTACTACTTTTTTGTCCTCGCCATTTTGTTATGAAGTAAGACGGAATCCAAAGGTCAAGGTTGTCTCGGTTCCATTAACCCTGACACTAAATACATGACCCTTTTTCCTTTCATAAAACATTATTTTGGGGGGCGTAGTACTTTGTCTCAGAGTGTAGCAACATAGCGCTGTTAGCAAAATTGTAGCATGCTACATGGAAAGCGCAGCAGTTTGCAGTTCTGTGTAACCTTACAGCACACATCCTGGATACGTCCCTTGATCCACATCTGCACCATGGATACACAGCACGACTTCACAGCGTTGTCTTTAGGCCATGATCCATCTTTTCTCCCAGTTTCATTCAAATTGGTACCCGAGCTTTGCACAGCCTTGCTGAGTCAGACACAGGTGAAAATATAACCTTCTCCACAATGACAAAAATATGCGGGATAGCATGCATGCATTCCTAAATGTGTGGGAGTAAATGAATGTATGTAAGCATGTTAAGGCATGCATGTTTGTCAGAGTGTGTAAGTGTGTGTGTGTGTGTGTGTGTGTGTCTGTCTAAGCATATGTATGTGTGTACATGCATGTGTGTGCATGTTTGTGCTTCATCAGCGCATGGAGTTGTAAAAACGGACCATGTTGTTTATAGCTCATCTCACCCCAAGGGGCCAGATCAGGGATGTCACCTAATCACACTCAATTCAAAACCAACAAGAACAACAACAACAAACAAAACTTCTGAAAACACACGAACATCACTTGACACTCTTTCTTCCACACAATCTTACATCAGATTAACAATGTCTGCCTTATTCAGGAACCCAACATACACATCGGGTGGGACATGACAAGGTTTTCATGGAGTCTGCTGTAAAGTGTTTATGACTGACATAATGCAAGTGTCCACACTCTACAAGAACATGTGTAAAAGATGAAAGTGGGTGTTGGAACAGTGGCCTAAGTTTCATCGCCACAGAACTGTTTCCTCTTCATGGCCTGTCGCTGGCACATGGAACTCTTTAAGGTTTGAAAAGATTTGGAAGAGTTTGTGTGGGCCGGAACAGCTCAGTGGTAGAGCGCCAGACTCGTAATCTTGGTGACCGTGGGGTTGCGCGTTCGAATCTCCGCCGGGCCGTTTCGGTACAGGGGGATTTTTCCCTCGGAGCTAACATTGGTTCTGTCTCCATTTCCCATATAGTCCTTCGATTGAGACTATAAACCGAGGTTCTGTGTGTGAACACACGCACATCTTGCACTCACGTAAAAGCCCATCACTAACTTTTGGAAGAGAAGGCCAGTTTGGCCGTTGGTATGGATGACACGTTACACATAGCATGCACCTTCCCTGAAGTTGGAGTATGGCTGCCTTAATGGCGGGATAAAAAAAGGTCATACACACAAAACTCCACTTCCTTTGTTGGGTAGATGGGATTAATCCTTGCCTGTCTATACAGGGAGTGTCCGCAGGAGTATCAGCCTGCGTATGTAGAGGAGAGAGGGGAAGAGTTTGCTAACCGCCTGCATGTTTCAGTCCTCTTGCTAGGGGTCTTTAATGTGAATCTGATCTTTGGCTTTCAGATCAGCGTGAGGGATGGAGACTGCACAATCCTCTAGTCATGGCATTACTGGCAAGCTTGTCAGCCACCTCATCGCCTTGAATGCCTGCATGATTGGGAATCCAAGCAAGACCAATGTTGCAACCATCGGATTTCAGAGAGACGTGCAGTTGAGGAAAAAAAGATCATGAGTTGAGAGTGCTTGAGGTTACAGCCATTAATGGCCTTCAAAGCAAAAAGGGAGTCAAGCAGATTGAGAAATTTTGCAAGAGACAACCAATACAGGTAAAACAGACAAAAAAATCAATCCACACACCATACACTGGTACAGGTACATCTATTAACTGGAACCCTAGGTTTGAATAACCCATCAATTCATCCACCGCTGCTCTGTTATTTGCAACTGTCTACTGGCAAAAAAGGAGCAAACAACCAACCAAAACAAACAAACAAAATACAGCCCCCAAACGCACAAAAACTTAAACCAAACTACCTGTAAGCATATAGAAATAAATATGTACTTCACAAATCCTCATGTCAAATATTACAACCGTGCAAACCCAATTTCTAAAGATGGAAAAAATTGTTCAGTAGAAGGCAAAACCACACATCAATCATTATGCACAAAAATCAAATAAACAAAGCAAAACAATGCAAACAAAAACAAAATCGTTGCACACACACACACACACACACACACACATACACACACACAATCACCACCACCACTACCAAGACTGAGAAAATATATCTTTACACAAATATATTTACAGATGAAGTAATTAATTTACAAAGTTTAAATACCAGGAACAATTAATTACAAATCGGTATCCGATAAATATATATATTTCATTTTTGTTTACATAAACATATGCACACACATTTTTATTATTTTTGTTTGTTTGTTTTTGTTATATGTTTTATGAATGTTTAAATTTAATCAGAATAAATCAGAATATATGCCATAGTCAATATTTGAAAGGAATCGTAACATTACAAAGTTAACGGTAAACATGACAAAAACATTGACCCCCTCACACACAAACACCCCTCTCTCTGTTTTTTCCTCCTATCACACACACACACACACATCTATTAAAAGAGGCACTACACTTCAACTTAAAAATGATGATGTAAAACATTTTCTAAATCTGTAAGTTGTCAACCCATGCAACCCCATCATCTATCAATCCCTTCAACATATTGTCGCTGAGGAAGGCATTTTGCCGAAAATTTCTTGTCCTGTTTTGTGTCGTGCAATAAATCGTCGTTACTTCACACTTTGTTTTGTGTGCTCTTCTGCTTTTTTGTCGTGTTTCAGTAACGCCGCAGTTTGTTTCATTTGCCGTATACACCAGTTTGATTTTTTGTTTTCTTTTTAATGATGTGTAGTATCTATTTAAGTTCTGTTCTAAATTTTTTAAAAAAAAGAAAAAAAGAGGAGACTAAAATGGTCTGCAGCCTTCTTGACAACAAGCCAGAATACCAATAAAACACCTTCAAAAGAGTTGAAAGTAATGATTATTCAATTCCCACTACAAAACAGACAAGTGGATTTTTGACAAACTCTTTTTTGAGCTCTTTGTTTTGTATGTTTACTTGTGTTCTGGCTGCATTATAAACAAAAATCCTTTTGATACATTAATTTCTGTTATAATTTGTTGAAGATCAGTGCATTTCATGCCAAATGTCGACCGACCCTACCAACATCAGCAACAAAAATTCACATTTTTTGCCACCTTCTTCTTTTTGTGTTTGTAAAATATTCTCTGAATTTGTGCTCTTGCAACGCTAATGGATGTTACACACACACATACAAAAAGCTTGCGGAACGTCTGAATAATTGGGTTAGAAATCCAACTGACTGCTCATGAACCTCTTCTTCCTTCATGTGTTAGAACTCCTAAGATCACCAGCGGTGAGATTTGTGCACCTATGTGACCATTTCTAATCCCACCATTGGGACAGCCACATTGTGTCTTCACAGGACCCAGCAGCACACTGGTAAGCTAATGGGTTGGTTGGCTGGTTGTTCGAGTAACCATTCATCCTACCACCACACACTGCCCTGCTCTACTGAAGGCGATGGAATGGGATCGAATACATGTGTTGTTCTGTGCGAGTGAGTGGGTGTATATGAATGTATACGTTCACATAACAAGGACTCAGTTTAAAGGACCTGAAGGGGGTGGAGTCTGAACAGATGGTAATTCCAGAGAGAACATCTATATTCCGGCTGTCCCCAACAGGGACGTGACCCCAGGGCCCTTGAAACAAGAGAATACTTTATTCCCTTGGCCAGCTAAGTCATGAGGAAACCTTCCCCAACATTCTGCCAGACACTCAAGATGCCAGGCGCTAGGCGCACAAGCCCACTCCCTGCTGGTGAGTAACTAACCACTAGAGCTGTGTTTAACAATCAGGCATGCTGTGTTAGACAATCAGGCATGCTGTGTTCGACAATCAGGCATGCTGTGTAGAGGGGGGTGGGGAAGTGATTGGCAGGGGATGGGGAGGGAGGGTGATGAGCAGAAGAAATTTTTTTTAATTCTCCTCCAGAATGAAACAAAGGGGACCTGACTGCAAGACCTGACAGTATGATGCCCCTGAATTTGACCCTATGGAACAAAGAGT
>CM031622.1:59603551-59628632 GCA_018398815.1 Conus ventricosus | reverse complement strand
GGGGGGGGGAATCCGAGGAAAAATGTTTGATATGAACACTTTGTAGAAAACAAAGATCACCTGTTTTATTGTTCCGATTTTAAAAAACCTTTTACCCGGGCAGGGGAATTTATGGGGAAAAAATTTGTTCACGCTTCGGTTTGGGCGAAAATATGCTTGTAGAGGGGTTTAAAATCACTGAACATAAAAGTTCGATTAACAAGGATCCGTCAAGGCGATCCAGTGTCTCCTTATTTATTGACCATGCATGGAAAAACTTTCATGCAAAATAAATCAAGACAAAAAGGGGCATAAAAAGAAACATCAGACACAGAATTTTGACTTTAGGGGGAATGCCTTTGGGGGTTTGGTGCTTACGCCCGCCCAGCCGATTTTGTCTTCTGGATGAGAATTCCTCGTGTCCCACCCTCGTTTGATTGTGACATTTTCCCCTGCAGTAAGGCAATGCCACAACATCTGCTTGCTAGTGATATTTGAGAGACTTTTAAAAATTTGCTGAAACCAGACTACAGCGTTCTATAGGGAGACGAAGTCGGCAAAATCAGGCATAAAAAAGGTTTTTCGGGTTAAAAATTTGGGAACACCCCATTTTTGCAACAAAGAAGACATACTTTGTTTTTTTCTTCATCCCATTTATATTTCATTGTTTTTTCCATCCCGTCTCCCCCAACTTGTTGGTTCTTCACCATTTATATTCATTGTTTTTTCCACCCCCCCCCCCATACTTTTTGGGTCTTCATCCCATTTATCACAGAAATGCCCGCAGAAAAAAAAGGCGAAAAACGGCGGGGTCGGGGGGGCCCCCAAAGGGCCCCCAGGGGGGCCCGGGGGCAACCCCCCGGGGCGGGGGTGGGGGGGCAGACCCCCCAAGCGAAGCTTTTTTTTGAAAAAAAAGGCCTAAAACTCAAAAAAACCCCTATTTCAGCGTTTTTAAAAAGGGGCAAATAACCCCATTTTTCATGTTTTTTAGTAAGAAAATTATTCAAAAATCTTAATAATAACTTTTTTAATGTGCATACTGACTCATTCACTCGCATTATTTTGTTTTATTATTTTTTATTTTTTAACGGCACGGGTGCCCTACTCTTTTTTTTAGGGGACCATATTTTAGGAAAAAAGAAAAAAATAGGCCCTTTCATCCAACATTGATTCAGTCGTAAATTTTTCCCACAGGAACACAAAATGCAGCGCCTTTTTGTCAAATTTTTCCCCCCAAAACCCCCAGCCCCAACCCCCCCCCCGAACATGTCCTTCCTGGTTGCCATCCCCACCTCCAAAAATCGTTTCTCATCCCTTTTTTTTGGGCGGAAATCCCCAGGCGACAAATTCGGCAAATTAACATTCCGCACCCGGCAAAAGACCATTTATTACCAAATGCCCCCTTTCCCCCAAAAAAACTTTGTTGGGTAATCCAAATTTATTTTCAGTTTTCTTTTCTTTTTTTTTTTTTTTTTTGGGCCACATTTTTTTGGGGGGGCCACCAAATAAAAAAAACCCCAAAACCCCGCCTTACGGGTTTCATCCATTTAAAACTTATCGTCCTTTCCCATCCCGTCTCCCCCCCATACTTTGTTTTTTCTTTCATCCCATTATTAGTCCTTTCCACCCTTTCCCCCCCTCTTTTTGGGGTCTTCATCCCATTTATACTTCATGCCCTTTTCCATCCCGTCCCCCCCAAAACGGTTGGTTCTTCACCCCATTTATACTTCTTTCCCCTTTTCCCACCCGGGGTTCCCCCATACTTTTGGTTTTTACCCCATTTTACTTTTTGTTTTTTTCCACCCCCGCTCCCCATCCCTTTTTGGTTTTCACCCCCATTTAACTTATGTCCTTTTCACCGTTTCCCCCCCCTACGTTTTGGTTCTTCCACCCCCTTTTTGTCCTTTCCCATTTCCCTCCCCCCCCCTTTCTTTTGGGTTCCTCCCCCCCCCCCCTTTCCTTTCCTCCCCCCCCCCCAAATTTTGGGTTCCCCCCCCCCCTTCTTTGCCCCCTTCCATCCCCCCCCCCCCCCCCTTTTTTTCTTCTCCCTTTTCTTCCCTTTCCCCTTCTCCCCCTTCTTTTTCTTCCCCTTTTTTCTTCTTTCCTTTCCTCCTTCTCCCCCCCCCCCCCTTCCCCCCCTCCCTTTTTTCCCCCCCCCCCTCCCCCCCCTACAACACACTTACTTCCCTTTTGCCGTTTGCTGTTGCTCCTGAAGAAGCCCAACAGTAAAGGGGTTTGTTGTTTTGATGTTTTTTATTACTTTACGGGCAACTCAATACTCCAACGTTTTCATTTCTGACTTATGGTACAGTCGTCAACTTTTAAAATTTATGGCCTTTTCATTTTTAACAGATTTTGAGGGTTTATTACTCTCGACAGCCCGTCATTTCCAAAGAATAAAATTTCACTCCCGGGGACTGCTTGTACTTGGATGAACTACTAGATTTTGAACAGATCTGTGTATTAGGGGGTGTAACCTAAGGGGGCAGGGGTCATGTCCCAAAAATGGTACCCTCAAAACCAGTCAAAAGCTTTTGAATCTTTTTTGAGTCCACCATAATTTGACCCCAATGGGTCTTTTTCAAACTAGCAAAACGGGCACTTTCCCATTCCTTTTCAACATGCACACCAAGCAAGCTATAGACGGCATTTAAAGGACCAAGGATCTTTTTTCAATTTTACTTTTCACTTTAAGTCTCTTGACTTTGTCGACCAACAAACCCAAGGGTTTTAGTCGAACACCCGAAGCCCTGTCCCCCGTCCGATTCTCAGACTCTTCTTTCTGGCCCTCAGCAGGGCGGCAGCCCCACGGTTTCTGGGGGGTCGCAGCAACTGCTGCTGCAAATTGGAGGGCCCTTGAGGTTTTCCCTTTTTGTCTGTGTAAACATAAAGTGTTCCTAAATTGATGCTATCTGAAAAGCGTTTAAATTGCAAACATATACATAAAAGAAAAAACAAAAGAGTATCTTTCCAGTCTGAAATTGACACCGATAGATCTTTTTTCCCCAAAGAAAGGTAATGTTATTTTTCAGGTAACAGGTTTTTTAAAAATAAATTTTTTTTTTTACCCCTCTCAAAACATGTTTCTTTTTTCAAACTTGAAGAGCCCAACCTTTCCCCTGCCAAAAAAAAAGTTTTGCTTGAAGCGTTATGTTGTGTGAATCATAACCCTGACTAGAGCAGCTGGGCGCCATGTAAAGCACCACAGCTCTGTGTCGAGAAATGCCCCGCGACAAAATTTGATGGCTCAAAACGGTTAACCCCGATCTATGCAAAAAACAGCTAAGAAATTTTGGTGTAGCTTAAAAAATCGAGATTTTAGGTTTTAAACCCAAAAACTGAAATTATATTCTTTAACTGTGAAAAAAAAAAAAAAAAAAAATGCCAGGTTTTTTAGTGTGTCACCAAGTTGACGGTGAATAATACATTTGGGAAATTTAAATATGTGGAAAAACAATTTTTCTTAAACCCATGTGAATTTTTTCCATCTTGGAAGAATCACAATTTCAGAGTTGAAATGAAGTACTAATTTTTTATGTAAAAAAAAAAAAAAAAAAAAAAAAAACCCCACCAAAAAAGCCCGGTTTTGACAAACCAAGATTTAAAAAAAAAAAATTTTCTAAAAATTTGATTTCCAATGAAGTACCCCTTCTATTAAAACAGACACCTAAAACTGGCCTGGCATGAGGTGCACCCCTAGCTTAACCTTAAAAAAAAAGGTTTAAAGGGTTAATGAGCTTAGTGAAACCCTTGGGGAAAGGGTTTTTAAAGGGTTAAGCGCCCCTGCTGAACCTTTGGGAAAAGGGTTTTAAAAGGGGGTTAATGCGTTAGCGAACCTTGGAAAGGTTGAAAGGGTTAATGCATCTTGTTTAAACCCTTTGGAAAGGGTTTAAGGGTTAAGAGTCCTAGCTGAAACCTGGAAATTTTTTAAAAGGGTTTTGCAGTCTTAGCTGAAACCTTTGGAAAGGTTTAAAGGGTTAATGCAGTTATTAAACCCGGAAAGGTTTTAAAGGGTAAAGACCAAAACCCTTATTAACAACCCTTTCGTCTAATTCCCCCTTTCCCTTTGATTTTTCACTGCCAAACTGGATGCTGTCTACATGGAAATTGGCACCAATACAGAGCTCATCCTTCGTGGCCAGTGTGCAACATACGAAAAAAATTTGAATACTCCCAAACCCACAATGATCAATGAAAATACTACCACTCTTTCAAAATGGCCGTCCAGATATTTCTATTCTGCATATTGATGGGTGACATTTTAAAAATCTAAAAAAAAGAAATGAGGCAGGGGTCCGGGGGCCCCCGGCCCTGGCGGGGGGCGGGGCAGTGCCCCTGGGGGGTCCGGGGGGCTTTGCCCCCCCCGAAGCGATTTTAGAATTTTAAAGCTTTCGGGCTCTTCGGCAAAAATTAAAAATAAAAAGCAAAGCACTCCCTTACACTGCGCCCTAATTTTTCCCAATGGGGGTCTTTAACTGCAGACACTCATCACAAAAATCAGTAAAATCATTCTTTCCTTTGAAGGGAAACTGTACAAACTTTCCAGTCTTGAAAATTTTCTGCAAAAAAAAGACCTGCGGGGTTTTTTCTTTGGTAGTTAAACTTCACTCTTGTTCAGACATCGATTTTTTTGTGGGAAAAAAACACTCCAAAGGCTCGGGAAAAACAATAGTCTTTACTATTAACATGTTAACACATACACAACACACACACACACTCACACACGTGTGACACACACAAAACCCTTTGACATTGTTTTTTTTGAAAAAATATGACGAAGGGCAGTGAGCCCTGGCCTTTCTTTTTGGGCTGTTTTTGGGGGAGGTACCAGGTAAGCAGAGGGCAGATTTTTTGGGGTGAACTTCCCTGGGGGGGGTTTTTTGCTGGGGGACAAAAGAGGGGTGGGGTGAACAAATGTTAGCTTTTGGCAAAACATTTCTTGCTGCAGGAGCCAACCGGGGCCTGAGCCCCTGTGCAAGGTCGTGGGGGGTGAACAAGAGTTGGCTTTTGGCAGACACATTTTTTGCTGAGGGGGCGAACCTGGGAGCCCGAGCCCTGTCGCAAGTGTCAGTGGGTGGGTGAACAAGGTGGTGTTGAACTGTAGCGGCACCCCTGTTAGGCAGGGAAAAACCCCCCTTGACATGCCCAGACTTGCCCTTGTTCTTTGCCTTTCTCTGAAGACTTCTGCAGCCTTTTGCAGCCTACACTCTTTTGCAGCTACTCTTTTTCGCTTTTTTTCAGCCAAAAATGTTGTGTAGTTGCTCTTGCCTTCACAACTGCACCTTCATGGCAGGTGACACTTTCAGCTTGGTGGAAGTCAGACCTTTGGCTCTCAGAGCAGACTTGATGATGGCCACTGCTTCATAATTTTCCAGTGAGAGCATGAACGATCTTTGGAAACTATGCCCATCCATGATATTAAATTGATGACTCTCCCAATGGGTCCAGAAAAAAATTGACGAAAGCCTTTCACCAGTTTTGTGAGAGTTGCATAGCTGCCAACCTCCCAGAGTCAAAAAGAGTAACACCTCACGGGGGGTGGGTTCGGGAGGGGGGCTGGCCCCCCTCCTGATCAGCGGGGGTCAGGGGGCGCACCCCCCTGAAGCTGAAGCCTTTTTAACACTCTGACAGGCATATTTTTCATCTCCTGATAGGAAAACAAATCAAAGCAAGCCTATTATTTTAAAACCCTATCAAACATGGGATATTAGTATGTTGCATACAATGCAATATTTTGTGTAAAAAAAAGCCTCTTATGTAGGTAGCCACCATATTTTTTTTTATGATTAATATACAAAACACACAAAATAAGACTTACCCAAACAGCTTTTTTATCTTCCTTTATTGATGTAGGATGAACATAAAGATGCTCTGCCCTCCCAATCAACAGCACTCACAGCCCTGGCTTCCTCAGTACACCCACATTCTTCAGTTCAAGTTCCATCAACTTCACCCTACTGCCTTTATGATCTCACAACTACACCCCTTTAGGACTTAGGATCCATCAACTTTTACCCCCAGTCATGTTTCATAACTAAAACCCCACAGTCATGTTTCATCAACTATACCCCACGTCATCTTTCATTCAATACACCCCACAGTCATGTTTTATTAACAAACCACAAACAGTTATGTTTCATCAACTGTACCCCACAATCTTGCTCAACAATTTCCTCCCCAGTCCTCCGGCTCCTTTTAAATTTTACCATCGCCCCCACCCCAGTTCTAAGGCTCCATCAAGCTACTTCCCACTCCCCAGTCGTCTGATAAACCACTACTCCCACACCCTGAGTTGACAGCCTGTGTTTCAATCTAGGGTTTTTTCCCACTATTTGTGCAGTCGAGGACTTGGCCTTCTTTCGAAAACTCCTGGCTGAACTTTTGCTCATACCCAAGAGCCACGAAGATTGGCCTTTGCCACCATCATGTTTTTTTTTACGGCTGCCGATTCTCAGCTTCGTTGTTTTTTTTTTGTGTGATCGGCCAGACCCTTTTTTCCCCCATGTGAAATATTCACCGGAACATCGACACATGGTGCAGAAAGCAAACTTTTCACCCTTTGAAGGGCAAGAAGTGACCCATGGAAACTTGTCTTTATAAGCTGGCAAATACCGCTGGAATCGTTTAGGTTTTGTGGTTTTCTCCGTGCTACCACTTGAAGACGCCATGTTGACTATTTTTGAACAGCAGTATGCGCATGCGCGGAATGGCCTAGTTATGCCCCTTCATGCTGACTTCCGAGTTTACGATTTCTGTTCAGTCGGACCAGTTGCCAAACGTTTTTATTTAATTTTGGGCTTTTTTTTTTTTTTTTTTTTTTGAAAACCTTAACCGAATTTTTTCAGAAACACGAAAATAGGGACAAATTTTAAAAAAACGATAGGGCCCGGTTTTCCCGTAACAGTTGGCAGCTATGGAGGGGAAAACGGCTTCTGCCTGTGTCATCTTTGCTTCTGAGGGCAAAAACATCTTGCCAGAAATCCTGATCAATTCTCTTTGGGGGTTGGTATTGGCTGCCTCCTCTGCCAAATGAGCAACCTGTCTGCCCAATGGTGTATGCCCTAGCTTCCATGTCCAACAGCCCAGTTCTTTTTTCTGGAATAACATTTGGCAAGTCCTCAGCCAGACGGGAAAATTTGAAGATGTAAAACTTTTTGTGCAGACACTGGGATCCAGTCAGTCTGATGATGTTTCTGTTGTCCAGGGGAAAGATTCTTCAGAAGCATATCAGCTGCCCTTCAGATAGCAGCCCTGAGCTTGCTGAGGATGTCCTTCACCCAGTGATCAGACTTTTTGTCCTTCAAGGCTCGTCTGCTGCAAGGTGAGCATGCTCCCCCACTGCAGCCTACTTCTTCAAGGTGACAGTCACTGGAATAAATGTCAATTTTTTTTAAAGCTCCTTCACCGAGTCCTCAGGAATAAATTCAGCTTTAATGAAGAGACTCAAAACATCTCTGACAAGATGAAACATCTCTCCATGAAGGCGGTGGTTTGAGTGGAGCCTCTGTCTGGTTGTTTTCCCACAAAATGGCTCAAACTTGGGGAGCAGCCCACGGTACAAGTTCAAGCAAGTGCGGAACTTTGGGATAATGAAACAGCTGGGTCAGGATACGATCTTTCCTTGATTCATTGGCTGTTGACCGGGCCTGTCTGCCCATCTCCAGCTGCAACTCTTCAACCCTTGTCTTCTCTGCATCAGAAGTGGCCCCTCTCTGTCATGATTTGATCAATTATTTTCCTGTGCTTGATCTGTTCTTCTTTTGTCAAGTAGGCAAAGTAAAACAGTAACAGAGCATCCATTGTTTTATGGAGCCGTTGTGTCACCACCAACTGTTTAGGAATCTGCTTGGGCATGGACGCAACATGTGTAAGAAGCCTTCAGCATTTTTGGGTGTTTGTGACAATACCAATGAGTTCTTGAAATTCAGCAAAAATGTCTTTAGCTTTTGGAGCTTTTCTATGTCATAGTAGATGTCCCCAAAAAACTGCTTTCCACTCACTAAAACTGGTGAACAGAGCCTTTGCACATTAGAAACAATGTGGGCCGTGTCCCCAGCAACATAAAGAAGCTGTCCATGCTCTGACCGCAGACGGTTTCCACCCACTTTTGCAACCCCGCATTGTGGCACAGTTGTCCATAAGGCATGTATTATATTTGTTGATGGAATTTTCCCTGTCCTCTAGTGCGGTTTTTAAGCCAGAAAAGATGTTTTCTGAAGTGGCCTGGTTAACTTTGAACGAGGAAAGATGGTGCACAAAACACTTTTCTAGCATCGTCGTCATACTGCTGGACCATGACATTGACGATTTTTGTCCCAACTGTTGTTGGTTGCTTCACCCAAATTTAGAGAAAAAGGGGGCACTCCTAAGTTTTTCATCAGTCCTGTTTGAAAGCTGCAGCAACGCATGTGTCAGTGTGTAGGTTGCACTGGTTCTCTTTAGTTTCATTCTTTTCAATGAAGATTTGGTCTTCAGCTAAACGCTTGATAAGTCAAGCAGGTCAGGAGCAAGAGGGAAAAAGGGAGGCAGTGCTCTGCCAAAAAAGCCAAAAGGACTGCCTTCTGTTCAGCTTGCCTCTCCAGTCACCCCGAGGGATGTGGGGGCTCCCCTGCTGCTAAGCAGAGTGTACAGGAGTTTCGAATCTGAAAAAAAAATCAACCTATAAAGAGAAAGCAGTATTCACGGCTGCTAACATAGCACACACATGCATGCGCCGCGGCGTGTGTGTGTGTGTGATGTGCGCGCGCGCGTGGTGTGTGTGAAAACGAGGAGATATATTCTTTTGAAAAGACTCTGTGTGTGTGTGTATGTGTGTGTGCGTGTGCGCGTGGTGTGTGCGTGCGTGCGTGCGTGCGTGTGTGTGTGTGAAAATGAGAGATATATTCTTTTGAATGGCTGTGTGTGTGTGTGTGGTTGTGTGTGTGTGTTTTGTGTGTGTGTGTGTGTGTGAAAATGAGATTATCTTTGAATTTGGGTGTGTGTGTGTGTGTGTGTGTGTGTGTGTGTGTGTGTGTGTGTGTGCGTGCGTGCGTGCGTGTGAAAATTAGATATATTCTTTTGAATGGCTGTGTGTGCGTGTGTGTTGTGTGTGTGTGTGTGAAATGTGAGATATTCTTTTGAATTACTCTGTGTGTGTGTGTGTGTGTGTGTGTGTGTGTGTGTGTGAAAATGAAGGAGATATTTTTTCTTTTGAATGACTCTCTGTGTGTGTGTGTGGGGTGTGTGTGTGTGTGTGGTGTGTGTGTGTGTTGTGTGTGTGTGTGTGAAAATGAGATACAGAGGTGATTCTAGGATTCCAAAAAAAGGGGGCCCAAGGGCCCCCTCAGGTAAAAAAAGGGGGCCCCCCAGGGGGGCCTAAATTTTAAGTATATAATTTCTCTATTTTTCAACGGCAGGTACTACTAGTGTTATAAATTGTTAAATCATGTATTAGTAATCATTCAGAGGATTTTAAAGCAGAAACCACATTCAATGTTTTGTTGATTTAATCATCACTCAGTCTCAGTATTGTCGCTTGCAGACACAACACTGTCTGGTTTTGATGGACGAAAATCCCGACCACCATCATGGTCACAGAAACTTGACACAGGCTCCGATTCCCGCTCGCATGACGAAACAGTAACTTTAAAAAGGTCCGACTGACAGTTTGATTGCGATCGCCTTTCTACATCCCCCACTGCGGCACTGGCACTCGTTGAAGTATAACTAGGCGGCTGCTCAGTGACGGTCGAAACACTCGCTTTGGGCATCCAAAGAATCATCTGCCTCTCCTCCTCTCTTCGATTTTTTTTCGCCCTCAGGTAAAGAAAAATCCAACAACGTGCCCCGTTTCGCCATGATGGAACGTGAGGCAGAAACGCAGGGCTGCCGTACCGCGAGCTGTGATTGGCTGAAAGCAAACTTTCCAACCCAAACGCGTTGACTATACAGACAGCGTTTACCTTCAGTTCCTACTGCTCATGCGCACAAGGCTGACCTTGACATTGCTGATGCTCGATGACAGCTTTGCTTGGTTCGCTCGGGGGATTACTAGGCCCCAAACGGACGCGAGATCAAAAAGGCAAGTGAGTGAAAAAAAATTAGCGCAGTCACGACTGGCGAGCGCGGCATTTCTTGTTTGTGTGGGGAGCAGCGGCCGCGCTGGGCTTACGGTTTGCGTCTTCGATTTTTTTAAGCGGTTATTTCGCTAATTTCCGCCCTCTGAATCACCTCTGGAATATTCTTTTGAATGACTGTGTGTGTGGGGTGTGTGGAAATTGGGATTTCTTTTGAATGATGTGTATGTGTGTGAAAATGGAGAGATATATTCTTTTGAATGGCTCTGTGTGTGTGTGTGTGTGTGGTGGAAAATGAGATTTCTTTTGAATGACTTGTTGTGTGTGTGTGGTGTGTGTTTGTGTGTGTGTGAAAACGGGAGGGAGGAGAGAGAGATTTGATGACATCCAATCTTTGCCTTTGAAAAGGAGGAGGGGAAGGAGGGGGGGGAGAGAGAGAGAGAGGGGAAAGGGAGGGAGGGAGGGAGAGAGGAGGAAAAGGAGGAACAGGGGGAAGGGGGGAGGGAGGGGGAGAGGAGGGGGGGAGAGAGGGGGGGAGAGAGGAGAGGAGAGAGAGGAGGAGGAGAGGGGGAGAGAGGGGGGGGGGGGGGGGGGGGGGGGGGGGGGGGAGGAAGGCTGTAACACGGGCACACAACCCCCCCTCTTTTAAATACCTAGGGGGAGTACGCTTGCGGGCTTTGGAATGCCCCCCGCCCATGATGACAGCTGGAAGGATGGGGAGGGAGGGAGAGGAGGGTGGGGGGGGGGGGGGGGGGGGGGGGGGGGGGGGGGGGGGGAGGTGATAAGGAGAGAGTAGATCAGAGAGAGGAGAGAGCGGGGGGGGGGGGGGGGGGGGGGGGGATCGGGAAGGGGACGGAGAGAGTAAGCGGCAACGGGGGGGGGAGGGGGGGATGGAGATGAAATAGGCTAAGCGTCAAGACCAACACAAAGTTTAGGATTCCAGGCCAGCCGTCCCTCCTTCCCCTCCTCCTCCATCCTATGTTTCCCACCACCCCTCCCCTCCAATGGCTCCATCCCTCAACTTTTTTCTCCATTTTTATGGAGAGGGTCAACCTCCCTTCTTCCCGGCTCCCCTGGAATAGTGTGGAAGTTACCCACGATAGTGGATCGGATTGAAATGATCATTAGCTAATGTAATTATGCTTACCTTTACATTTTTTTCGATGATCTGCGTGATCAGCGTTTTTCTCGAAGCTTCTTTTTGCCCGTTTTTCCGTAGTTGATGGGCGGGTTGCAGATAACGCAAAAGCTTTTGCCCGGAACATCAGTTTTTTGCCCAGTCACGATGCGGTCTTTTATCATCAGAGCTGTCTGTCTCAGACAGCCATTCCCATCTCCACTTGTTCTTCACCCCTTTCCCCAACAGTGCGAGATTTGAATCCCCTTCTTGTAAGAAGGGCCCATGACAAAACTTTACGTTGCCTAACTGGAAACTTTTTTCTACCAACAAAATGGCGCGACGTAGGCTTACAAAAATGGCTGGACCTGGTTGTCTTCACCAATAGAGAGCGCTTCCTCATTTCCGGTCGTCTGTTTCAGTGCTGCTTCGTCAAAATACCGCCGTTTTCAACTGTTCTTCCCCGAAACTTTTTTTTTTTTTTTTTTTTGATGATGAAAAACCTTGAAAAAAAAGGAATTTCCCTCTGGGACCTTGCCGAAAAAACGGATTTCCGTCACCCCGACGGAAGAGTGGCACCCATGATATATGCTCTTGGCCTCATCACCAAAAGTAAAAAGTAACTGGTAAAGATCGGAAGTATAACAGTCAGTCACATTTTACCTTAAAATGCAAAACACATTACCCATTTGGTCAAAGGATGAACACATTTGGCACAAAATGTCAGCACAGACGTACTCTGGTTAGACACTGAGCAAAGACTGGCACATTTAAACACATGTCCATAAAATCACAAGTCTGATCAGAAACTGATAAATTTTGGGACCCATCAGCCAATTAATATTGTTTAAATCCGACACATTTACGGTATGTCCCAAGACCTTAGAAGTTTCAACAAAACAGCAAATCCCATGAGCAGAACAGGCTTAAGGGGGGGCTGACTGTTCAGCCTCAGCAAAGGTGTTTGTCCGTCTCCACTGCCACAGCCAGCAGCCTCTTGAAGCGTTCACGATGGAGTGGGGAGCAGAGGCCGCTGTGGGATAGTTGATGGCCAGACACAAGGCGGCCACGTTGCGCACACCCTCCCAAAGCCACACAACAGCCCGTAGTAACTTGTAACACAAAAACACTGTGAGATACCCGATGACCAGACCAGAGGCAGCTACGTTACACACAACCACCAATAATTCGTAAACTTAGTTAACACCGAGGACACTATGGGACAGTTGATGGCCCGGCACAAGGCACCCACATTATGCACATACTGCCACAGCCATACACTACACTTGATAACTTGCGGGGCAGCTGGGACAGTTGATGGCCAAAGGGACAAGGCACCCCCATTATGCACATACGCCACAGCCTACATACACTTGATAACTTGCGGTCAGCTGGGACAGTTGATGGCCAGGCCAAGGCACCCACATTATGCACATACTGCCACAGCCATACACTACACTTGATAACTTGCGGGGCAGCTGGGACAGTTGATGGCCAGGCACAAGGCACCCACATTATGCACATACTGTCCAAAACCCCTACACTTGATAACTTGCGGTCAGCTGCAACAGTTGATGGCCAGACACAAGGCACCCACATTATGCACTTTATGCCCAAAAACACACATTTGTAACTTGCGGTCCGGGGAACTTTGAGGGCCCGGGGACCGGGGCACCCACACTATGCCTACTGTCCATACACTAAAACTTGATAACTTGAGTCAGCTGGGACATTTGGGAGGGCCCGGGAACAAGGCACCCACATTATGCAATATGCCCCCATACATTTACATTAAATAACTTCCAGCCCACCGGGAAATGTTAAAAATTTCCCCCCCCAAAAAATAAAAAAAAAAAACCCCAAAAAAAATTGCAGTCACAAAAGAATGTTTTAAAACTGTCATCTATCGATCAATGTCCCTTTCGTTTAAACTGGGGAAAGAGCGTAGTTGCAGAGGGCTACAGACTTTTCCACCGAGTTCAGTTATAGACAAAATGTGTCACAGAGTTAAAAAACCCAAAATGTAACGGTGTAATTTACTATAGCTACAGACGTAACAAAATTTTAATCCCCCCAACCCCCAATTCCCTTTTTCAAATGGTGGAATATATGCCCCCTTACAGGTCACCGAAGAGAAAATTTATTCCACAATTTCCCTTTGGGTTTTCATCATGTTACTCCCAAAAAACTCAATTGTGGTGTGGGGTTGGTTTGTTGCGTTGTGTATAAACGGTATGTATGTGTTTTGATGAAGTCTTCGTGTATGGAATGACATTTTTATTTTTGTTCGAAACCAGCATTGGTAGTCTTGATTTCTTTTTTATTTTGTGCTTTTCCCCCGGAGTCCATTTTAGTTTGGGGGAAGTTCAAATTCCACGACTTTTCCATGCCCTCCCAACCAAAACCCGAAAAGTTTAGGATGATAATCACACCTTTCCTTAAAGGGTGTTGCGGATTTTCCTCATCGGTGATACCCAGCCCCACGGGTGAAGATCTTTTTCCAAAATTTGTCCCATTTTGAAAAAAATAATCATCATTGCCCGGGACCGACCCCTGGGGGTTTTCTGCCCTGACGGGGAACGGTCTAGGTGGGAGTAAAGGGGAAAGGTGATGACTCACCCGTCCGCAAGAGCCCCCCAAAATTTAAAGATTCGATAAAACCCCCCATTTTTTCACCCGGGCCAAAATAAAAAATTCCAACACACGCCATGCACGATCACAAAAAAGCACTCCAACGCACACAACATGCACAACCCCCGATCAAGCACCCCAAACGCACACAACATCCCACAACCCGGGTTTAAAAGCACCCCCAAACGCAACAACATGAACAATCACGATCAAGAAACCTTCCCACACCCAAAACCATGCACGATTATAAATAAATATTTCCCCCTCCAACTTTACACAAATCACAATTAAAAGAAATTCCAGCACTTTTTAATATAAAAAAAATTTAAAAAGAAATATTTCCAGTATCGCCCCTTTCTCACCCCAGGGGAGTGGGGTCCCACCCCCTGCCCCTGTCAAGTTTTTCTGGGAGCACCCTGTCGCCTAGGTGCTCCGACCCGGGGGGTTTCTCGCGGGGGAGTCCCCCAAACCCGGGACCCCTGACTCCCAAGCGGGCAGGGGGAAAGAGCGTTGCCCCGGGGGGGGGGGGGGGGGGGGGGGGGGGGGGGGGGACGTAGCTGTTATGGAGGCCCTGGGGGGGGCCCAGGCCGGCCGGGTCAAGACGGCGGGCCCCTCTAGCAGCCCACGGCCCCCGCCCAAAGGCCGGGGGCCCTCGACCAGGCGTGGCACCACCCGTCCGTGGTCTCAGCCAAAAATTTGGCCTGCCCGGGCACTTGGGCACCATCCAGTTCGTGTCCGGGTTTGAAGCCCCGAGGGGGGGGAGGACGGCTGGGAGGGGAGTCGAAGGGGGAAAAGAAGAAGGAAGGAGGAGGAAAGGAAAAGAAGGGTATGGAACCCTGCCGTCTTTTACGTTGCCATTGCTGTCAAGTTTTAAAAACCCACTCGCATGAGGGGCGGGGGAAGTTTTATTAAACGCCACCAGTAAACCCATTGAATCAAGTCTTCCAACGATGCGGGAAAAAAGCCGAAATTAAATAAAGGGTTTTATAAAAAAAAATTTTGAATTATCTTCACCCTTCTCTAAATCCGCTTAACTTTCCCCCTTTCCCTTAAAAATTAAATAAAACACAGCGCCCAAATCGTTTTAATAACTGCCACCACATTTGAAAATTGGGAAAATTAAAAGGGGAAAACTGTACATTTTAAAAAACACTTTTAAAAATAACACAAAATCTCCAACCACGCATCCGAACGACAAACATGCGTAGCACGCTCTTTGAACATAAAACTCGTTTCCTTGCACACACAAAAAGGGGGGCCGGGGTCCAAAAGGTTTAAAAGCCCGGCGAATGTGAAAGGGGGGGAAACGAGCAGCCCAAAGGGAAATTTCCCAAACCCCTAAAATGCCAGGTTCTCCCCCTTCCCCCACCGAACCCCCCGGGGATCACCAGATACATAAACAGGAGAAATTTTTTGGGAAAATTTAATTTAGAAGGGCCCCGGTTAAAAAATTGAATTAACCAGAAAAAAGGTTCTCCCCAAACTTTTCTCTTCCCTTTTACGAAAAAAAAAAAGGGAAAATTTGCGCAAAAGAGAAGACTAAGGGGCCCTAAAAACCCAACAAATCAAAACAAACAAAACCACAAAAATGATGCTTCCAGCTACCCGGGGGTTTGACCCCGAAGAGGGGGTAAAAGGGGACTCCCCTCTCCCCTTGCCCCAGTCGAGGGGGGAAAAGAGGCAAAGATGGGGAAACAGAAGAAATGTTTGCCCCTCTCCTAAGGCCCGGGGTTTGCGGAATTGAAATTTACTGACTGTACTCTCAAATGAAAAGGGGTTAAAAAACCAGGATGGAGCAGGCCCCCCCAAAGGCCCATCTTCCGCTCATTGAAGAGTAACCTCCCCCCCAAATGGCGGCCAACATCCCCAAGCTCCCTTAAAGACGTGAGCATATTAAAAACTAAAAAAAAAAACAAAGCACTGCGACGGGTTTAAAAAGACAGGCGAGAGGCCGATAGACAGAAAGTTCGGGGAGAAAGGTCCCGGCCACCTGGGAACTTGCGGGATGAATAGCCGGGCGGTGGGGAATTGAGAGAGAGAGAGAGAAAGAAAAACCCGAAGGGAGCTAAACCCACCAAAGGGTTTGCAACTGCCCAAAAGCCCCCTAAGGGACGGATCCCACGCCCAACAGCAACGCAATAAAACAAAAAATTTAATTTCCCCCACCCTAGGTGGGTCGAACGTCGTGGGCCCTGGGGACAAATCGTGAAAAACCCCCCCCTTCAAAAAAGCATCTTTTTCTCCTGGATACAGTGCTCCTTTGAACTGTGCATGTGCAATTCACAACAAGGGGGCCCCAAACCCAAAAACTCTCTGTGATCGACGGGGTTTACGATGAACCCAATACAAACTTTTCCACGATAAAATTTCCCGGGGAAAATACAAAATACTACATTTATCAAACAATAAGAAAACCCTTTCCCAAACCATAAAAGAAACCCAATCCAAACCATTGGTGTTTCATTTACCGTTCCCTCCTGAAGTGAAAAGGGGTCATACACCTGTTTCCAGAGCCCAAAAAAGGGGGGAAAAAACCCCTGGTTAAAGGGAGGTGTCCCTCTGACTGTTTTTTCCCCAATATCTAACTACGGGGGCTGGGCCCTAAGTAGTCGCTCCGTTTTTTAAAAGGGAAAACCCTTGTTTATAAACGGAAGTGAACGCATGATCTGCAGCCCCCCACTCCCCCAAATATGAGTCGCCGATTTGGGGCCGGTTTTCCGGCCCAAAGGCATGGGAGGTGATGATCGCTTTTTCCAGTAAAAAATTTCCGGGCCCTTACTTTTTTGGGGTACCCCAGTGCGGGGTCCAAATTGCCTGAGAGTTTTACCCAACAGTAGGGCATCGATAGTCATAAGCGGGAAGCCTCTGGGTATCGACTCGCAGATTCTCCCAAATCCCAAAGTTTTCCCCCGGTGCCCGCGATCGGATGGGGATTTAAATGGGTCCCACCAGGTAAACCCCAAACCCCTTGCTGAATGCCTCCCCAACCAGTGGCAAAACCCTAGGGGAACACGCTTAAGCGACCTTAGGCGTTGTCCGTTGGCAGGTTTAAATCGAAATTTGCGGCGAAACTGCCAAAACCTGTGAGTTCTTTCCCTGGCCAGAAGAAATCCTGCCAAACTCGCTCGAGGGCCCGCTTGGGGCCCATATGCCCTGCCATGGGGGAACGGGGGCCTGCCGGGACCCCCGACTCTTTCAGGTTTTGGGGGAAACCCCACAAGCTGCTTGGCCACACGATTTTGCCTGGGGTAAAACCCTAAAAAGGATCCCCTTGTGGAGCTTGAAGCTCCCCTTTGGCGTGTGGGAAACCCTGAGCGGGGCGCCCCAACCCCCAGTTGTCGCGGGGCGTTGGAATCCAAGTCCGGGCCCTGAAGAGGGGACCATGGTAGCAGGATGGGCCCCCCGGGCCAAAAACCTCGCCCGAGACGGCTGGAGAAGGGGGGAAATTTCCCCTGTTCCTGCTTCTTAGTTTTTGGGGTTTTGGGGGTGGGTGACTCCCAAAACCGCCTGTACGGGCAGATCCGTAGACACGGCCTGACTCGTCCGTCACAAAGGTGCAGTATTCCCTTTTGAGGGGGGAAATTAACATGGTCGCTCCCGCAAGGGGCCCCAAACTTCGCCACGGGAAGTAGGGGGTGGAGATGGGGCCATAAGTACAGAAGGACGGGTGGGGGTTTTAAAAACCAGCCCCAAACCCCGACCTCTCTATCCCCCCTTTTTTAAAAATCCCTTTTCCAAAAGGTGTTTTATGCTCCCGAATCCCTGATTTGGGGTCGCTAAGGGGTGAACCAAAAAACCCGAAAGAAAAAATGGCCCCTCTGTACCCAGAAAACTGGGAGGAAAACCCCCGTTGCCGAGGCGGAGGGGGTGTGGAGAGGCTAGCCCCCGGACTACCGCGGTCTTGGGGGAATCTTTCCTTTAAGGGCCAGGGGCGGCCCAAAGAAAACAAAACGGGGTGCTGAAAAGGGCCCCGATGAACTGCCTGCCCCGTTCACCCATAGCAGTTGTCGGGGACCTTATTGCTATTAATCCTGTGGAGGGCTTCCCCTCCTTTTTGGGCGATGCCCCTAAAACCCCGCGAGCTAGAAACACCCGCGGTGTGAATGCAGCCGCGAAAAACCTGGGGGTTTCTGTCTCGCCTATCCGGGTTTCCCCAACTTGGGGGCACGTGTTGGTGAGGTCAATGAGGATCAGATCCTCCAGCTCCAAAATTAGCTACCCGGGCCCCCAGTACCCCCAGCGTTTTTGCGAAAACCTTCACCAAAAATGCACGAAGGGCTCGTATTTTCTTCTTATGGGGCCTGAATTTCCCCCTGTACGTTAGGGGTAAGGGGGGGGAAACGCTTTTCGCAGAAACCAAAATGCATGTCTTTCATAAGACGCCCCTTTATTTAGAGTGGCACCCACTCCCTTGCCGCACCAGTAAAACCAGAAAAAAAGGTTTTCCCTAGCCTTTTTTTTCCCCAGACAATTTGGGTTTAAAAAAGCCAAACCCTTTTTCAAAATGCTTAAAAACATGTCAATGTCCTCACTAGGTCTGAACTCTGGGGAAGCTTTAAAATTTGGGGGCCCCTAACTCTTTTCACCTGCCTTTTGATTAAACCCCCCGGTTTACAAGGGAAGCGGGAGGCCGCGAAAGAAAATGTTCCATCTCCTCCCTACGCAGAGCCTCCCTCCTGTCTAGTTCTTCCCTACGGGGGGCTTCCCGCCTGTTTAGCCTTTTTTCCCTACGCCGTTCCTTGGGCTGGGGAGCCCCCCTCTCTAGTGAGAGCCTCCCCCCTACGCTGAGCCCCTTTTCTAGCAGCCTCCCCCCCTCCCCTGAGGGCCCCCGTTTTGCAGCCTCCCCCCTACAAGAATTTGCCTCTTTTCCCTTTTGCATTAAACTCCTGTCTGTCAGTCTCCCCTCTGCCAGAGCAGGGCCCCCTCTCTGCGCTCTTCCCTTACCAGGGGCTTCCTGCCTAGCGGCCTTTCCCCTCTGCGCTCTTCCCTACGGGGGAGCTTTCCCGCCCAGCCCGGGCCCCCTCTCTGCGGGTCTTCCCTACGGAGGGTTCCTGCCTGACACCTCTTCCCTCCCTTGGGTTCCTGCTAGCAAAACCCCTTCCCTAGTTGGGCCTCATCCTCCCCTCGCTGTGCCTAGAAAAAAAAACATGGGGCGGAAGTGATGTCCTGGGGGGGGGTTCACCACTCCCGACACGGGGGGTGTCCGTCTGACCCCTCCCCGGGTCTTTGACTTTCCCCCTAAGGGAAAATCTTTGGGGGATGCCCCTTACGGGGGGGGAAACCGGGAGAGGAGAGGTTTTGGTCTTGCGAAACAACAGAAGCCCCCGTTGCTTCGCTATACTTTTGACGTTCCCAGCGGAAGGGGCCCGTGGGGTTTTTGAAGGGAGACCCCCCCCCGAAAGAGGGGGTAAAAATACTCCCTGGGGCTACCTTTTTTTTACAGCACTGGAATAGGGTAGAAGTTTAAAGTAGTGAAAAATCGGTTTCTAATAGTAGGGCTTTCGTAACATTTTTAATACCCTTCTTCTTCGACGCCCCCGTCGCCATCCCCCCAGGGGCCCGGGCGTCGCCATGCAACAAAAATCCCCCAGTTTTCCAAAAACAGGGGGGAAAAACAATTCAAATAGAGGGAAAAAAAAAAAATTTTTTTGGGGCGTGTTTTTATGTGTGTATGTTGTGTGGGCGTTTTGTGCGGACAAAATTCCCGGGTGCTCCCACTCTGGCAACACCGCGCTCTTTCAACAAGAGCAAAAGTGCGGTGGGGGGTCACCCAAAAAAAAAAAAAAACAAAAACTATGTCCGGCTGCCCCCACTCTGGCCCAAAACCGCCCCTCTACAGGGCCCCAGGGAACCCGTGCGGTTGGGGGTTGGGCCGAAAAAAAAAACCAAAAAAAAAAATTGCCCGACGGAATCCCGGGAGAGGAGGAAAAAGGAAAAAAAAAAAAACTTTGGGGTCCCCCACAACCCCCCCGTTTCTCCAAAAACCCCGGTTTTGGGAAAAAAAAACAAAAATTGGGTAAATACAAAACAGGAAAGGAAAACTGAGCGGGGAAAAGAAGGGCAAGACTTGGCCGTACCTGCGTGAGGTTTTTCCCGGGGGAAGGAGGTCTGGACGCGGTCAAAACCCCTCGGTCTCACCTCGACTCCGGGGTCACGCCGGGGTGTTCCCTCAGGCCACCAAAAGACTCCTTTACGTAGGTCAACCCCCGCAACCCCCCCACGAACAAACACGACAAACTGACCCAAACCCTCCCCCCAAAACAGAAAAATAAACAGGTACTCTGCGAAACCCAGGGACAGCCAGAGCCCTTCACATCCCGGACGAAACCCCCCCAATTGTCACGACCGACCCCTGGAGGTCCGCCCCGCAGGGGTCGGTCTAGGTGGGGGTGAAGGGGGTGACTGACCCCACAAGGGTCCGGGAAGAGACCCCAAAATAAAAAATTACGATTTCAAAAACCCCCCTTTATTCACACCCGAAAATTTAAATTTCCCCCACACGCACCATGCAGATCACAAATTTTAAAACAAATCCCCGACCGCCCCCCCTAAGGGACCAAAGAGTAAAAATTTTAAGCTCAGTGAGGCAGAAAAGTTTAAAAAATTTCTGAGGTAAGAGTAATCAAGCGCGACATTTTCCTTTTTTCAAACAAACCGATCATAAATGTTTCACAAAAAATTTTTTTTGAACCCTTTTCTTTTCTTCAAAAAAAAAGTTTTCTTTTAAGTGTCACAAGAAATCTTTTAAAATTATGAAAAAAGTAGGTACACTGGAAACACCCCCCAAATCCCCTAAAACCCTTTTTGGATGGCACACCCAAAGGGGTTGATTGTGCGCCAGAAACAAACCCAAAAAAATTGGAAAGAAATTAAAGGCCCGGGAAAAGTAAAAAAATAAACGTAAAAAAGGGGGGGGTGGGGGAAAGTTTGCTCCCCAAAAAGGGAAACCCAACCCCAAAGTTTAAACCCTTTTTTTCAAGGGCTGGCACAGCCTTTTTTTTTTGAATAAGGTCAGACCAAAAACATAGACGAATACATAGAGAAAAAATCTAATAGTGGGGGGAAAAAAAAAAAGCGAGGCCAACAAATCCAAATGTTTGTGTAAGACTTGGCCCAAAAATTTGGCCCTTTAGGGGGGGGGGGGGGGGGGGGGGTTCGAAGATGGAGGAAACTGGGAACCCTGAAATTAAGAAAAAATTAACCCCAAAAAAATGTTCCCCCCCCGTTGTGATTCGTGCATGGGGGGGGGGGTTGGCTATCAGTCCCGTGGTGATTGTGTTTATTTTTTTTTAAATTATCGCACCATCCCAGGAAAGGAAATTTTTCACCCCCCCCCCCCCCCCCCCCCCCCCCTTTCTGACTTCCTCAACCCCCCAAAACAAAAGGTCCCTTCTGCAGTCAAGATGCAGCCCGCAGTTTAGGGTTTCCCTGGAAGGGGCCTTACCAAAGTGTGTTGTCTTTGTTCGATGCTCTTGAAAATGTTTTGGGGGTCTCCGAATTTTAGAACCCCTTCTTTAAAAAATGGGATGGGATGGGCAGCTGCACTTTAAAAGCTTTTTGTGTCGACGAAAAATCCGGCCACCAAAGCTTCAGCCCCAATAACCCTTTTCCTTTAAATTTTATCCCCTTTTGAGGGTCTACAGTCTTTAAAAAACTATGTAATGTGGAAGAATTTGGCGCGTTTTTAGGAATCAAGTGTTTGCGTGACTAAAGGGGACGCTTCAATCCCCATCCCGCGATTTTGGAAAATTTTTGAAGTCCGAAATCGCAAGTGGTACACCGTGCCCAATTTACCCTTTAGCCGAAGGTCGTATTGGGAGGGGAACTTTTCCGAGTATTCTTTTTGGGAAAAATTTCCCCAAATTTTTTTTTTTTTTTGAAACTTTTCCCCCAAAAAATTTTTCTCCATTTCGCCCTTTTCTTTGCTAAAACTTCAAAACAACGGCCCAATTCGTGAATGGAAAAATGGTGGAAACGAACTGCGCATGACCGGAAACGCTTCTTGAAGACCACTGGTTATATATACGCACGGCGCCGTGCCTGTCTGTACATAAGCCGATTTTTTCGTCCGTTTTTTTTTGTTTTGTTTTTTGAAAACTTTCAATGCGTAATGTTTTGGCTAAATGCGTAAGGGCGTAAGAATTATCACTTGGGCGTAATAAATTACGCGAAATGCGTAATGGTTGGCAGGTCTGCACTCCAACGCACACAACATGCACAATCACGATCAAGCACTCCAACGCACACAACATGCACAATCACGATCAAGCACTCCAACGCACACAACATGCACAATCACGATCAAGCACTCCCACACCCACAACATGCACGATTATAAATAAATATTTCGCCATACGACGTACACGATCACAATTACAGCATTCCAGCACATATGACATATACACAATTATAAAGAAATATTTCCAGTATCGATCCTTTCTCACACCATGGAGTGCGTCCACATCCCTGCCCCTGTCAAGTCTGCTGGGAGCACCCTGTCGCACTAGGTGCTCCGAGCCGGGTTGGTTCTCGCAGGGAGTCGCCCAAGCCAACACCCTCGACTCCCAAGCGGGCAGTGAAGAGCGTTGTCCCGGGGGGGGGGGGGGGGGGGGGGAGACGTAGCTGTTACTGGAGGTCCTGGACGGGGGTCCAGGCCGGCCAGTCAAGACGGCGGGCTCCTCTAGCAGTCCACGGTCCCGACCAAGGCGTGGCCTCGACCAGCGCGTGGCACCATCCCGTCCGTGGTCTCAGCCAGAACGTGGCCTCGACCAGCACGTGGCACCATCCAGTTCGTGCTCCAGGTGAAGCCCCGAGAGGGGGGAGGACGTAGCTGGGAGGAGAGTCGAAGAGGAGGGAAAGAAGAAGGAAGGAGGAAGGAACAAGGGTACTGGAACCCTGCCGTCAGTACCGTCTGACCATTGCTGTCAAGTCTTAACAGCCACTCGCATGATGGGCGAGGGGAAGTGTATTAAACGCACACAGTAAACCCTTTGAATCAAGTCTTCTCACACGATGCAGGTAAAAGACTGCATTAAATCAACAGGTTATAAAACAAATATGAATTATCTTCACCCTTCTCTCACTCACGCTTAACATTTCCCTTCCTTAGGAAATAAATCAACACAGCGACCATCGCTTAATAACTGCCACCACATTTGCAAATAGTAATTCAATGGCATAACTGTCACATTTTATAAACACATTTCAAAATAACACAAATCTCCAACCACGCATCCGAACGACAAATCATGCGTACGCACGCTCGTGAACATAAAACTCGTTCTCCTTGCACACACAAACAGACGTGGCCGAAGGATAAAAAGTCGGCGAATGTGACAGGGGCGGACGAGCGAGACCAAGCAAGTTCCAACCCTGAATCGCCAGGTTCTCCCCCTTCCCCCCCGACCACCGCATCACCAGATACATAAACAGGAGAAAGAATTTTGGAAATAATTTAGAATGGCCAGGTTAAAGATTGAATTAACCAGAGAAAAGGTCTCACACAATATTTCTCTTACAATTTCGAAAACAAAAGAAAATTGCGCAAAAGAGAAGACTAAGCCGGCTAACAACAACAAATCAAAACAAACAGACCACGAAACTGATGCTTACCAGCTACCCGTGGGTGACCCGAAGAGGCGGGTCAAAGGACTCTCTCTACCCTCTGTCCAGTCGAGAGGACAGAGGCGAAGATGCGGAAAACAGAAGAAATGATGTCCCTCTCCTACAGGCCGACTGCAGGAATTGAAAGTACTGACTGTACTCTCGATGATAAGGTAAAGAACCAGGACTGGAGCAGGCCCCCCCAGAGACATCTTCCGCTCGAGTGAAGAGCTAACCTCCCTCAGCAATGGCGGCCAACATGCCATGCTGCGTCACAGAGTGAGCATACTTCAAACTAAAAGAAACGAAGCACGTGCGACAGGTAAAAAGACAGGCGAGAGGCGATAGACAGAAAGTTCGAGAGAAAGGTACCGGCCACCCGTGAACTTGCAGGATGAATAGCACGGGCGGTGGAATTAGAGAGAGAGAGAGAGAAAGCAAACCGAAGTTGAGCTGAACCACACCAAGGTGCAACTGCACCACAAGCCACCCTAAGGGACGGATACACGACAACAGCAACGACAATAAACAAATAAGTAATTCCCCACCCTAGGTGGGTCGAACGTCGTAGGCCTCGTGACAAACTCGTGACAATCATACATGGTAAAAAGAAAACAGGTCTTTCACTGTATGCCTCAACTGTCATTTTTCGTTCTTTCCTTTCCATTGTGCGCACAGGGCTCTGCAGTAAATCCACAGAGGACAGCATGGAAAGAGCCATGCAGACACCCTATGAAAAGACATACAACTGTCATTTTTCGTTTCTTTCCTTTCCATTGTGCGCACAGACTCTTCAGTAAATCCACAGAGGACAGCATGGAAAGAGCCAGTGCAGACACCCTATGAACGACATACAACTGTCCAGGGGCAGACACCCTATGAACGACATACAACTGTCCAGTGCAGACACCCTATGAACGACATACAACTGTCCAGTGCAGACACCCTATGAACGACATACAACTGTCCAAACCAAACCAGACAGCCTGAAGCAAAGGTCAGTTCTTTCGACAAACACACAACACAGTTGAACAGATTATCAGCACTGCGATACATATAAACAGTGTTCTGAACGCATCAACACAGAGAAAAGAATCAGAACAAGGTGAATCAACACTGAAGAGAAACTGAACTGAGAAGAGACCTACAGAAACATGGTGTCGAAACGAAACAGCTTTACCACAGGACAACAGCACAACAGCTTTACCACAGGACAACAGCACAACGCTTTACCACAGGACAACAGCACAATGAAATATGGTAAAAAGTTATTACTTTCCTCTTCTCCTCTTCTTTTAAACTAGTTCAACTTTTCATGAGGTCATGTCCGATTCGGACTGGATTCAAAACAATAAACACAGGTACAAAGCCTACATCGTCTCACATCTGCAGTTTTTACAGGCACCTGCCACATTTGCCAGCAAGTGTGAAACACGCCTACATAATACTGCACCGTCTTGTTTGGACTGAACAACCACTCACCATTTTCAATCACCAGCCCGTAGGTGAAGGGAGAGACGTTCAACATGTTGAGCAGAGTCGACTCGGACTGCCCAACTTTTTCACCCTCCTTGATCAGGTTCACTTCATTCTGCCCACACACACAGACCCTGTTAATGATCTCAACCACATGAACACTCGATGCATTAGACCACAAATGCTATCTTGAGCACAATCCCCAAGCCAAATTCATCTG
>CM031622.1:59489360-59602551 GCA_018398815.1 Conus ventricosus | reverse complement strand
GCATCGGGGCTCTCTTTTGCGGCGTGAAATAACGAAAATTAAGGTCAGATCATTATACAAAGTTAGGCCAAGAACCTCCCGAATTTATAGACCCCTACTGATTTTGAATAAAGATGACCATGTTGTTTGTGAGGAGCGACCAAGACTTGTTCCGCTACATCTAAACCGAGTACTCATCAAAGTTTTGTAAAAAAAGAGTTACAATTAGACAAAGGCTCATTTGAGGCGATCAAAATCGCCTTGTTATTACTAAACCAAATTAGATAGGGATGCATTTATCTAAACTCCAAAACACACTGCAGTAACTCGCCGACATAGTAACCAAATGCAAAACATTGAACTTAAAGAATTAAATCAATGCGGCAGATGAATTAATAAATCAATAGAGGCATAAGGACAGTTTTTCAGAAAATAAAGCAGCATTAAAGACTATACAGCACTCCACCGCTACCCATGCGATAAATAGCGCCGCTTGATCATGCTTTAATAAGAACCATTATAGGCGAATTAACAAACAATTTTTATAGCAAACTGGGTGAATAGATGAGCATATAAAAAGAGAAAAAAGAAAAAACTCGTTGAGGCTGATGACGCCCAACTAAGGGTCTAATATTAAAGCGAAAGAATAATCCAAAGACAAAAATCTTTAACAAGAAGATCAGCCAAGACTAGAAGCGTTGTCTACTAACCGATGAACAAATACAAACTCAAGTGCTCGAATAAGAGAAACTATCCAAAGAATTTTATATGAAGACACAACCTAGCGAGAAAGAATAAGAACACCACAGTGGGGTTAATTTTTTTAGAGAGCAAGGAGTCACATTAGCAAGCGATCAACGGCCTTTAGGATTTGCAATAAGTCACTGGTGTTGGCTATACAGCGGCGGTGGGAGGTCAAGCCCATTGCCACCATCGCCATCATCCCCTCAACACGAGCCTTATAAATCATGGTTAAAAAAAACAGCTTGAACATCTGCGAGTTTATTAAAAAAATTAGCTGTAAAGCTATAGTCTCTTTACCGGTATATTAGGGGTGTATTGTAGCTGGCTTTGTCCTACTGCAAGCAAAGTATTGCTTTATGGCCGAGCAATTCTTATTGGCATTAGTTCTCTTAATAGTTTGGGTTAATATTTATTAAAATAAAGACCGAGTTATTCCTATTCCAGTTAAATCCAAGTAAAAACGCTGTCTTTTCAAATTCATGGTCATCGCGAACAAGAGTCCGCGTCTTCAACGGTCTCCGGCTTGGGCCGCGGGATTAGATGACTTATTCTTGGGGGGTCAATCTTGTTTTTTTAACTGCTTGCAATAGATAGCAGGGCTCAGAATTTATGTCGTTTTGGGCCCAACCTTCTGTTCTTTCCTGCAACAAGAATTTCCATTGTTGTAGTTCATTATGTCCTACCTGAGTTTCGAGTTCAGAAGGCAGCATGTTTAAACCATGCCAACAAGCAAAGTCCTACTTTGATCTTGCGTATTGTAAACATCTTGTACCCTTTTAATACTTGAAGGTATATCAACTGTAGAATAATGGCATCCCTCTAAATTTGCTAAGTATTGTTTTGTGCATCAAAGCCCGTAGAAGGGATCAGTTATTCTCGATCTTGGCTGTGCTTGTGAACCTAGCCAACACCAAACGTAAGTACGAATAGAAGTCATTTATTCGTTTTCTATTCCTGCTTTAGTTTGGCCCCGTAGAAGTTTCCCTAAATAAATGTTGTCCATAGCTGTTTTATGCTCTTGCTCTATGGACCCGAGGTGAACGCCTGTGACCTGAAGAGAAAGATGTGTAAGGAGATTCGCAATCATACTTATACTTTCCTGTGCACTGCTCCCAATAATAAGGTTGCCTAACCATGAATACGATCCAATTTGTCTAAAGTTCTGTCTTGATGTTAATATTTTCTTCGTTACAAATTCTTTCAAAAGCCTTCATGTCTATGTCTATTCTGTGGCTGAATGGATTAAACGTTTTGTCATTTGGGTAATGCGCTTGCAGTTTCAGTCAAATACGTCTGACGGTGGAAATAGAAATGAAATCTGTACACTGGACTTAACCAACGGATTAGTATTAGTTTAAGTGAACAGCTACGACATCTCCACACCCATTTGATGCACAAAACACAGCAAAGTTTAACTGTTCTGATTAAACTGCATCGGATTGACTGAACCACACTTTCGCGATGTAGTCTTTTTAATAGGGGGGGTTAAGATATCTGCTTAATGGAGTACGAACCTTGCTTGAAAGGCGTCAGTCTGGGTCACTGAAATGTCAAGAGCATCAGTTGTTTATTTTTTAAGATTGTAGTGCGCCCAACAGAATATTTCGCATTTAGTATATTTGAAAATGCAACTCATTTTTTATTTTGTTTAAAAAATGTTGTAACAATAACAACTCAGACCGCCCTTCGTTTTATAACAAGCAATTAATACGAAGCGGAACCCAGAACTCGCGCTCCATGAAATCAATTCTACAAAGTCGTATGGTTTAATAATAAGTAAGCCAGGAGAATAATAAGTTCTAAAAGTTGACAAACATGGGGCCAAAGTTAGCCAGTTAACAATACCTGATGGTTATTACTGGTTTTGCTCACTAAAGAAGCAATCAGTAACTTCGTACATTAACCTCAAACGTAACAATGCAAATCTAAAAACAGTAAACATTCAATCCTGAAGAAGAAGGGTACTATTTTGATAAAGAGCTAGCTAAAATGTTATGCTTTGCAGCTTTTTTTGAAAAACAATTATAGATTTAGAGTTACACCAAACAAACTACTTATGAGTGAGAAAATCCTCTCGATCATGCATTACATTCATTACTCCCCTATGTTCATTTGGAGGAAACGAGCTGGCACTGATGAAAACTTATCTGATGGAAGGCCCTCAAACTGAATAAGAGCTCTTCCATCAGAAAAGCGGCCATATTTGCGATTATGAAATTATAACAATTCCTAATTTTACAGTTTAAAAAGATTAGATTGGGAGGGACTGATCATTTAATATAAAATTGCAGACAACATCATGGAGAAGTTGTAAAATGTTATAACCTGCACGATTGATTTGGAAAATAAAATAATTAGATTTTAAACAAAAACATTACGCGTGGACCAGAAGAACCGGTAAGAGTTTCATTAGCGCCTGTAAGGTGTATAAACCTTAGAATTAAAAGACCATGCAGATGACTTGCGGACTTTGAAACAGACGTGAGATAGGGCGCTTTGTATGGTCTATGAGGTGAGGGACACAAAGATGGTGATTATAAACGGCAAAGAGGTTGGCGACAGCAAAAAGTTTCCTAAACTAGAAAACTGCGCAAATCTAGAGGCAAATAATGTTGCCAGTATGAATATAAAATAGTTTCGAAAACCTGCCCCAAATGGCACTTAGAAACCATATTTTAGAATGGGGGACATAAAATTTGAATTCATCAACGCCATTACATGATTTTAAGCCCGACAAAAAAGTTTTTCAGAAAAGCATTCAACTGCTGGCCCATTACAAGTAAGCATCTATGCCGACGACCACTAGTCGGAAAGAAATTGAAAATAACGCCATATGGGAAAAAAACAGTACATCCACCACAGAAAAGAAACTGTTTTTTTTAAAGAAAGCTTCTACAAAATTACAGTTCTTTCCAAGCAGAAAATAAGGAGACACGTTCAACAATAATTATTATGAAATTTCTGTCTTTAATAAAGATGTGGAGAGGGGGCGGGGTTGTGGGCGTTAGTGCTACCTTATAAAGGAATAATAATAGCTGGCAAAAACTTAGACGTTAAACGTCTTAACGTAACCTATCGTCGTTCTCACAATGGCGAGGATATTAAAGAACATAACAACAAGCAACAAAATCAATGTTTACGTTACATTAAAACCATCTTACAGACTGATTGATTAATCTACACATTTAGGCCTCATAGGGTTTTTATTATACTGAAACAAGTTTTGACGGAGAGTATTGATAAAAATCCTAACTGATTTAGATTAATTCTGTTGTATAAAACTATTGAGCAGACAACTTTTTCGTCAATTCCAATGTTAAACTTTATGAAAAAACCCCTCATTGTTTCACTGATGTTTGTTGACAGACTGGTTGTGGAAAAAAACAATATTTGTCCTCGACCTATTACAAACAGTTTATCGTTATAATTGTTGATCATAATGTGATTTTCTGCCAAACACTAAATGGAACAAAGCATACATGATAGATGGTTTTATATGGACTGAGATAACATATTTTTAGTTATCCTAGCACTAAACTGAAGTGAGTGTCTAGAACGCTTTTTTATATTGTTTGAAGGAACGCAGACGCTATTTATTATAGATGACTGTTCAGCAGAAAAAGACATAATTAAAAAGAGAAACACTTTGTCGAAACTAGCTTTCAGTGGAAGACATGCTGGATAAGTGTGTGGATTTTATGCCAGAAATATAACTCGGTTTTAAAAGACTTTAGAGAACAGTTAAAGACTGTAGTTTTATTTCACATGAAAGACAGAGATGCATTTGATGAATGTTTGCGTGAAAATGATGTTATTGAGAATGATCAAGAAAAACACAGAATTAAGCAAAAACTAAAATCTGAAAAGTTTAGTAAATTAGTATTGAAAACGGACAATCCTACACAGTATGTTTGTTTGTAGGGCAGAGAACGGGGAAAAGCTCATTCTGGAGTCAGCCGCCCGAAAACTGGTTTGAGGGCGGGTGAGCCAGAATGAGCTTTTCCCCGTTCTCTCCTCCCTCCCTTGTGGCATGAAGAGGCAGGAGACGGTGTGTTTACAGTACCCCTTTCCCTTGACCAAGATCTCGGCATTCTTGGCTGGCTGGCATTTCTTCTTTTTTTTTTTAGGCATAGGTGGGGTTTCTTTCTTTGGAACTAATTGGGACCTATTATTCTCTTTTCTACAAGAAAAACAATTCATTCAACATTGTTGTAGATATCTAGTGCACTAAATGTCGTTTTATGAAATGAGTTACAACTTTAGACAAAACTTACCGTAGACTTGAACCGGGATATGATCCACAAAAGACAAGCAGACGGAACTCGGTGGCACCAAATCGTGGGCAGGAAGGAATTTCTTACCAACGCGACTCTTATCTCTCTGTAGCAAGCACGCATGACCTTCACATCCATAGCGTGGCGCACATGACGTCACATCCATAGCGTGGCGCGCAAGCTTTGTAAGTATGGGTGGCACCACACCCACGGCGTACGGCGTGCATGGTTTATTCTTTGGTAGTATGGGTGTTCTCACACCCACAACGTACTGGGACATTAATTGTTTAATTATTTCTTTGTTTATGTATAAAACAAAATAATTTTCAGTTGATATGTAGTATAATATATTAGGGACAAAGTCATGAAATTAAGTGGAAGTGGCTTCAAAATTACTAGAGTTACAGAGCAAAAAACACGTGTCTGGGTGATTTCACACCCACGGCGTACGGAAAGGTTAAACTCTCGCAACTTCTCGTCGGTGATCGAGAAGGAGGAGATGAACGCCGCCGATTGGTTGATTTACACGAACAGCCAATGAAATATCATGAAATCGTTCACTCCTGCTCAGTCCTAGTTTCAGTTTTTCAAGCAGACGACAAACGAGCGCCCGCAACGATCAGTCAACAGGGCGGGCAGTTTTGCAAATGTGCGGGAGTCTGCCCGCGTTAACCTTTAACCGTTGAATGTGGGTGTGCCCACACCCAGCCGCACAATAAAAGTGAAATATCTCGAAAACTCCTTTATGCAGACCTGCCTACCTCATGTTGTGCTCATCAGTAATAACCACAGAGATTTTCAGTAATTTTGCATTTCCTTCAGTAATTCCACGGACGCGTAATACACGGCGTTTTTGAACAAAATGTGTACAAAACTCCAACTACATTTTTAACATTGAACAAATAATGTGTACAAAACTCCAACTACATTTTTAACATTTTAACAAAAAATATAAACAGTAAAAAAGGAACAAAAACAACAAAGCAGAATTAAAATAACCTTGGGATGATGGCAGATGACGGACTCAGGACAGGAGTTTCAGGTCAATTCAAAGGTGATATACTTGACAGTTTGTAACTTACACAGCAGTCACCACAGATGACACCACTGATGAAGAACCTAATGTACAACCCCCCCCCCCCCCCCCCCAAAAAAAAAAAAAAAAAATATATGTGTGTGTGTCCCTGAGCTGTGCTGACAAGATAGTGGCGAAAATGAAAAGGACCTTTTCATTTTCGCCACTATCTTGTCAGCACAGCTCAGGGACAAGTTGTTTTCGCAGATCAGCTCACACAACAGTCTTTCTGCGTTGGTGATCTTCCGTGTGTGGGTCTGACGGCTGCTCTCGCTGGATTTCGTAAACAACGATGTGATCTTCTGACTGGAGGCACTCGCAGCTGTCTCTTTGTGCATTTTCCCCGAGATATGGCGCTTGCAGTCATTTGCTCCCCCATGTCCGATGGAGAAGTCTGAATTGCACACCGAGCAGAAATGAGTAGAATCCAGGTCCATGACAAGGCCAAGTCCGCGTGTATTTACTTCGGAACACTTGCTTCTTTCCGTTGTGGCACAGTGGTTTTCGAACCCTCGTCATCGGTTTCATGCAAACGTTTAGAAGATTTCTCCGCCATTTTCACAATCGCCGGCAAAAAATCGGTTGAAACGTTGTCTTACAATGGCTGAACAAAAAGCTTCGAATGGCGCGCACAGATGTGATGGTGTGTCGTGTCGGCCCACAGCACCACATTGACCAATCGCAAGTTCCGAACCATCTGGTTTCGGCTTGAGTCAAGGGAAGTTACTCTGCGGTCTCGGAAAGGTCTAGCAGTCGACAATTTTTCGAGTCTGAAATTTGCGTAGTTTTTCAATTTTCTTTCCGTAATTTCGCACGGAAAATCGTACCTCCGTAATGGGGGGTTAATTTCCGTAAAATTACGGACGATTACGGAAGGGTAGGCAGGTCTGTTTATGTATCGCTCTGAAATTTTAAGAGTTCCTCAAGAACCTTAAAGTCTTTGAGCTCAGAAAATTTTATTAAAGTGTGTAAAAAAGTAATGACGTAATTGAGTGCATCGTTTGAACTAGTGGGAAACGACGTCACGGGTGCTGGTACACCCATACTTTTTAAAGAGTAAAGACTCCTCCATCCCTATCCAGAGCGCACGGGTGTAGTCACACCCAGGCGCGCAGAGAAGGCATTGCAGTCTTCTGTGCGATCCATTTCACGCGGGTCTTGATGGGTGGTAGCTAATTCCCGTGGCACCGTCTGCTCAGCTGACAACACACGCACACAGTGGCAGCAGAGAAGGAAAAGGAGAGAGAGAGAAAGAGCGCATTTCGCTTCCAGCCAACACTGTACCACGGCAGCAGCAGACTATGACGTCAAAATTTCATATTTGTGTTTGACACCAAGAACCAAGAAAAGGTAAGGGTTGTTTAATGATTAATATGGTGTGAAAAATAAATAAATAGATGAATAGATAAAAACGGGTAAAAATAGATGCTACAAAACCCCTGCTATGAAGTGTTCATTCTGTCGTCTGCAACACGATGCTAACGTCATGAAAACCCCGCGAAACGTATAACAGAAGCCGTGTATCGAGCACTTTATTATCATTGAAAGATTTACTGTGTAGGCTGTTCTATTTCCCTCCAGAGTTAGTTTCTACGTGCCTGCTTGATGCTCCTTTGTTATGGTTGATACATCTACATAAGCGGGGAAGAGGGGGCCTTAGGGGTCAACTACATGTGCACCTGAAATGAAAATGGCCCCCTCTCATTTTGTACCACCAGAACAGAAATTAATTAGCAATAAATGTGTGCGTATGTGTGTGTGTGTGTTCGTGTGTGCGCGCTAGCACATTTTTGTGTGTGTATACGTTTATACTTGTATGCATGTATTGATATATGTGTGTGTTGGTGTGTGTGCGTGTGTGTGTTTTATTTTGCAGAGTAGCAAATGTAAAAAAAGTTATGTAATAAACAAAAAAATGTGAAGTACTTGGTGGAAAGTTTGCATCGTTTGCTTATTGAGTCGAGCACACACTCGCAACATTGTTGACAATAGATTTTGATGTTTTCTGATATTGGGGTACCTTTGCTTATAATTGACTCTTCTATTCCAGAGAAACATGCCACGAACCACCATGCCACGACCCAATCTGTTTGTGGCTGTCAGCACCAGTCATGGAATCGATCCTGAGAATGACCTCTGTAAGTGTGTGTGTGTTTGCGTGCGTGCGTGTGTGTGTGTGCGCGCTTGCGAGTGTGTGTGCGCATGCATGTGTGTGTGAGACAAAGAGAAAGACAGACACAGCTAGAGAGAAAGACATATAGACAGAGGCAGAAAGAGAGAGATAATGTTTTATGTGCCAAATGAAAGGCCTGCAGAACAATGGTACACCCAGGCCTTGAACTAAATAAATAGACAGAAAGATGAATAAAACCATAATTAAATAAAAAACAGTACAATATAACTTCTAGACACACACGCACACATACACACATGCTGGGGATTCATGTGCACTCATACTAACCGACACATAGATCAAATCAAAACCATATCACATGAAAACATTTTATTGACGAGATAATAGATGAGCACATTAGTACTTGTTTTCATTCTTCACCCTATAGGCACTTGAAACAATACAAACGGCAAAATTGAAGCAAAGGTACATATTCACTCAAATGTTTATTTCCCTGATCCATGGTAAGGTGGGAATGTTAAAACATAACACAGAGACAGAGAGTTGAATATAAGTGTGCATCTACACTGTCTAATATCAATCTTCAAATGAGTTGATTATGGGTGAAGTGTATCTAAATTGTTTTTATTTTATTTGATGGAATGAATAATCCCATTCACATACATGTTTGTAGAGTGCGTTATGTTCTGACTGTTTCAGTGGAATTTGGAGGACCAAGCACCTCTGCGTCAACTGCAGATGAAGGGACCTGTGGGCCTCCTCCCATCTCCTCGGAACCTTGTTTGAGCAGGGAGGATGACACGGATGAGGAGGAGCCCCGCCCTCCTGCCGACGGGACTCATCCGATGAAAGCTCTGGGGAGGAGGTGGAGTTAGAAGAAGCTACTGATGGAACCCTGTGGAAGAAAACCCCGGGAGTCCCAACAAAAACACCCTCCCGAAATATCGTAAAACGCCCCCCACCCAGATTCCAGGTTGTCAGAACGTGAACGATCCAGTGGATGCATTCAAACTGGAGAGGAGAGAGAGAAGAGAGAGAGAGAGAGAGAGAGAGAGAGAGAGAGAGAGCATGTATATATGTATGTATGTATAAATGATTTATTGAGTGCACCGCTTGCACTTCAGTGACACGGGCCTCCATGTCGCTTTGGCCAGGTCCTCCATGGTGATGTGGTAACCCTGAAACACACCAGTGTCGGCCATGTAGTGACACGCATGCAAAACAATGCATACACTGAGCACACCATTCTCAGTCTTATATGTTTGCATAAGAATGATACAGTCAAAGTTGTGTATGCTCATGAGAGATGTCATTACAGTTGTATATAGACTCAGTCTGCCAATACATACTGTTAAAAAAAAAGTTAACAGCTTTATGCATGTGAAGGGCAACAGTATCCATGACAAAATGTCTTATCTCTGGCATTACCTGGTTGATGTATTGGGCATCATATGCCCCGGCATCAGGTGGGTTGCCGAAGCGCTTGCGCACGGCCTCCCGCACCTCCTCGGGTAGACGAGGGTGTGCTTACCCCCCGTGTTGAGTTTTGCAACGTACTGAAAAAGAAAAATGCATTCATAAGAAAAAAATGGGACAATGAGAAAGAAACTGTGTTGCAGTATGTGTGACGTGAATGACATATTTACAGGTATGTTCACTTTGTTTTTACATATCTTAATGACAAAATTGTAACATTTCCTCGGTTGCTTCTTTTTATGCCAATCATCAAATGAATTTTCTTGCATTCTTTCACATGCATGTTTGTCACTTGAAAATGTCATTCTAGTTGAATTTCTGATGTTGAGAACCTTGATGCTTCTGCTTTTGTAGCAGGCATAAATGCAAGCTTTGTTCTGGGTCTTTTGTCTGTATGTGAACAGACATGGTTGATCACTACATCATACATGATTTTTTATTCATATCTTTTTTTCAATTACTTTGAGTCTTCTTGGCCATGTCATTATTGTTTGTACATAACAAAAATTATTACTGAATAAATGATATGTGAACATTATGAAACTTGTCCATTTTTTCTACATCCCTCTCTCTCTCTCTGTTTCTCTCTCCCCTCTGTCTGTCTCTCTCTTTGCCTATGTCTGTCTCTTTCTGCTTCTCTATCTGTCTCTCTCCATCTCTATCTGTCTGTATCTCATTCTCTCTGTGTCTCTGTTTCTGTCTCTCTATCTCCCTTCTGCATCTCCCTCTCTCTCTCTCTCTCTCTCTTGTGTGTGTGTGTGTGTGTGTGTGTGTGTGTGTGTGTGTGTGTGTGTGTGTGTGTGTGTGTGTGTGTGTGTGTGTGTGTACCAAAGATGAAAAAAAATGCTTACCTTGAGGCTCCCCCACAGAGCCCTGTACACCTCCTTCCTGCTGCCACTCACATGAAACAGGATGTGGGCAAGACCCTGGGGCATAGTATATCTGAAACAAAGGTCAACATTTTCATTCAATCATATTGCTTTTCAAAGCTTACCATATAAATATTTTCAGAAATAGATGCAGTATCAACTTGATAAGCATACTGTTTACCTCATTCATTCTGCCTTCATCTATAGCTAGTTCATGAAATATAACAATACAAAAAAGACAAACAAAGCAGTTTTGATTTCATACTGGGGGTCAATGGAATCATAGAAAAGCAAACTACACTAAAGGCTAAGACACACACACACAGACGTATGCATGCAATCAAACACACATACACACATACAGATGCACACACACACACACACACACACACAGTTCCGACACATGCACATGCAAATATTCCACACACACACACACACACACACAATCACACAGATGCACACACACACACACACACACACACACACGCACAGATCGACACATACACCTGCAAATATTCACACACACACACACATACACACACCACTCATGTGTAAACATGCGCTCGTGCGAACACACACTCACGCATGAAGAAAAGCGAAATTAACTTCAGTTGTCAACATATCGAGCGCTTGAATACGGGAATTTTGTGGGTGGTGGTGCATCAATTTTACCCTTCACCGATCAGGTCTGCGGTACGAAAAGTTCGGGAAACTTTTCGTCGGCATTTTTATAACAATCACGAGACCTTCTAACACATAAGAACAGTCCGTAGAAATTTCATTAGCAATGCTTACGTTTTAACTTTACTGTGACAAAGGAACGTTTCGGTGATTGTACTTACCCCAACACCTCAAAACTTTCCTTCAGCTCACACACCAAAGCATCAGCTGCAGCCATGTTGTCTGGTAGCACTGGAACCGGTGCTAGCAGCAACTCTCCCCTTTCACGGGAAAGGCACACCGCGGTGTTTAGCACCGGCACAGGCTGGCTCGCATTGCGGGCTGTATAATGAGTCTGGGTGTACGCTCACCCACATAGCAAGGATCTTCATATGCCTGAAAGGCTCTTTGACGAGAGTGGGTGTTTGTGCACCCGTGCGATCGCTTTAGGGATAGTTAAATTTGTGCTATTTGACGAGCATGGGTGTGTGTGCACCCGTGCGATCGCTTCCGTGTAGTCAAAGTCGTGATCCGGTAAAGGTTAAGACTCGATAATTGCGGGAAGGAACAGATTTTCGGGGGATTGTACCAATCCCGCGCTCTAGATTAAGCTCTGTTTCAATACCAAGGCAAAAAGAATGTTACTTTACACCTTTTGCAGGATACCTATTTTACATCAAGGGATTGCCAGATCTGGGCCAATGGGGAATATGAATATGCATTTCAATCCATCAGTAGATTGAGGAGTGACCGTTTCATGAAATGGCAATTCTAAATTAAGAGAGAGAAAAAAAGTTGTCTGTTTGTGCGTGTGGCATGATTATGTACATGCGCATGCGTGGGCACATGTACGTGTATATCTGTCTCTCTATCTACATATGGAGAGGGTTTGATAGAGCGGTAGGGAGGAGGAAGATTCTAATTCATATTCATTTCAGTTAAGATTAATGAGTCAAATAGAGACGCGCCCATGTTCTAAGAGCACGTGCAGAAAAAAAAAAAAATCGAGGAATATTGGAGCTGGAGACTGGAATTTGGGTCTTAATCCAGACTTAGATTACTGCATCTATTTCACACACACACACACGCACACACTAGAACACGCCCTCACACACACATACATACAATGATACACACGCATGCACACCTACGCACACATTAATGACGCCAATGTTCGGAATGCAGTTCTGAAGATGATGTCCAACTAGAGCTAGCAGCTATGTGGCGAAACCTGAACCCAGAGATGCACATAAGTTTCAACAGCGCCGTTTCGACTGAATTGTGGCTTATAATACATGATTTCCTGAGGCAACGCTCATGTTCTTTTTGGACACTGTAAGGACTATACACACATAACAACAGTCAATGAAACACACCTAGGAGGATGAGGGAAAAGTCAGAGTTCTTACCAAAAAAAACCCCTCATTATGATGTTAATATTTTGCCCGAAGAAGACCAGCAAGGTTGAAACGTGTCATGTTTCGTCTTCTAACTTTGTCCCTTTCGTCCAGCGGAATAGTATGCTTTGAGTTCGTTAATTTTCCACCTAATATCACCTCACCTTGAAACTAACCCTCATTATAAGATATCACTTACACACTCCTATCAAATTAACATACTGGGAGATATAAAACAATAGTGCTCGGCTCTTCCATATGCTAAAGAAAACTTGAAATACCTAATGATCACATTCAATTTGTTACACACACAATCGACTATTATTGGATACTTTATTGCTGAAATTTGGTGTGAAATTCATTACCTGTAGAGCAAATAAAGGTCTAAGAAGGACCGAGCAAAATCAGGAACAGAAGATTTACGTTTTAGACAGCAAATCAGCTCTGCATCAATTGACAGAACGATTTCAAGAGATATGAGGACCCAAGTTGACAGAACTCAGAAAACCAAAACTGGAACAGGAAGGGCTACATCAAGGTCGAAGGTGTGATGGCCATTTCAAGTAGAGAACATGAATACTTCTATTCACCAATAAAAAAAACAACAACAACAAAGGTTGCCTACTATCAGAATCGAAAGAAATGTTTAAGGAAACTAGACTTTGCTTCAGAACTATATAAAGAATGATCATTGCCAAAATCAAACATACCAGTCTAGACAGTTTTAAAAAGATAAATTATCGAAAGCATTTAACTTGCCTAAGGAGAAAGGCCTGGCCATAGATGGAAAGACAGCTTTTTTTTTTTTAACACAGTAGAGTCTGCGATCCGTTCTGTAAATGAAAGTTTAAATGAAGAAAAAGCCATGTCAATGTAACGAAAAGAAAGCATGAAAATATGTTCACACCAGTGGATAAACCGGGATAATACATACAGAAAACAGGGACCTATCTCACTGGTCTTGCCAACAAAAGTGAAGGAGGACCAAGCAGGATTAACAGTGGGGAGATATGCTGGGGCAATCCGAGGATATTGTTTGATATGAGACACTTTGTAGAAAACAAAGATCTACCTGTGTTACTTGTCTCCGACTTTGAAAACACATTTGATTCCAGGCATTGGAATTATGTGGAAAAAAGTTGTTCAGCGCTTCGGTTTGGGCGAAAATATGCTTGTATGATGATGTAAAATCACATTGATTATTCATGGGAAAATGTCTCGATTAACAGAGGATGCCGTCAAGGCGATCCAGTGTCTCCTTATTTATTGACCATGCATGGAGAAACTTTCATGCAAAATAAGATCAAGACAGAATACGGGCATGAAAATGAAACATCAGACACAGAATTTCTGACTTTATGGGAATGCCGTTGGGAGTGGTGCTTACGCCCGACCAGCCGACTTTTGTCTTCTGGATGAGAATTCCTCTGTGGTCCCAGCCTTCGTTTGATTGTGACATTTTCCCCTGCAGTATAGGCAATGCCACAACATGCTGCTTGCTAGTGATATTGTGAGTAGACTTTTAAACTATTGCTGAAGACCAGGACTACAGCGTTCTCATACGGGAGACGAAGTCGGCAAAATCAGGCATAATCAAATGGTTCTGTTCAAAATCTGGAACACCCCATTGTTGTCAACAAAGAAGATCATACTTTGTTGGTTCTTCATCCCATTTATACTTCATTGTCCTTTCCATCCCGTCTCCCCCATACGTTGTTGGTTCTTCATCCCATTTATACTTCATTGTCCTTTCCATCCCACCTCCCCCATACGTTGTTGGGTCTTCATCCCATTTATCAGGCATGAAAGTGACCAGCAGTAAAAAAGGCTGAAAAATCGGCGGGGGTCTGGGGGGCCGCCATAGGCCCCCAGTGGGGCCCAGGGGCAACGCCCCGGCGGGGGTCAGGGGGCAGAGCCCCCAGACGCTGAAGCTTTTTTTATGAAATAAAAGGCCTAAAACTGCAAATAAACCCCTATTTCAGCGCTGTTAAGAAGGGCAAATAAGCCACATTTTCATGTTTTCAGTAATGAAAATAATACTTCAAAAGATCATATAATAATATACTTTTATATGTGCATACTGACTCATTCACTCGCATTATTTTGTGTTATTATATTTTTACTTTTTAACATGCGCACTGGTGACCTACTCGTTTTTTAGTGGACCAGTATTTTAGGAAGAAGAAGAAAACAATGAGGCAGCCTTCATCACAACATTGATTCAGTCGGTCAATCTTTCCACATGGAACACAAAATGCAGCGCCTTTTTCGTCTAATTTGCGAAACACATCGCCAACTCGAACATCGTCCACTTCCTGGTCTAGCCAGTCCCACCTCCAATCGTTTCTCATCCCTTTTTTTTTGGGCGTGAAATCGCGACGCGCTTGACAAACTTCGGCAATTTAACGATGTCCGACAGGCGCGAAAAGACCGGATGTTGATTGACGGCATAAGTGACCGGTTGACTCTTTTGAGAATAACAAATTGTCCAAATGGGAATAGCATCGAACGAAAGTTTATTTCAGGATTTTTCTTTTCTTTTTTTTTTTTTTTTTGGCGGCACATTTTTTTGGGGGGGGCAGCGCAGATGAAAAAAAAAGGCGGAAAATCCGCCTTAGGCGGACGAATTTCATGCCTGATTTATACTTCATCGTCCTTTCCATCCCGTCTCCACTCCCCCATACTTTGTTGGTTCTTCATCCCATTTATACTTCATTGTCCTTTCCATCCCGTCTCCCCCATACGTTGTTGGGTCTTCATCCCATTTATACTTCATCGTCCTTTCCATCCCGTCTCCCCCATACGATGTTGGTTCTTCATCCCATTTATACTTCATCGTCCTTTCCATCCCGTCTCCCCCATACGTTGTTGGTTCTTCACCCCATTTATACTTCATTGTCCTTTCCATCCCGTCTCCCCCATACCTTGTTGGTTCTTCATCCCATTTATACTTATCGTCCTTTTCATCCCGTCTCCCCCATACGTTGTTGGTTCTTCATCCCATTTATAGTCCTTTCCATCCCGTCTCCCCCATACGTTGTTGGTTCTTCATCCCATTTATACTTCATTGTCCTTTCCATCCCGTCTCCCCCAAACGTTGTTGGTTCTTCATCCCATTTATACTTCATTGTCCTTTCCATCCCGTCTCCCCCATACTTTGTTGGTTCTTCATCCCATTTATACTTAATCGTCCTTTCCATCCTGTCTCCCCCATACGTTGTTGGGTCTTCATCCATTTATACTTCATTGTCCTTTCCATCCTGTCTCCCCCTTCCCCTCTCCCAACCCCATCAGTCATTTTCTGAGCGACGGAGGACTCGTTCACTCTCATTTGCTTCCCCCTACAACACACTTACTTCCCTTTTGTCCGTTTGCTGTTGCTGCCTGAAGAAGACCAACAGATCAAGGTTTGTTGCTTTGATGTTTATTATTACGTTTATCGGGCAACTCAATACTTCCAACATTTGTTTTCATGTTCTGACTTATGCGTACAGTCGTCATACTTTGAAATTTGATGGCACTTGTTCATTTGTAACAGATTATGTGATGTTCATTACTCTACGACAGCCCGTCATTTCCAAAAGAATGATTAAATATCACTCCCTTGGTACTGCTTGTACTTGGACTGAACTACTACGATTTTGAACAGATCTGTGTATTAGGGAGTGTAACCTAAGGATGCAGGAGTCATGTCACCAAAATGGTACCATCAAAACCAGTCACAAGCTTTAGAATCTTCTTTGAGTCGCACCATAATTTGACCCCAACTGGATCTTTTTCAAACTAGCAAACGGGCACTTGCAGCATTCACTTCTCAACATGCACACACCAGAGCAAGCATATAGACTGGCATTTAACGGACGCAAGGGATCTTTATTCAAGTTTTACTTTTCACTTGAGAGTCTCTTGGACTTTGTCAGACCAACAAACCCCAGAGGGTTTTAGTCGAACAGCCCGAAGCCCATGTCCTCGTCCGATTCTTCAGACTCTTCTTTCTTGGCCTCTGCAGCAGGGGCGGCAGCCGCAGCGGTTTCTGGGGCTGTCGCAGCAACTGCTGCTGCAAACTTGGAGGGGTCCTTGAGGTATTCCTTTGTCTGTGTAAACATAACAGTGTTGCCTAAATTGACTGCTATCTGACAAATGCAGTTAAGATTGCTAACATATAGCATGAAAGAAAAAACAAAAGATGTCATACTTTCTCAGTCTGAAATTGACATCCGATAGATCTTTTTTCCCCAAAGAAAGGTAATGATTCATTATACAGGTAACAGGTCATTGTTAAATGAGATTTTATTTCTTGTACCCCTCATCAAAAACATGCATTTCTTTTTTCAAACTATGAAGATGCCCAAACCTGCCCTGCCAAACTAAAAGTGTTGCTTGAAGCGACTTATGTCTGTGTGAACTCAATCAACCCTGCACTAGAGCCATGCTCGGGCGCCATGTAACAGCACCACAGCTCTGTGTCTGAGCAATGCCCCAGCGACAGAATTGATGTGCTCAAACTGGTTAACTCCGATCTATGCAAGTAACAGCTAAGAAATTTGGTGTAGCTAAAAATCAGAGATTTTAGAAGTCTTTGAACCAAAACTGAAACATATATATTCATAACTGTGAAAAAAAAAAAAAAAAGAATGCCAGAGTATATTAGTGTGTCACCAAGTCTGACGGTGAATAATACTATTTGGAATTTCAATATGTGGCAAAACAATTTTGTCTTAACCATGTGAAGTTTTTCACATCTTGGAAGAATGCACAATTTCAGAGTTGAAATGAAGTACATAATCTGTTTATGTAAAAAAAAAAAAAAAAAAAAAAAACCCACCAAAAAAGTCCGAGTTTGACAAACCAAGAGTAAAAAAAAAAAAGTTTCTATGAAAATTTGTATTTCCAATGAAGTATCCCTTCTATTCAAACAGATCAGCCTGAACTGGCCTGGCATGAGGTGCAGCCCTAGCTGTAACCTTGGAAAGGTTGAAAGGGTTAATGCAGTCTTAGCTGTAACCTTGGAAAGGTTTAAAGGGTTAATGCAGTCCTAGCTGTAACCTTGGAAAGGTTTAAAGGGTTAATGCAGTCTTAGCTGTAACCTTGGAAAGGTTGAAAGGGTTAATGCAGTCTTAGCTGTAACCTTGGAAAGGTTTAAAGGGTTAATGCAGTCCTAGCTGTAACCTTGGAAAGGTTGAAAGGGTTAATGCAGTCTTAGCTGTAACCTTGGAAAGGTTTAAAGGGTTAATGCAGTCCTAGCTGTAACCCTGGTAAGGTTGAAAGGGTCAAGACCTAAACCCTTATTAACTAGGCACCTACAGTCGTAACTTCCCACTTCCTTAGATTCTTACACATGCCAACATGGAATGCTGTCTACATGGAAAATGTCGGCAGCCACATACAGAGCGTCATCCTTCCGTGGCCAGAATGCTAGCAATCATACCGAGCAATAATGAATACTGCCAGACCACAATGTATCAATGATAATACTACCATCTCTTTCAACAATGGCCGTCCAGATATTTCGTACTTCTGCATATATGCATGGGTGACACTTTGAAAATCTGAAAAAACTGAAAATGAGGCAGGGGTCCAGGGGCCGCCCAGGCCCTGGCGGGGTGCAGGGGCAGTGCCCCGCTGGGGGGTCCGGGGGCTTTGCCCCCCGGCCGAAGACGATTTTATGAAATTTTAAGAGCATTTCATGGCCTCTTCTGGCATCAAATTGGAAAATCAAAGCAAAGCACTCACCTTACAACTGCAGCCTCTAATGTTCCACATGAAGGTCATTAACTGCAGACAGCTCATCCACAAAATCAGTAGAATCATTCTTTCCTTTGAAGGGGAAACTGTACAAACTATTCACAAGTCATTGCAAATTCTGCAAAGAAAGACACTGCAAGGTTTTTTCTTGTGGTAGTTCAACTTCACTCTTGTCTCATGACATCGATTTTCTTGTGGGAAAAAACACTCCTGAAGGTCTACTGGAAACAATAGTCTTTGTACTATTAACACTGTTAACACATACACACACACACACACACACTCACACACAGTGTGACACACACACAACCCTATTGACATTGCTTTTTGAAAAAATACTGACGAAGGTCAGCTGAGCCCTGAGCCTTTCTTTTTGTGGCTGTTTTGGGAGAGGTACCAGGTAGAGCAGAGGGCAGATTTGTGGATGAACTTCCCTGGGGGGCAGTTTTCTGACTGGTGGACAAAATGTCAGTGGGTGGAGCTGAACAAGATGTTGAGCTTTTGGCAGACACATTTCTTGCTGCAGGAGCGCAACCTGGAGAGCCTGAGCCTCTGTCGCAAGTGTCAGTGGGTGGAGCTGAACAAGATGTTGAGCTTTTGGCAGACACATTTCTTGCTGCAGGAGCGCAACCTGGAGAGCCTGAGCCTCTGTCGCAAGTGTCAGTGGGTGGAGCTGAACAAGGTGGTGTTGAACTGTATGCTGGCACATGTCTAGCTGCAGGAGCAACACCACACCGTATGACATGCCCAGACTTGCCCTTGTTCTTTGCCTTTCTCTGAAGACGTTCTGCAGCCTTTTGCAGCCTACACTCTTTTGCAGCTACTCTTCTTCGCTTTTTTCAGCCAGAAATGTTGTGTAGTTGCTCTTTGCCTTCACAACTGCACACTTCATGGCAGGTGACACTTTCAGCTTGGTGGAAGTCAGACCTTTGGCTCTCAGAGCAGACTTGATGATGGCCACTGCTTCATAATTTTCCAGTGAGAGCACTGAACGATCTTTGGAAACTATGTCATCCATGATATTAAATGATGACTCTACAATGGGTCCAGAAAATATTGACAGTAAGCCTTTCACCAGTTTTGTGAGAGTTGCATAGCTGCCAACCTCCCAGAGTCAAAAAGAGTAACACCTCACGGGGGGTGGGTTCGGGAGGGGGGCTGGCCCCCCTCCTGATCAGCGGGGTCAGGGGGCGCAGCCCCCTGAAGCTGAAGCCTTTTTAACACTCTGACAGGCATATTTTTCATCTCCTGATAGGAAAACTAATCAAAAGCAAGCCTATTATTAAACCATATCAAAGCATGCATATTAGTATGTTGCATACAATGCAATATTTTGTGTAAAAAAAAGCCTCTTATGTAGGTAGCCACCATATTTTTTTTCTATAGATTAATATACAAAACACACAAAATAAGACTTACCCAAACAGCTTTTTTATCTTCCATATTGATGTAGGATGAACATAAAAGATGCTCTGCCCTCCCAATCAACAGCACTCACAGTCCTGGGCTTCCATCAGCTACACCCACATTCTTCAGTTCAAGTTCCATCAACTTCACCCTACTGCCTTTATGATCTCACAACTACACCCCATAGGACTTAGGATCCATCAACTATACCCCACAGTCATGTTTCATCAACTATACCCCACAGTCATGTTTCATCAACTATACCCCACAGTCATCTTTCATCAACTACACCCCACAGTCATGTTTTATTAACAACACAACACAGTTATGTTTCATCAACTGTACCCCACAATCTTGCTCAAACAACTTCATCCCCAGTCCTCCGGCTCCATTTAATTACCATCGCCCCCCACCCCAGTTCTAAGGCTCCATCAAGCTACTTCCCACTCCCCAGTCGTCATGATCCAACCACTACTCCCACACCCTGAGTTGACAGCCTGTGTTCAATCTAGGGTTTTTTTCCCACTATTTGTGCAGTCGAGGACTTGGCCTTCTTTCGAAACTCCTGGCTGAACTTTTGCTCATAGCAAGAGCCACGAAGATTGGCCTTTGCCACCATCATGTTTTTTTTTACGGCTGCCGATTCCTCAGCTTCGTTGTTTTTTTTTTGTGTGATCGGCCAGATCATTTCTTCCCCCATGTGAAATATTCACCGGACATCGACACATGGTGCAGAAAGCAAACTTTTCACCCTTTGAAGGGCAAGAAGTGACCCATGGAAACTTGTCTTTATAAGCTGGCAAATACCGCTGGAATCGTTTAGGTTTTGTGGTTTTCTCCGTGCTACCACTTGAAGACGCCATGTTGACTATTTGAACAGCAGCTATGCGCATGCGCGGAATGGGCCTAGTTATGCCCCTTTCATGCTGACTTCCGAGTTTACGATTTCTGTTCAGTCGGACCAGTTGCCAAACGTTTTTATTTAATTTTGGGCTTTTTTTTTTTTTTTTTTTTTTGAAAACTCGTAAACCGGAATTTTTTCAGCAAACAACGAAAATAGGGACAAATTTTAAAAAAACGATATGTCCCGGTTTTCCCGTAACAGTTGGCAGCTATGGAGTTGGAAAACGGCTTCTGCCTGTGTCATCTTTGCTTCTGAGGGCAAAAACATCTTGCCAGAAATCCTGATCAATTCTCATTGGGTTGGTATTGGCTGCCTCCTCTGCCAAATGAGCAACCTGTCTGTCAATGGTGTATGCCCTAGCTTCCATGTCCAACAGCCCCAGTTCTGTTTCTGGAATAACATTTGGCAAGTCCTCAGCCAGACGGGAAAAATTTGAAGATGTAAAACTTTTTGTGCAGACACTGGGATCCAGTCAGTCTGATGATGTTTCTGTTGTCCAGAGGAAGATTCTTCAGAAGCATATCAGCTGCCTTCAGATAGCCAGCCCTGAGCTTGCTGAGGATGTCCTTCACCCAGTGATCAGACTTTTTGTCCTTCAAGGCTCGTCTGACTGCAAGGTGAGCATGCTCTCCCACTGCCAGCCTACTATCTTCAAGGTGACAGTCACTGGAATAAATGTCAAGTTTTTTAAAGCTCCTTCACCGAGTCCTCAGGAATAAAATCAGCTTTAATGAAGAGACTCAAACATCTCTGACAAGATGAAACATCTCTCCATGAAGGCGGTGGCTGAGTGGAGCCTCTGTCTGGTATGTTTTCACAAATGGCTCAAACTTGGGGAGCAGCCCACGGTACAAGTTCAAGCAAGTGCGGAACTTGTGGTGATAATGAAACAGCTGGGTCAGGATACGATCTTTCCTTGATTCATTGGCTGATGACCGGGCCTGTCTGCCCATCTCCAGCTGCAACTCTTCAATCCTTGTCTTCTCTGCATCAGAAGTGCCCCTCTCTGTCATGATTTGATCAATTATTTTCCTGTGCTTGATCTGTTCTTCTTTTGTCAAGTAGGCAAAGTAAAACAGTAACAGAGCATCCATTGTTTTATGGAGCCGTTGTGTCACCACCAACATGTTTAGGAATCTGCTTGGGCATGGACGCAACATGTGTAAGAAGCCTTCAGCATTTTTGGGTGATGTGACAATACCAATGAGTTCTTGAAATTCAGCAAAAATGTCTTTAGCTTTTGGAGACTTTTCTATGTCATAGTAGATGTCCCCACAAACTGCTTCCACATCACTGAACTGGCTGAACAGAGCCTTTGCAGCATTAGAAACAATGTGGGCCGTGTCCCCCGCAACATCAAGAAGCTGTCCATGCTCTGACCGCAGACGAGTTTCCACCCCACTTTTGCAACCCCGCATTGTGGCACAGTTGTCCATAAGGCATGATATTATATTTGTTGATGGAATATTCCTGTCCTCTAGTGCGGTTTTTAAGCCAGAAAGATGTTTTCTGAAGTGGCCTGGTTAACTTTGAACGAGGCAAGATGGTGCACTAACACTTTTCTAGCATCGTCGTCATACTGCTGGACCATGACATTGACGATCTTGTCCCAACTGTTGTTGGTTGCTTCACCCAGATTTAGAGAAAAAGGGGCACTCCTAAGTTTTTCACTCAGCTCCTGTTTGAAAGCTGCAGCAACAGCATGTGTCAGTGTGTAGGTTGCACTGGTTCTCTTTAGTTTCATTCTTTTCAATGAAGATTGGTCTTCAGCTAAACGCTTGCATAAGTCAAGCAGGTCAGGAGCAAGAGAAAAAGGGAGGCAGTGCTCTGCCAAAAAGCCAAAAAGGACTGCCTTCTGTTCAGCTTGACTCTCCAGTCACCCGAGGGATGTGGGGGCTCCACTGCTGCTAAGCAGAGTCGTACAGGAAGTTTCGAATCTAAAAAAAAAAATCAACACTATAAAGAGAAAGCAGTATTCACAGGCTGCTAACATAGCACACACACTGCATGCGCGCGCGCGTGTGTGTGGTGGTGCATGTGCGCGCGCGCGTGTGTGTGTGAAAACGAGGAGATATATTCTTTGAATGACTCTGTGTGTGTGTGTATGTGTGTGTGCGTGTGCGCGTGCGTGTGTGCGTGCGTGCGTGCGTGCGTGTGTGTGTGTGAAAATGAGAGATATATTCTTTTGAATGGCTGTGTGTGTGTGTGTGTGTGTGTGTGTGTGTGTGTGTGTGTGTGTTGGTGTGAAAATGAGATATATTCTTTTGAATGGCTGTGTGTGTGTGTGTGTGTGTGTGTGTGTGTGTGTGTGTGTGTGCGTGCGTGCGTGCGTGTGAAAATTAGATATATTCTTTTGAATGGCTGTGTGTGCGTGTGTGTGTGTGGTGTGTGTGTGTGAAAAATGTGAGATATTCTTTTGAATTACTCTGTTGTGTGGTGTGTGTTGGTGTGTGTGTGTGTGTGAAAATGAGAGATATTCTTTTGAATGACTCTCTGTGTGTGTGTGTGTGTGTGTGTGTGTGTGTGTGTGTGTGTGTGTGTGTGTGTGTGTGTGTGTGTGAAAATGAGATACAGAGGTGATTCTAGGATTCCAAAAAAGGGGGCCCAAGGGCCCCCTCAGTGTAAAAAAAGGGGGCCCCCCAGGGGGGCCTAAATTTTAAGTATATAATTTCTCTATTTTTCAACGGCAGGTACTACTAGTGTTATAAATTGTTAAATCATAGTATTAGTAATCATTCAGAGGATTAATGCAGACAACCACATTCAATGATTCGTTGATTTAATCATCACTCAGTCTCAGTCATGTCGCTTGCAGACACAACACTGTCTGGTTTTGATGACGAAAATCCCGAACCACCATCATGGTCACAGAAACTTGACACAGGCTCCGATTCCCGCTCGCATGACGAAACAGTAACTAAACAGGTCCGACTGACAGTCTGATTGCGATCGCCTTTCTACATCTCCACTGTCGGCACTGGCACTCGTTGAAGTATAACTAGGCGGCTGCTCAGTGACGGTCGAACACTCGCTTTGTACATCCAAAGAATCATCTGCCTCTCCTCCTCTCTTCGATTTCTTCGCCCCTCAGGTAAAAGAAAAATCCAACAACGTGCCTCGTTTCGCCATGATGGAACGTGAGGCAGAAACGCAGGGCTGCCGTACCGCGAGCTGTGATTGGCTGAAAGCAAACTTTCCAACCAATCGCAGTTGACTATACAGACATGCGTTTACATTCAGTTCCTACTGCTCATGCGCACAAGGCTGACCTTGACATTGCTGATAGCTCGATGACAGCTTTGCTTGGTTCGCTCGGTAGATTACTAGGCCAAGCGGACGCGAGATCAAAAAGGCAAGTGAGTGAAAAAAATTAGCGCAGTCACGACTGGCGAGCGCGGCATTTCTTGTTTGTGTGCGGAGCAGCGGCCGCGCTGGGCTTACGGTTTTGCGTCTTTCGATTTTTTTAAGCGGTATTTCGCTAATTCCGCGCTCTAGAATCACCTCTGGAGATATATTCTTTTGAATGACTGTGTGTGTGTGTGTGTGTGTGAAAATGAGATATTCTTTTGAATGACTGTGTATGTGTGTGAAAATGAGAGAGATATATTCTTTTGAATGGCTCTGTGTGTGTGTGTGTGTGTGTGTGTGAAAATGAGATATTCTTTTGAATGACTTGTGTGTGTGTGTGTGTGTGTGTGTGTGTGTGTGTGAAAACGAGAGAGGGAGAGAGAGAGAGATTTCTGATGACATCCAAGTCCTTTGCTCTTTGAGAAAGAGAGAGAGAGGGAAAGGAGGGAGGGGGAGAGAGAGGAGAGAGGGAAGGGAGGGAGGGAGGGAGAGAGAGGAGAGAGGGAAGGGAGGGAGGGAGGGAGAGAGAGGGAAGGGGGGGGGAGGGGGGAGAGAGAGAGAGAGAGAGAGAGAGAGAGAGAGAGAGGAGAGAGAGAGAGAGAGAGAGCTGTACACACAGCACACCACCCCCTCCTCTATTTTACATATACCTAAGGGGGAGTACGCTTGCAGGAGCTTTGGAATAGGACGACAGCCAGGACGATGGACAGCTGAAAGGATGGGAGAACAGTGGAGAGGTAGGTAGAACTGTGGGGGGGTGGGGGGGGGGGGGGGGGGGGGGGGGGGGGGGGGGGGGTAGGTGATAAAGGAGAGGAGTAAGCATCAAGAGAGAGAGGAGAGAGAGCGGGGGGGGGGGGGGGGGGGGGGATCGGGAAGGGGACGGAGACGAGTAAGCGGCAACAGGGGGGGGAGGGGGGGATGGAGATGAATAGGCTAAGCGTCAAGACCAACACAAAGTTTAGGATTCCAGGCCAGCCGTCCCTCCTCCTCCCCTCCTCCTCCATCCTATGCTTCCACCACCCCTCCCCTCCAATGGCTCCATCCCTCAACTTCTTTCTCCATTTTATGGAGAGGGCTCAACCTCCCTTCTTCCGGCTCCCCTGGAATAGTGTGGAAGTTACACCACGATAGTGGATCGGATTGAAATGATCATTAGCTAATGTAATTATGCTTACCTTTACATTTTTTCGATGATCTGCGTGATCAGCGTGTTCTCGAAGCTTCTTTTTGCCGTTGTTTCCGTAGTTGATGGGCTGGTTGCAGATAACGCAAAAGCATTTGCCCGGAACATCAAGTTTTTTGCACCAGTCACGATGCGGTCGTTTATCATCAGAGCTGTCTGTCTCAGACAGCCATTCCCATCTCCACTTGTTCTTCACCCCTTTCTCAACAGTAGCGAGATTGAATCCCCTTCTTGTAAGAACGGCATGACAAAACTTTACGTTGCCTAACTGGAAAACTTTTTTCTACCAACACAATGGCGCGACGTAGGCTTACAAAAATGGCTGGACCTGTGTTGTCTTCACCAATAGAGAGCGCTTCCTCATTTCCGGTCGTCTGCTTCAGTGCTGCTTCGGTCAAAATACCGCCGATTCAACTGTTCTTCCCCCGAAAAACTTTTTTTTTTTTTTTTTTTTTTGAATGATGAAACTTGAAAAACGGAAATTTCCGTCTGGGACCTTGCCGAAAAAAACGGATTTTTTCCCTCACCCAGACGGAAGAGTGGCACCCATGATATATGCTACTTGGCCTCATCACCAAATGTAAAAAGTAACTGGTATGATCGGAAGTATAACAGTCAGTCACATTTTACCTTAAAATGCAAAACACATTACCGATTTGGTCAAAGGATGAACACATTTGGCACAAAATGTCAGCACAGACGTACTCTGGTTAGACACTGAGCAAAGACTGGCACACTTAACACATGTCCATAAAAATCACAAGTCTGATCAGAAACTGATGAATTTGACACATCAGTCCAATTACATATTGATAAATCCGACACATTTACGGTATGTCCCAAGACCTTAGAAGTTTCAACACACAGCAAATCCCATGAGCAGAACAGCTTAAGGGGGGGCTGACCTGTTCAGCCTCAGCAAAGGTGATGTCCGTCTCCACTGCCACAGCCAGCAGCCTCTTGAAGCCGTTCACGATGGAGTGGGGAGCAGAGGCCGCTGTGGGATAGTTGATGGCCAGACACAAGGCGGCCACGTTGCGCACACCCTGCCACAGCCACACAACAGTCAGTAGTAACTTGTCAACACAAAATCACTGTGAGATACCCGATGACCAGACCAGAGGCAGCTACGTTACACACAACCACACAATAATTCGTAAGCTGTAGTTAACACAGAGGACACTATGGGACAGTTGATGGCCAGGCACAAGGCACCCACATTATGCACATACTGCCACAGCCATACACTACACTTGATAACTTGCGGTCAGCTGGGACAGTTGATGGCCAGGCACAAGGCACCCACATTATGCACATACTGCCACAGCCATACACTACACTTGATAACTTGCGGTCAGCTGGGACAGTTGATGGCCAGGCACAAGGCACCCACATTATGCACATACTGCCACAGCCATACACTACACTTGATAACTTGCGGTCAGCTGGGACAGTTGATGGCCAGGCACAAGGCACCCACATTATGCACATACTGTCCATACACTACACTTGATAACTTGCGGTCAGCTGCAACAGTTGATGGCCAGACACAAGGCACCCACACTATGCACATACTGTCCATACACTACACTTGATAACTTGCAGTCAGCTGGGACAGTTGATGGCCAGACACAGGGCACCCACACTATGCACATACTGTCCATACATACACTTGATAACTTGCAGTCAGCTGGGACAGTTGATGGCTAGGCACAAGGCACCCACATTATGCATATATAGTCACAGCCATACACTACAGTGAATAACTTACAGCTCACACGGATGATAGTTGCAGTCACTAAAGAATGATTAAAACTGTCATCTATCGATCAATGTGCCTTCGATAAACTAGGTGGAAAGAGCGTAGTTGCAGACGCTACAGACTGTCACCGAGTTCAGTTATAGACAAAATAGTGTCACAGAGTTCAAATACAGATGTAACGGTGTCAAATACTATAGCTACAGACTAACATAATATCTCACAATCCCCAATTCTGTTCTAATGGTGGAATATATGCCGCCTTACAGGTCACCGAAGAGAAAAATTTATTCCACAAGTTCCTTGGTTTTCATCATGTTACTGCAAACACTCAATTGTGTGTGTGTGTATGCGTGTGTGCGTTGTGGTATAACAGGTATGTATGTGTGTGATGAAGTCTTCGTGATATGGAATGACATGGTATTTTTGTTCGCAACAGCATTGGTAGTCTTGATTTCTGTTTTATTTGTGTGCATTTCCCCGGAGTCCATGTAGATTGGGAAGTTCAAATTCCACGACTTTTCCATGCCCTCCCACACCGAAGCCGACAAGATAGGACTGATAATACACACCATCATGAAGGTGTTGCGGATGTCATCATCGGTGATATCCAGCACAGCAGGCTGAAGATCGTTCCAGAATCGTACACTGTTGACAAAAATAATCATCATTGTCACGACCGACCCCTGGAGGTTGCCCTACAGGATCGGTCCTAGGGGAGTGAAGGAGTACTGACCTCACACCTCCGAAAGGGAGACCAACACAAAAAGATTACGATAAAAACACCCCAAATTATTCACACCAGCAAAAAAACATTCCAACACACCACCATGCACGATCACAATAAAAGCACCCCAAACCCCACAAACATGCACAATCACGATCAAGCACTCCAACGCACACAACATGCACAATCCGATCAAGCATCCAACCACACAAAAATCACAATCCACGATCAAGCATCCCACACCCACAACATGCACGATTAAATAATATTTCGCCATACACGTACACGATCAAAATTACAGCATTCCACACATAGACATATACACAATTATAAAGAAATATTTCCAGTACGATCCTTTCTCACACCATGGAGTGCGTCCACATCCCTGCCCCGTCAAGTCTGCTGGGTGCACCCGGGGGTCGCACAGGTGCTCCGAGGGGGTTTCCGGGGGGGGGGGGGGGGGGGGGGGCGGGGGGGGGGGGGGGGGGGGGGGGGGGGGGGGGGGGGGGGGGGGGGGGGGGAGACGAAAGCTGTTTACTGGGGTCCGGACGGGGTCCGGGCCCGGGCCATTTCAAGACGGCGGGCTCCTCTAGCAGTCCACGGTCCCCGACCAAGGCGTGGCCTCGACCAGCGCGGGGCACCATCCCGTCCGTGGTCTCAGGCCGAAACGGGCCTCGACCAGCACGGGGCACCTTTCCATTTCGTGCTCCAGGTGAAGCCCCCGAGAGGGGGAGGACGTACGGAGGAGATCGAAGAGGAGGAAAGAAGAAGGAAGGGGGAAGGAAAAGGGGTACTGGAACCCTGCCGTCAGTACCGTCTGACCATTGCTGTCAAGTCTTAACACCACTCGCATGAGGGGGCAGGGGGAAGGGTATTAAACGCACACAGTAAACCCATTGAATCAATCTCTCACACGATGCAGGAAAAAGGGACTGCTTTAAATCAACGGGTTATAAAACAAATATGAATTACTTCAACCCTTCTCTCACTCACGCTTAACATTTCCCTTTCCTTAGGAAATAAATTCAACCCCAGCGACCATCGCTTAATAACTGCCACCACTTTTGGGCAAATAGTAATTCAATGGCATAACTGTCACTTTTTATAAACACATTTCAAAATAACACAAATCCCCAAAACCACGCATCCGAACGACAAATCATGCGTACGCACGCTCGTGAACATAAAAACTCTTTTCTCCTTGCACACACAAACAGACGTGGCCGAAGGAAAAAAGTCCGGCGAATGTGACAGGGGGGGACGAGCGAGACCAAGCAAGTTCCAACCCTGATCGCCAGGTTCTCTCCCTTCCCCACCACCACCGCATCACCAGATACATTAAACAGGAAAAAAGAATTTTGGAAATAATTTAGAATGGCCAGGTTAAAGATTGAATTAACCAAGAAAAGTCTCACACAATATTTTCTTACAATTTCGAAAACAAAGAAAATTGCGCAAATAGAAGACTAAGCCGGCTAAAAAACAACAAATCAAAACAAACAGACCACGAAACTGATGCTTACCAGCTACCCGTGGGTGACCCCGAAGAGGCGGTCAAAGGACTCTCTCTACCCCCCTGTCCAGTCGAGAGGACAGAGGCGAAGATGCGGAAACAGAAGAAATGATGTCCCTCTCCTACAGGCGACTGCAGGAATTGAAAGTACTGACTGTACCTCGATGAAAGGTAAAGAACCAGACTGGAGCAGGCCCCCCAAAGACATCTTCCCTCGAGTGAAGAGCTAACCTCCCTCAGCAATGGCGCCAACATCCATGCTGCGTCACAGAGTGAGCATACTTCAAACTAAAAGAAACGAAGCACTGCGACAGGTAAAAAGACAGGCGAGAGGCCGATAGACAGAAAGTTCGAGAGAAAGGTACCGGCCACCTGTGAACAGCAGGATGAATAGCACGGCGGTGGGATTAGAGAGAGAGAGAGAGAAAGCAAACCGAAGTTGAGCTGAACCACACCAAGGTGCAACTGCACCACAACCACCCTAAGGGACGGATACCACAACAGCAACGACAATAAACAAATAAGTAATTCCGCCACCCTAGGGGGGTCGAACGTCGTAGGCCTCGTGACAAACTCGTGACAAACCCCCCTTCTAAAAGCATCTGTTTCTCTGAGATACAGTGCTCCTTTGAACCTCGTCGCATGTGCAACTTCACAACAATGGGACCGAACCCAACTCTCTGTGATCGACAGAGTACATGAATCCAATACAAACATTCCACGATAGAATCACGCGGGGAAATACATAAACTACATTTATCAAACAACTAAGAAAACCCTTTCCCAAACCCAGAAAGTAACAATCCGAAAAATTGGTGATCACTACCGTTAACCTCACTGAAGTGACAACGGTCACTACACCTGATACAGAGACCAAAAGGGATAAACCCTGGTTGAGGGAGGTGTCCCTCGACTGATTTTCCAATATGCTAACTACGGAGCTGGGCAGATAGTCAGCATCCGTATTACAGGAACCCTTGATATAAACGGAAAGTGAACGCATGACTCTGCAGCTCCACTGCCCAACCATGAGTCGACGACTGACTGGCCGATCCGGTCCAGGCACGGAGAGGATGATGATCGCTCTCCAGTACAAACTTCCGGCCGTACTTCTTTTTGGAAACGCCAGTGCGTGTCCAAATCTGCCTGAGAGATTCGCAACAGTAGGGGCATCGATAGTCCTAAGGGGGACAGCCTCGGGGTATCGACTCGCAATTCTACCACTATCCGAAGTGTAACCGGGACCGCGATCGGATGGAGGTTTAATGGTCCCACCAGGTCAACCCCAACCTTGCTGAAATGCCTCCCCAACCATGGCACTGACCCTGGGGGAACACGCTTCAACGCCCCTTTAAAGGCGTTGTCCGTTGGCGGGTATCGCAACTGGGGCAGTACGCCTAACTGTGAGTTCATACCGGGCCAGAAGAAATCCTGCCTAACTCGCTCGAGTCCGCTTGGAGCCCTATGACCTCCCCATGGGGGAATCGTGGGCCTCCCGGGAGGACAGACTCTCTCAGGCTTGGGGAACCACAAGCTGCTTGGCCACACATCTGCCTGGGTAAAAACCCTAAAAAGGATCCCCTTGTGGAGCTTGAAGCTCAAACCCTTTGGGGTGCGGGCAGAAATGAGCAGGACGACCTACCAGTGTCGCAGGGGTGGACATCCAAGTTCCCTGGCCTGAAGACGGACCATGGTAGCAGGATCGGCCCTGGCCAGAACCCGCAGAGATCGGCAGGAGAACGGGACGCAATTCCTTTTTCCGCTCTTAGCTTTGGCGCGTGTGGTGACTCCCACACACGCCTGTACGGGCAGATCCGTAACACGACGCTGCGTCCGTCAGCAAAGGGGGACAGATTCCCTAGAGAAGGGAAATACATAGGTCGCTCCACCGCAATGGCCCATACTTCGCCACAGAAGTAGGGGTGGAGATAGGCATAAGTACAGAAGGACGGGTGGAGGTAAAACCAGCCTCCAACCCGCACACATCGTTAACTAGCGCCCCGCCGGGCTTTAGGGGAAACTAAATCCTTATCCACAAAGAGTGTTTGATGCTCCGAATCCCCGATGGTGTCGACTAAGGATGAACCAACAACAGAAAGAAACACTGGACACTCTGTAACCACCAGAAACTGGACGGAACCCACTTAGCCGAGGCGCGAGGATGCTGGAGAGGACTAGCCCCATGACTACCAGCGGCTCTAGGGCAATCTTTCCTGTGTGGCCAGGGCGACCACAAAGAAACAAAATCGGGTGCTGAGGTCCCCGATGAACTGCCTGCCTTGTTCACCCCACAGCAGTTGTCGGCCACCTTATTGCTATTAAATCCTGTGGAGGGGTTCCTCTCCATATCTGGGCGATGCCCATTTAAACCCTGCGAGCTTCAGCAAACACCTCAGCGGTGTGAATCGCAGCCGCGAAATCCTGAGGTGCTGTCTCGCCTATCCGGATCCTCAAATCTGGGGACACAGTGTTTGGTGACTGTTTTAATGAGGATCAGATCCCCAGCTCCAACTTAGCTAACGACGCCAGTTACCCTAGCGTCTTGCGCAGCCTATCACCAAACTGCACGAAGGTCTCGTCATTATTCTTCTTCCTGGACCTGAACTTCCCTGTACGTCTCTGGGGTAAGGTGGAAAGCTTACGCAGAGCCAACGCATGTCTGCATAGAACGCAACCTTCATTTAGAGTGAGCACACACTCCCTTGCAGCACCAGATAATCCAGAAAAAAAGGGGCATAGCCTTTTGTTCCTCAGACAATTGGTATGAACAAGCAACCCTTTTCAAAAAGCCTAAGAACATGTCAATGTCCTCACTAGGTCTGAACTCTGGAAGCTTTAACTTGGGCCCTAAAATCTATCACCTGCCTGGTGGGTTAACCCCCTGGTTTACAGAAGCGGGAGGCCGCGAAAGAAACGTTCCATCTCCTCCCTACGCAAACCTCCATCCTTCTAGTTCTTCCCTACGGAGGGCTTCCTGCCTGCCAAGCCTCTTTTCCCCACGCCGATCCTCCTGTCTGGCAGCCTCCTCTCTACGCTGAGCAGCCTCCTCCCTACGCTGAGCCTCCTGTCTAGCCCTCCTCCCTACGCTGAGCCTCCTGTTAGCAGCCTCCCCCTACGAAGAATAGCCCCTTCCTTATGCATAATCTCCTGTCGTCAGTCTCCTCTCTGCGCAGAGCAGCCTCCTCTCTGCGCTCTTCCCTACGCAGAGCTTCCTGCCTAGCGGCCTCCTCTCTGCGCTCTTCCCTACGCAGGCTTCCCGCCTAGCGGCCTCTCCTCTGCCTCTTCCCTACGGGGGGCTTCCTGCCTGACAACCTCTTCCCTACGTTGGGCTTCCTGCCTAGCAACCTCTTCCCTACGTTGGGCCTCATCCTCCCGTCGCTGTCGCTCTAGAAACATCAGGACGAAGTGAGTCCTGGGCGGGGTTTCACCACTCCCGACACGGGGGGATGATCCGTCTGACCCGTCCCCTTTGGGGGCTCGACTTCCCATAAGGAAAGTCTCGGGCATGCCCCTTACGAGGGGAAGCCTGGAAGGAGAAGGTTTCGGTCTCTGCGACTCAACAGAAGCCCACAGTTGCTTCGCTATACTCTGACGCTTCCGAGCGAAGTTTCCAGTCCCGGGGTCTCGACAGGGAGCCCCCCAGCGAAAAGGTAGTAAAAGTACTCACTGGACTACCTCCTACAGCACTGATAGGTAGAAGTTAACCGTAGTCGAAGTACGGTACTAATAGTAGGACTACAGTAACATTTTGAATACCCTTCTTCTTCGACCCCGCGTCGCCATACCACCAGCGCCGGACGTCGCCATGGGCAAAAATATCCTACAGTTTTCCAAATACAGGGGAAAAACAATTCCACTAGAAAAAAAAAAAAAAATTTTAGGGGGGTGTGTATATGTGTGTATGTGGTGTGTTGGGTGTGTGCGGGGCAAGTTTTCCGGCTTTCTCCCACTCTGGCAACACCGCGCTCTACAACACGACAACAGTGCGGTGGGGCCCCACCGAAAAAAACCAAAACAAAAACTATGTCCGGCTGCCCCCACTCTGGCAAAAACCGCGCTCTACAGCACGAGCAACAGTGCGGTGGGGCTGGCCGAAAAAAAAAAAAAAAAAAAACTAGCAACGGAATCCGGAGAGAGGAAAAAAAAAACACTAGCGTCCGTACAACCCCCTGTACTCAACAACCCGGTAGAGAAAAAAAACAAGAATTGGCTAAATACAAAACGGAATGGAAGACTGAGCGGCAACAGAAGGCAAGACTTACGGCCGTACCTGCGTGAGGTTAACCCCCCGGGGGAAGGAGGTCTGGACGCGGTCAAATCCCCTCGGCCACCTGACTCCGAGTCACGCGGTGTTCCCTCAGGCCCCCAAAAGACTCCCTTCACGCTAGAGTCAACCCAGCCAACCACCCACGAACAAACACGACAAACTGACTAAACCAAAACTACAAAACAGACAAAACTAAACAGGTACTCTGCGAAACGAGAGAGACAGCCAGAGCCCCTTCACATCCCGGACGAGCCCCCACAATTGTCACGACCCACCCCTGGGGGTCTGCCCTGACAGGATCGGCTAGGTGGAGTGAAGGGAGTGGGCTGACCTCACACGCTCCCAAGAGACCACACAATAAAGATTACGATAAAAACACCCCATTTATTCACAACCAGCAAAATAAACATTCAACACACGCACCATGCACGATTTACAAAAAAGCCAAATCCCAGAAACCCGCCAACCTCCTAAAAGACCAATGAGTAAGAATTGAAACTCGTGAGGCAGAAATGTGTAATTTCTGAGAGCTAAGAGAATCAAGCGCGACATTTACCTTTTTCAAACAAACACGATGCATGAAATTGTACACAAAATTTTTTTGAACTTTACTTTTCTTCAAAAACAAGCTTTTCTTTTAAGTGTCACAAGAATCTCTACAAATTAAAAGAAAATGTGATACACTGGAACACACACAAAATCCCCTAAACCATTATGGCATGGCACACCAAGGCTTATAGTGCGCCAGAAACAACCTAAAAAATTTGGGAAAAGAAATGAAAGGGAGGGGAAAATAAAACAATAAACAGTAAACAAGTGGGGTAACGTTTGCTCCCAAAAGAAAACCTAACACAAAGTAACTTTTATTCAAGACTGGCACAGCCTTTTAAACTTGAATAAGGTCAGACAAATACATAGACGAATACATAGACGAACAATCTAATAGTGGGGGGAAAAAAACAAGCGCAGGCCAACAACTCAACTGTCTTGATAGTAATGACTTGGCAAGATTTGGACTTGAGGAGGGGGGGGGGGGGGGGGGGGTTCGAAGATGGAGAGAAATGGGACATGAAATTAAGAAATATATAACCCAAAAGAATGTTCTCCCCGTTGCTGATTCTGTGCATGTGGGGTTGGCTATCAGCTCAGTGGTGATTGTGTCATTTTTTTAAGTATCGCACCATCCAGGAAAGAATTTGTCACCCCCCCCCCCCCCCCTTTACTGACTCCATCAACCCCCCAACACAAACGGTCCATTCTGCAGTCAAGATGCAGCAGCAGTTTAGGCTTCCATGAGAAGGGTCCTTACAATGTGTGTTGTCTTTGTTCGACTGCTCTTGAACTGTTTGGTGATCTCGAATTTGAGAACGCTTCTTTAAAAAGCTGGGATGCATGGTCAGCTGCACTAAGAGCGATGTTGTGCTCGACGAAAAATCCGGCCACCAATGCTTCAGCCCGAATAACCCTTTTCCTAATTTCATCCTCTTTTGAGGTGTCTACAGTCTGAAAAAACTATGTAATGCTGGAAGAATTCGGCGCGTTTGAGGAATCGATGTGTTTGCGTGACTCAAGGTGACGCTTCATATCCACCATCCCGCGATTGGAAATTGTGAAGTCCGACTCGCAAGTGGTACCCCGTGCACATTTACACCTTTAGCCGAAGGTCGTATGCAGGGGAACTTTTCCGAGTATTCTTTTCGGAACTTCTGACCAAGTTTTTTCTTTTTTGCATCTTGTCCAAAACTTTCTACTCCACGTTTCGACGTTTTCGTAGCTAAAACTTCAAAACAACGCCAACTTCGCTGAATGGTAAAGATGGTGAAACGAACGGGCGCATGACCGAAACGCTTCTTGAAGACCACTGGTTATATATACGCACGGCGCCGTGCCTGTCTGTACATAAGCCGATTTTTTCGTCCGTTTTTTTTTGTTTTGTTTTTTGAAAACTTTCAATGCGTAATGTTTTGGCTAAATGCGTAAGGGCGTAAGAATTATCACTTGGGCGTAATAAATTACGCGAAATGCGTAATGGTTGGCAGGTCTGCACTCCAACGCACACAACATGCACAATCACGATCAAGCACTCCAACGCACACAACATGCACAATCACGATCAAGCACTCCAACGCACACAACTTTGCACAATCACGATCAAGCACTCCCACACCCACAACATGCACGATTATAAATAAATATTTCGCCATACGACGTACACGATCACAATTACAGCATTCCAGCACATATGACATATACACAATTATAAAGAAATATTTCCAGTATCGATCCTTTCTCACACCATGGAGTGCGTCCACATCCCTGCCCCTGTCAAGTCTGCTGGGAGCACCCTGTCGCACTAGGTGCTCCGACCCGGGTTGGTTCTCGCAGGGAGTCGCCCAAGCCAACCCCCTCGACTCCCAAGCGGGCAGTGAAGAGCGTGTCCCGGGGGGGGGGGGGGGGGGGGGGGGGGAGACGTAGCTGTTACTGGAGGTCCTGGACGGGGGTCCAGGCCGGCCAGTCAAGACGGCGGGCTCCTTAGCAGTCCACGGTCCCGACCAAGGCGTGGCCTCGACCAGCGCGTGGCACCATCCGTCCGTGGTCTCAGCCAGAACGTGGCCTCGACCAGAAACGTGGCACCATCCAGTTCGTGCTCCAGGTGAAGCCCCCGAGAGGGGGGAGGACGTAGCTGGGAGGGAGAGTCGAAGAGGAGGGAAAGAAGAAGGAAGGAGGAAGGAACAAGGGTACTGGAACCCTGCGTCAGTACCGTCTGACCATTGCTGTCAAAGTCTTAACAGCCACTCGCATGATGGGCGAGGGGAAGTGTATTAAACGCACACAGTAAACCCATTGAATCAAGTCTTCTCACACGATGCAGGTAAAAGACTGCATTAAATCAACAGGTTATAAAACAAATATGAATTATCTTCACCCTTCTCTCACTCACGCTTAACATTTCCCTTCCTTAGGAAATAAATCAACACAGCGACCATCGCTTAATAACTGCCACCACATTTGCAAATAGTAATTCAATGGCATAACTGTCACATTTTATAAAACATTTCAAAATAACACAAATCTCCAACCACGCATCCGAACGACAATCATGCGTACGCACGCTCGTGAACATAAAACTCGTTCTCTTGCACACACAAACAGACGGTGGGAAGGATAAAAAGTCCGGCGAATGTGACAGGGGCGACGAGCGAGACCAAGCAAGTTCCAACCTGAATCGCCAGGTTCTCTCCCTTCCCCACCGACCACCGATCACCAGATACATAACAGGAGAAAGAATTTTGGAAATAATTTAGAATGGCCAGGTTAAAGATTGAATTAACCAGAGAAAAGGTCTCACACAATATTTCTCTTACAATTTCGAAAACAAAAAAAATTGCGCAAAAGAGAAGACTAAGCGGCTAAAACACAAAACAAATCAAAAACAAACAGACCACGAAATGATGCTTACCAGCTACCCCGTGGGTGACCCGAAGAGGCGGGTCAAAGGACTCTCTCTACCCTCTGTCCAGTCGAGAGGACAGAGGCGAAGATGCGGAAACAGAAGAAATGATGTCCTCTCCTACAGGCCGACTGCAGGAATTGAAATACTGACTGTACTCTCGATGATAGGTAAAAAACCCAGGACTGGAGCAGGCGCCCAGAGACATCTTCCGCTCGATGGAAGAGCTAACCTCCCTCTGCAATGGCGGCAACATGCCATGCTGCGTTCACAGAGTGAGCATACTTCAAACTAAAAGAAACGAAGCACGTGCGACAGGTAAAAAGACAGGCGAGAGGCCGAATAGACAGAAAGTTCGAGAGAAAGTACCGGCCACCGTGAAACTTGCAGGATGAATAGCACGGGCGGTGGAATTAGAGAGAGAGAGAGAGAAAGCAAAACGAAGTTGAGCTGAACCACACCAAGGTGCAACTGCACCCAGCCAACCTAAGGGACGGATACACGACAACAGCAACGACAATAAACAAATAAGTAATTCCGCCACCCTAGGTGGGTCGAACGTCGTAGGCCTCGTGACAAACTCGTGACAATCATACATGGTAAAAAGAAAACAGGTCTTTCACTGTATGCCTCAACTGTCATTTTTTCGTTCTTTCCTTTCCATTGTGCGCACAGACTCTGCAGTAAATCCACAGAGGACAGCATGGAAGAGCCAGTGCAGACACCCTATGAACGACATACAACTGTCATTTTTCGTTCTTTCCTTTCCATTGTGCGCACAGACTCTTCAGTAAATCCACAGAGGACAGCATGGAAAGAGCCAGTGCAGACACCCTATGAACGACATACAACTGCCCAGTGCAGACACCCTATGAACGACATACAACTGTCCAGTGCAGACACCCTATGAACGACATACAACTGTCCAGTGCAGACACCCTATGAACGACATACAACTGTCCAAACCAAACCAGACACCTGAAGCAAAGGTCAGTTCTTTCGACAAACACACAACACAGTTGAACAGATTATCAGCACTGCGATACATATAAACAGTGTTCTGAAACGCATCAACACAGAGAAAAGAATCAGAACAAGGTGAATCAACACTGAAGAGAAACTGAACTGAGAAGAGACCTACAGAAACATGGTGTCGAACGAAACAGCTTTACCACAGGACAACAGCACAACAGCTTTTACCACAGGACAACAGCACAACAGCTTTCCCAAAGGACAACAGCACAATGAAATATGGTAAAAAGTTATTACTTTCCTCTTCTCCTCTTCTTTTAAACTAGTTCAACTTTTCATGAGGTCATGTCCGATTCAGGACTGGATTCAAAACAATAAACACAGGTACAAGCCTACATCGTCTCACATCTGCAGTTTGACAGGCACCTGCCACATTTGCCAGCAAGTGTGAAACACGCTACATAATACTGCACGTCTTGTTTGGACTGAACAACCACTCACCATTTTCAATCACCAGCCCGTAGGTGAAGGGAGAGACGTTCAACATGTTGAGCAGAGTCGACTCGGACTGCCCAACTTTTTCACCCTCCTTGATCAGGTTCACTTCATTCTGCCCACACACACAGACCCTGTTAATGCATCTCAACACACACTGAACACTCGATGCATTAGAGCCACAACTGTCTATCTTGGAAAACGCCACTTTGAGAAATGGCCACTTGAAGATTTCGCAGGTCTCCAAAAATTACACCTCTGCGCGTAGAACTTCCAAACTTGGGAAAAACAAACACTAGATGGTGTTCTAAAGCTGTACAAACGGGGGTTTAAAAAAACTCAAATGGAAACACAGAATTACGCAATCTTAAGAAGTAAACACTCTTGGTCTGAAAAGAAAGGCTTTCATCTTCCAGAATTTTGAAGCACAACTTATTAAACAAGACTTAGAAAGTTGTGGCACACAACGGTAAGACCTTAACAGCTGAAATTCTCAGGCCACAACTGATCAGCTACGGGATAGTGACTTGTGGCCTGGAACATTCCTATCAGTTGCCGTAATAGTTTGGAATACAAACTGTCTTCTATGGCTCTAGCCACTTGTGGCATGGACAAACTGTCCACTGTATGGAACATTTTCAGATCACAACTGTTATGTACAAGAAAATCAGTTGTGGTGTAAAAAAATAGTCGTTTTTGTATTTTGTTATTCTGGGCAACAAGTGCTCCGAATGAAACACATAGTTGTGGCCTTGGAAGTTTGACATAATTCATGTCATACATTAGGTAACAAGTGTTTAACAATTCTTGAACCATGTTTTACACTGAGCTAATTTTGTATTTTACACTATTAATTTGCTCGGAACCACTCCTGATAGAAAAGAATGGATGGATAGGCTTGTGTGAAGTTGTTGTTAAGGAAAAGGTGAAGATCAATAGCCTATAGAAAATAACGTCAACAGTTTCTGGAAAAAGTCTGTGAACAGAAGACGACACACACACGCATGCACGCACGCACACACGCACGCACACACACACACACACATACACGGTGAATGCAACCAAGCCCTAAAACTACTTTACTTCACACTGTTATGCTAACAACAAAAATATACAATAAACTGAACACATATGCAAAATTGTGCATGCCTACCTTGTTTGCCGTCTCCAAAATCCACACAAGGATGAATCATCCACAGTAAGAACAAAATGTCTACATTGTCACAGTTCACGATTTATTCACAAAAGGGGAGTGGGGGTGGGGGTGGAGAGAGACTGTTCACTGTATCATTCACAAAAGGAAAAAATCTGTTCACTGTATCCTAGTATTCCTACTTCAGTTCACTGCTTGGTCACAATGGGAAGAAACTGTTCACGATTTTCCACAGCAGAAAACAAGAATTGTCCGCATTGATATAGTTCATTGATTTATCCACAATAGAGAAAGTAAATATAGCAATATATTTCACTGATTTGATTCCACATTAACACAAAAAATAGGCACCTATTGTTCAGAATGAAAACAGACATCGGCGCACTGTCAAATTCACTCAAATGAAAATTTTAAGATCTTCTTCGGATTCTGTGTCCTTCTCGGTAATGTCTGGTTCTCAGGCATGGTACTGAAGGAAAACCATTTTTCCCTGAAAAATGTTTGGGGGGGCCAGGGGGCAAAGCCCCCTTTTGGGGGTCAGGGGGCAGCGCCCCCTGAAGCTGAATGTTTTGCACAACTTTGGTCATCATGTCCAGCACACCAACACAGCATAGCACAGCACAGCAAAGTAGTGGTCTATTTCATGTCTTGAGTTCCCGTTTTGTTTACTATGTTCAATTCTTTTGTGATCCGTCTCCTCTACATTAGTTACTCCTTTTACATCTGTCTGAATACAGTACAAAATGAGTTTAAGTTTTGTGTCTCTTTTAACGTACAAATTTTAAGTTATGCGTCTCTTCAGTGCAAGCAATGTGAATGAGATGAAAACTACTTTTTGCCTGATTTCTCAGCCATCTGCTTCACGAGCAGAGCCTATTTTTGTAATGTCCAAACCTCATTCTCTTTGCCCCCTGTCTGTAATGTTCAAAGGCTTTTCTCTTTGAAGCCAGCCAAATGTGTTCCTTCTGGAACAGTTCAAACTTTTTCTTTCTTCTTTTTCTTTCTCCAAAATGTGGTTAAGTCTATCAACTGTTCCAAGCACGACGTAAACGTTTCATTTTCGTGGCTCCTGTTCAGCCAATCCCATCGCCTTTTGTTTGCCACACCAGCATCAATATCTCCTGTCGCAGAATTTCGTGGAACTATGTCTGTACGCTTTGGCACTTTTTATTTTTTCCTTCTTTTTCTTTAATCTTGTTCAAATTCGATCACGTCGACCAGAGCGGAAAGCAGTGGCGAATGTCACGAAAGCGCATGCGCGGAAGTAGTCCTGCTCAATGCTACTTCTCGCGAGACGAAGGCTTGAAAAGAATGACCTGAAACGAACTAAGTGGGCTGGTCTCGTCGGGCACGGCTCGGTTTTGTTTGTTTTTTTTTTTTGCTTTTCGCGGATTTCCGCGAATTCGCGGACATGTACCATGCCTGGGTTCTGCAAGCCTGTCTGGAGCCGTGCTGGCGCTGGGCAGCCGTTGGTAGAACTGATGGTGTCGCTGTGGCACAACCCTAGCTGGCAGAGGTCCAGGAGGTCTTTCTTCTTCGCTTCAGACAAAGGCAGACGATCCGTGTACCGCTGATGAAGGTCCTGCACATTGCTGACGGCTTGCTGGCGACCTCGACGGCTGTTTCCCGTGATCATCAGGCTCCGAAAACACTCTGTCATTCCGTATTTGAAATACAGTGTGTCTTCTTCCTTTGTATACCTGAGCCACTTAATCTTCAGCCAGCTGATTTTGGCTCCTGTGATATCAGTCTTGGTATTCCTCATTGTCTGTGAAGCAAGATGTTTTAAGTCCAGAAAGTCAGCATATTCAAGGGGAACGACGGTGTATGGGGGAATTTGATCTTGCCAGCGGCATCACATCATTAGCAGCATTGTTCCAGAATCCTGATCTTCGCATTTCTTCAAGTGATGTTTTTGCAAACTTCAAAATATCATTCTCACTGTTCACCCTTTCATCAAGGTGAAAAAAGCCAAGGTAGGCATGCAGGTTGTCTTCAATATGCTGGCACAGAGAGGCACGGAGCGCGGTTGCAGTGTGGTTGTCCAGATGAATGGAGGCAGCTTTAAAAAGCAATTTCCATCAGGATACACAGGTCTTCTCTCCATGCCATTGGCCAAGAGAAGACTATCCAGACGTTTGGTGTGAATCCGGACAGCCAGGCCATGAAGGGTTTCTTCTCTGTGGCTTTCAGTAATTGCAGTGGCAAGTGGATCTCCCCCTGAAACATTAAAGATATGCTTTTTATGAAGCGTTTTAGTTAAGACAGACTTTTAATTCTGTTTGATCAGCTTCTGACAGACCTGCTTTCATCCAAACTCATTCATGTATACACAGTGACCTGGACTCTTTCCAACTGTTTTTATGATATACAATATAATTATAATATATATATAGTGTGGCTAGGGAAAAAAAAGTATATATATTATATGTATAGGGGAGGCGGTTGGCCCAATCGGTAAGATGCAAGATCGTGATCTTGTGGTCCCTGGTTCGAGTCCCGGTTGAGCCGTCCGTTTATTAGCGGGAGTTACCATTTGTTCTGACTCTCCTCTCCCCCAAGTCCTTCAGATGAGACTATAAACCGAGGTCCCGTGTGCATATGCATGCAGAAGATCAAATGCGCACGTTAAAAATCCCGTTAATCCATGTCAGTGTTTGGTAGGTTGCAGAAACATTGAAAATGCCAGCATGCACCCGAGGCTTTACCAGCACATTGGGATGTGAAGTCGATGAAGCATTAGCTAAAATAGCAGATGTGGTGTGGGTATATGGGATATTCTGCACGCATTGACACCACCTCGGGAACAATGAAACTGTAACAATATAGTGTACACGATACTATATTTGCGTAGACAAAACTTGATCAATAAGGTTCAAGTTACTGGCTTTACTCCCACCCTCAGCCTCTCTCCTGCTACAAAGTCTGTCATCACAAACAATACTGAGGTAATGATCGATACCTTGAGAAGTTCCACGAGAAGATGCTGGCTCATGCTGGTCAAGAAGTAAGCAGGTCTCCTCATCAATTTCAAGATCTGACCAACTGTCGTCAGTCATGGTGCCTGAATGGGAGAACAAAGAAATAATTAACGCACCAGTTAAATCGTGTATCACAGTCTTCACAACATCTTTCCTTCAAACGGTGTTTTGCTATTTATTTCAGCTACTGATTTACCAATATGGATGAGCAGCAAAGCCAACTGTACAAGGGGAAAAAACAATGAGGCTACACATATTTCTTTATTCACAGTATTTTTTTTCATCATATTTACAAGAAAGCTTCTGTGCGTCTTTGAAAATGTGTTCAATTAATACACTTTTGTAAAAAAATTAACTGCATGTACAAAATATTAAGGAACAGGTATTGTGAAAAAGGAAAAAAAATAGACAGTACATTGATTTTGTTTCTTATTATGAAAGCGGGGAGAGAGGAAAAAACAAAAACAAAAAACAGGAGGGGGGGGGGAGAGAGAGAGAGAGAGAGGGAGAGAGAGAGAGAGAGAGGAGAGAGAGAGAGAGAGAGAGGAGAGAGTCGTAACATGGTTAGGGATAAACATGTTAGGCATAGCCTATTCTGCCAATATGAGCCCTGAAAAAAAAAACAACAAAAGAGAGAGCGAGAGAGAGAGACAGACAGACAGAGAGAGACTTACTGATTTAATACGACGTCAGTGGAGTTGGAAGCAGAAGCAAAAAACTGCCAATGAAGTTTCCTGAATGCAGTGTGAGGGAAAGTGTGAACGGTAAAAGCCGGATGTGCGGTATATAGCCACTTGTTTACACCAGCATCTCTCCAGATGTTCCCCTTATCTGTGGGAAACAAGCCTCTGAACCCCCGCTGACCCCTCCTTGACCGAATTTGCCATTCCCCGTGCCTGATTTTCCCACCCAGAAGCGACCTGCAGGGCTGTGAAATCTAATAGCCCAACCTTTCTCTTTCACTTGCAGGAATTTCCTCAGCCAACAACTGATAACTGCTAGCATAAACAAGTTTGGCCTGAGAGTGGTGATTCCCCTTTTACCATTCCTTCTTGGGGCCACAGTCTGTGACTGCTAGCTGTTCATTTGTGGCATGCAGAATCTGGTTGGATGTGGACAGGGCAACAACTGTTTCTTTGCTATAAACCAAAAACTAATGAATGTTTCATAACCATGTTTCAGCATGTTAAACAGACTGTATTAATACACCTAAAAATATCAAAAAGTCAAAACACAATTTTTTCGAGATAAACAGTTGTGGCTCTAATGCATCGCACTGTCCATGTATTTCAATGCAGAAAGCAACGTCCCTTTTCAACATGCAGTGCACTGCCCGTGCACTTAAACCCTTGGCACACTGCTCCTACAATCCAACATACACATCACTGTCCTTACATTTCAACAACAGAACACGGCCCATACATTTCAACACACAGAACACTGCCCATACATCTATAACACTGCCCATACATCTATAACACTGCCAATACATTTCAACATACACACCATTGCATGTGCATTTCACCACACAGAACATGGCCCTTACATTTCACTTCACAGAACATGCCCATACATCTATAACACTGCCCACACACTTCAACACACAGAACACTGCCCATACATCTATAACACTGCCAATACATTTCAACACACAGAACACTGCCCGTACATTTCAACACATATTAATCTCCACATTTCTGAATACACAGAACATTCTATACATTTCAACATACAGAATACGGTCCACTTGAACAATCAGAATTTTCTATTAAATCCTCCATTAGTTTTATTCTGAGCCATTCTGATGGCAACCTATCACTTTAGATATGAAAGGCCCATTTGTAAAATATCGTCTTCAAAGCCAATGCACCAACCCAGAAAATGAAACTGACATTGAGTAAAATCTGACATTCTGGCAGATGTAAAACAAGCCTTTAACCTCTTCCCTACTTGCCCTGTGTCTATTATGGGGTCGTTTTCACGATCTTGTACGCCTGTAACCGTGTCTACTACGGGGTACTCATTACTTGATTTGATTTATTTTCATCATACTAATGACCAGCAAAATCAAATTATTATGATACATCATAGCACAGGGTATAAGTAAAAAAAAAAAAAAAAACATGCAAAAAATCTAAGAGATATCCCAATAAATGAATAAGTAGTCAACAGATGAGTGAACCTACTGCAATTTGGCCCCGGCACTCAGCAATACAGAAAAGCTCTTATACTGTGGAAGGAAAAGGGTTAAAAGTAGATATAGAGAACTGCAAGTGTGCTGTAACAGGCATGGTACTGGAGGAAAATCATTTTTCCCTGAAAATGCTTGGGGGTCCAGGGGGCAACGCCCCCTGGCGGGGTCAAGGGGCAGAGCCTGAAGCATAAGGTTTTTCAGCAATTCTAGCCTGTAAAAAAGCCTCTCCTTGAACTAATTTCAGTTCTTCATACTAAGCAATTTCTGCCATAAAATAAGCTCTCCTAGTCCTAGAATCACTTTATCAGTCATTCCTTCAACCCAAAGGAGGTTTAAAACCCAAGTAATCACATAGCAAAAATGAGTACATATCTACATTGCTTTAGGTGGCATACATTAAATCAAACTGTAAAATATTTACTTACTCTGCCAGTGAAGCACATGCACAGTACAAATAAGTGAGGCAGAGAAAGTCAAAACAGAATGAGAGAAAGAGAGAGAGAGAGAGAGAGAGAGAGAGAGAGAGAGAGAGAGAGAGAGAGAGAAAGGGAGAGAGGGGAGGGGAATGGGGGGGGGAGGAGGGGGGAGAAAGAAAGAGAGAATGAGAGTGAGAGCTCTAGAAGAGAGGAAGAGAGAGGGGGGAGGAAGGGAGAGGGGGAGGAAGGGGGGGAGAAGAGAGAGAGAGAGAGAGAGAGAGAGAGAGAGAGAGAGGAGAGAGAGAGAGAGAGAGAGAGAGAGTCTTACCCGGCAGAACGGGATTACTTGCAGCAGTTTTCACTCTCTCTTTGTGTCGTTTCCCTTTGATGTGATCGCTGAGGCTTCTCGCACCGCCAGACCCGTAACAGATTTCAACTTGACACACCACACAGTATGCTTTGCCGCGGATTCTCAACTTTTCCAAGCACGACGAAAACGTTTCATTTTCGTGGCTCCTGTTCAACCAATCCCATCGCCATTTATTTGCCACACCAGCATCAATATCTTGTCGGAGAATTCCGCGGAACTATGTCTGTACGCTTTGGCATTTTTATTTTTCCTTCTTTTTCTTCAACCTTGTTCAAATTCGATCACGTCGACCCAGAGCGGAAAGCAGTGGCAAATGTCACGAAAGCGCATGCGCAGAAGTAGTCCTGCTCAATGCTACTTCTCGCGAGACGAAGGCTTGAAGCGAACGACCTCAAACGAACTAAAAGGGCCAGTCTCGTCGGGCGCGGCTCGGTTGGTGGTTTTTTGTTTTTGTTTTTTTTTTGCTTTTCGCGGATTTCCGCGAATTCGCGGACATGTACCATGCCTGGTAACCTGCGATTATTTACAATTTATGAAGTGTCTGTGACATCAGGCAGACTGGCATACACACACATATTTCTGACAGACTGAAAAGTATGAGATGTAGAACTGCAAATGCGCTGTAAACCTGTACTTTTCATGAATGAAGTGTGACATTACGCAGACAAGTATACACACACACCTTTCTGACAGACTGATAATTAATCACAATCTACACCAACATATTCTCTTACAAACTTCCAATCTGGAAGAGATGTTGACACTGAACAGATCCTTCTCGACACGGGGCGGGAACAGCTCTCCTGATAGTTCTACCTTTAACGGCCCTTTGCGGGCAGGTTCTTACCAGGATTTCAATGGTCCCCTTGGTGATCTTGGTGGGGATCTGCAGGGCCTGGAAGAAGGAGGTCTTCTCTGGCCCCAGGGTGGTGGTCTGGGCTGGGATCTTCACATCCAGGGGAGCCAAGGCTCCGGCACGGGCAGGGGCTTTCACCTGGTCAACACGACACACTGTACAGCCTGAGTTACCGTCCCACAACATTATACCACACCTGCTTATCCCCAAATTTGACTTAAGAGTACTCCAAATCCAAAATGAGTATTTTCTAGAAAATAGGTGTGCTCCAACAAGAAAGTTTAAAACCACACTGCGGCAAAATGGCGTCACCGAAAAACCACGCCAAATCTCGAAGCCGAAGCCGAGTACTAGGAATGAGTGCTCTCGGCCAATCAGAACCATAAAACATGAGAAGTCGCCAAGCGAGTATATGCACAGCAGCTATGTCAATACACCCATTCCTTAAATATGCAGTGCACAGAAATTATAAGACTTTTTTTTGCCGTATTTCTCCCCCCCCCCCTCCCCCCAACCATGTACTGTATCTATTGTATTTCTGCCAAATACAAGTACAAAATACGGTGAAATTGTATGGGTAAACAGGTCTGTGATACCATCTTCTCTCTGACGTCTGTCACGTTCACTGCTCCCACTCAGCCCCTTCTTCCCCAACCCTGGTCGTTCCATTAAAAGTTGCCAACTCCAACTCCCCTCACCCTTCACCTCACTCCTGGCCCCCTTAAAAAAAAATTCATTATCATCAAGGTTACCTTTAGACTGAAACACCAGCACTTCTTCCACATTCTAATGTGGTATATTATACCATTCACACCAAACTGATATGTTCAACGTGTGTGCGAGCATGTGACTGCGTGTGGCTGTGCGCACGTGTGCCCGTTTTGTGCACATGCCCTGCCAACCTGAACAGCCACAGCAAAGCGTCATGTTTAAAAGCTTTCCATTACTTTTTCACAGCGATGCTGAGTTTTCTCTGGTAATCTTAGGCAGAAGGCTGCTCAACCCTGCCTCAACTGAGTTCCTATCATGCCCCTGTTCCCCCTACTCTATGACCTCTACAAATCAAACCTATGGAGAAAAATACAGAATGAAAGAAAACACAAAATAAGCACCTAACTATGAATAGATCACTGATTATAGCAAGTTAATAAGTACAAGACAACAGCAGTGCTGATTCAAAGATTTTAAAATTGGGACCCAACGGTGCCTTCGCTATGAAAAAAGAGGGTAAGGCCAGGTATGGGTTCCCTAAAAAATGTACTGAAGAGATTAAAAAAGTGAGTTATCCTCCTTTATAACTGAACTCATTTCCTTCACTGCTTCATTTTGGAAAATATCCAATATGGCGTCTTAAACTCTCGCAACTTCTCGTCGGTGATCGAGAAGGAGGAGATGAACGCCGCCGATTGGTTGATTTACACTAACAGCCAATGAAATATCAAGAAATCGTTCGCTCCTGCCCAGTCCTAGTTTCAGTTTTTCAAGCAGACGACAAACGAGCGCCCGCAACGATCAGCGAACAGGGCGGGCAGTCCTGCAACTGTGCGGGAGTCTGCCCGCGTTAAGACTCGATAATTGCGGGAAGGAACAGATTTTCGGGGGATTGTACAAATCCCGCGCCCTAGAGTAAGCTCTGATGCTGGGTGTATCTTTGTCTCTTTCTTCCATAGTCTTCATACTTTTTTTTTTGTGTGTGTGTGTGCTGCCAACAGGCTTGTGAAAGCAACATCGAATTTCACTTCAAGCTCAAAACTTAAGCTCCGTCTAGATACTGTGGTGCAAAACGATATTCACGAATTACAAGTTTACAGGAAGCGATTGGCTGAAGGAAAACAGATTTCTACACAGCTATAGTTTGGCCAGATTCATGAGAAGGCATGCACACCGTTGCTTTAGCATATGCTGAATTCACCTACCGTTTTCATCATGTTCACCTATGGTTGTAGCGCAAAGGCCACATGTGAATGCAGCAACTTTTCCCATTATGCAAGCAAAAGGCAGCACTCAGCTTCCACTCCGTGATTCCTGTGATCCTGCGTACCAGAATTAACACTGCACACATTCTGTTTGTGTGTACAATTTTCTTCCCACAAGACTGTCTATGTCACACTCCATAAAATGACACACTGGAGAATATTCTAGTGTCATGATTTTTTTTTTTAAGCAAATTATTTAACACACATATTGTTCAGTTCAGCTTTCCCCCCATTACCTTGTTTTCAAGCAGCAGCTCTCGCACTTCCACCAGATCTTCACGAGTGAACACAAAGCCCACATTATTCCTGATGCAAGGCACAAGTCTGCAACAGCCCGCAACGCTTCATTACTTGAGGCTCACATTCAGGAAAATCAAGAGTGCAAAAATCCACAAAATTCTACAGGCATCCCTAGTATTCCCCTCTCAGAGCATCTCTCATCCCCTTCCTTTCTTGAGGGAAGCAAACTTGCATTCAAAATAGTGCGATCTGACTGGGTTCATACAGGAAACTTCAATGAATGCATGTTGTATTTTGTGTACCCCCCCCCCCCCCCCATCACCCACACCCTTGGCAGAAGCTCTGGGGTGCATCCCAAGTAACATACTACTCTCCACAAAATCTGTTATGTAAGCGTTGAAACTTGCATGACGTCAGAAATACTATATATCTGACTCCACCAAAATCTTGTTAAGATTATCCCACTTGATGCGATTTTCGAGTTTCTGAAAGAGATCAACTTTTTTCATATGACCTAAGATTTTTGGAAAGAAAGATTGTTAGCAAAATTGCAGCATGCTTTTAGAAAATCTGTTTTAATGAGTTGTGTATGTATGCTTTTTGTTTGTTAATCCAGTTTGACAGCTGACTTCAACAAAGTGACCGCTCTAATATGGCCCTTTGTGATTGGCTAGGCTATTAGCAGTAATGTCTCTCTCCCTAAGCAGAATGTCGAAACAACAGATTGAGAAGGTTTACCTCTCCAGAGCTGGGTTGTTCTCCAGGTGACCTCGGATGGCCTTGCGCATCATGGTGTTCTTTCCCATGAGAACAACTGCAACACACAATCCCTGTACATAATTACACTGATTACCACTGCAGAGGATTCATCATTTCACTCGAATCCACATACAAGATTCTCACCGACCAAGTCAGTATCATACAATGAGTTTGTCCAACATCATTACAGTCGCACCCACTGATCTGATCATTACTGAACACCACAGCAAAAACACACATGATCATGGTATTACATTAGAATCCATCTATTTAACCATAACTGAGTAAACAACAAAATGCACATGCCGACTGGCATTCCACTAAAATCCACCATTTCAATATCTCAATAATGAGATGTGCATGGATATTATTATGTAACTGGGGAACTTTTACAACAATAAAACAAATGTCATTTTACTAAAATTGCCCATCTTGTAAAAAGCTGTACAGAAATACTGTAACTTGCTGACTACAATTTAATAAAATCCACCTAATCAGATCCAACATGAATAAAATGTGCTTGATAAATTCACCCAATGGGAACCAAACTGGAGGGATATGATATAAAACATTAATGGTGGAGAAAAAAAAGTGCTAAGTCTGCAACAACAACCTATATTCCAAATAAAGTATCTTGACCAACAATCACTGTCAAATCTGTAATATCAAAATCTTGAAATGGCACCTCTAGCGTATACTGAAATGGCACCTGTAGTGTATACTAACTTGTAACGCACCAGCCAGAAGTGTTTTCAACTTAAAATGCTGAGGTCAAAAACACAAGTCCAGTACAGCTGTAGCACAATAAGATAAGATAATGTTGCCCATAGCCCAGCCGACCGCAGCGGGCCACATCAGGGCTGTCACCACGTTAAAATCAACTCACCAGTCATTTTATAAAAATAAAAAAAATAAAAAAAATAAAAACATTCACACATCTCGTTAAATGACATCATCTACAAACGAACCAGAAACTTTGTTAAAAATCCTTCTTCCGTAAAATCTCAAATCAGATGAAAAATGTTAATTTCTCTCAAAAACCCAAGGATCACATCAGGCGGGACATCCCTGAACAGGATCTTCATGGACTCCGCTGTAAAATGTTTGTGTCTCACATCATGCAAGTCCCAACACTCTAAAAGAACATGTTTCATTGTGAGTGGTGCATGACATGGAATGCACCACGGAGCTTCTTCACTCTTTAAAAGGTAAGAATGGGTAAAATACGAATGGCCGGTGTGCAGCCGGCACAGAACCGTTTCCTCTTTACGACCACCCGACGTAGTGGGAGGAAGTCTTTAAGGTTTGGACGGATCTGAAAGAGTTTGTTATTCGTCTGTGTGTTCCAATCCTCCTGCCAGAGGTCTCTCACATAATCGTTAATTTTGGGTTTCACATCTGAGCAGGGGATATAAGTGTTGGACAGTTTCTCTCTTGTGGCGTTCTTGGCTAAACGATCAACCATTTCGTTCCCGCGATGCCAACATGGCCAGGAACCCAAGCAAGAGTGATGTTGTAACCGTCCGCCTTCAACTTGCTAAAAAGTTCAAAAAAAAGTAAAAGTTCTGGATGCTGAAGGTTGCGGCCAGCTATGGCCTCCAAAGCTGACAGCGAATCCGACAGAACCAGAAAGTCCCTCCTCGAAGAATGGGAGATTATCTTCAAAGCCAGTACTAGAGCAGTAAGTTCAGCAGAATAGACAGAAGCATCTGAATGAATATGTTCCAACAATATCTGAGAAGGAGCCCCAGGGCAGTAGGCTGCACAGGCCACTCCATCCTCAGACTTGGAACCGTCAGTGAAAACTTTTTGGATAGGATGGGAATTTGGAACAGAGCTCGCATACAAAGCCTTGTACGCCAGGAGCTGGTAGACTCTTTGCGAAAAGCTGCAAGATCGAAACGAATCTCTGGTGTGAAAAAGGTCCACGGAGGTTGATCCGGAAACTTGGAAAAATCGGAAACTACTCCCAGTTCTATACCTGCATTCCGCACGGGAGGCATGCATACGAAGCCCAAACGGCGGAATACATTTCGGGTTATTTTCAAACTTACTTTGGAACGGAGGGTCAAAAACACAGTCATAGGCAGGATTCTGCGGTTCTGAGAACAGTCGGATGTAATAATTCAAAGACAGTTTCAGCCTGCGGTTGGACAACGAAGGTTCGCCCGCCTCTGCGTACAGGCTGTACACAGGGGTGGTGCGGAAACGCTCCAAGACAGAGACGAAGCCCTTGATGGTGGATAGGGTCCAAAAGTTTGAGGTAAGAGGGTCTTGCGGAGCGTAGACAGCACAACCATAGTCCAGTTTAGAACGGACCAGGGCTCTGTAGAGGTGCAACAAAGTTTTCTTATCAGCGCCCCGTCGGTGTGTGCTACGACCGCAGAATATTCAGTGCCTTTTGGCAATGCAGTTTTGAGGTTTTTAATATGGCTGAGAAAGTTAAGTTTTTGGTCAAAATGACTCCCAGAAATTTGGCCTCTGTAACAGCTGGAATGGGAGAGTTTCCCGACGTGAAGTTCAGGATCTGGAAAAAACTGACGGAAATTATGGAAGTGATACACTGGGTTTTTGTAGCAGAAAAGGTGTAAACCGTTTTCATCCGCCCACCAGATGGATTTTATCTACGCAAAGCTGGAGCCTGCGCTGGACACTCGGGTACAGGCTTCCAGTTGCGTAGACAGCAAAATATCCACAAACAATGAGCAGTCTGAACCCTGCTGAACTGATTTTAACAATGTTGTTGATCTTAATACTAAAGAGGGCAGGAGATAGTATGCTCCCTGTGGAACACCCAACTCCTGCTCGTGGACATCAGAGAGAGTGGTGCCAACCCGACCTGAAACTGTCGTTCTGCCAAAAAATTTTGAATAAAAAGCGGAAGATGACCTCGAAAACCAGATCGTGGAGATCATGAAGTTATCCCCGACTTCCAGGTGGTATCGTAGGCCTTCCCAAGTCAAAGAAAATTGCCACTGCATGCTGTCTGTTTAAAAATGGTTTCCTAAGTGTAGATTCCTGACGAATCAAATGGTCAACTGTACTACGATGTTTGCGGAAACCACACTGTTCTTTCGCCAAAAGGCCATCGGTTTCGAGTTTCCACATGAGCCTAGCATTGACCATTTTTTCCATCAATTTACAGACACAGCTGGTCAAAGCTATGGGACGGTAGTTAGATGGATTAGAAAGATCTTTCCAGGTTTGGGGATGGGAATAATGAGGGCTTTCCGCCAAGAGGGTGGAAAGCAACCTGTAGTCACACGTGGTTGTATACCTGTAACAGGATGTTCAGACCTTCCTGCGGAGATGTTTCAAAAGTTGATAATGTATGTCATCTATACCTGGAGAGGAATCGCTGCAAGAGAGTAAGGCAGATTTCAGCTCGTTTAATGTAAAAGGAAGATTGTAGTCTTCCATGTTGTCGGATGAAAAGTTGCAGGGAGATTTTCTTTTTAGGGCTTTGTGCTCGACAAAAGTGACTGATTTATTAGAAGAGGAGGAATTCTTTTCAATGGTTGAAGCAAGCAGATTAGCAACTGCTTTCTTTTCTGTTATTAAAGAATCCGAAAACTTGAGATGGTTCACAGTGGGACAGGTGTTCTTCCCTTTGATTTTTTTAATGATGTTCCACACTTTTTCTTAGAAGTTTTTGATGTCAGCCTGGAGCAGAAGCTTCTCCAGGACCGACGTTTACTGATTTTAATGTGTGTCTTGATTTAGCACGGAGTTTCTGATGGGCTCGAGCGTTGGGACCGAAGGTCGTTGGTATACCTGACGCTGAGCCCGTTTTCTAACTTTGGAAATTTGTTGGCATTCTGAATCGAACCAGGGTGTTTTGGGCATTTGAAGTTTATCGGAAGACACTGGAGTACAGGCTTTAGCACATTTGATCATAGTGTTAGTCAGAGATTCTGCTGGGTCTGGACTCTGAAAATAAATCAGTGTCCTGGAATTCTTTTGAAATAGTGGCTGCAAATAGATCCCAGTTTGCTTTTTTATAATTGAGATGTTGAGAGACAGAGACGTGTTCAGTTAATACGGTTGTAGGACAGGGAAATGGTCACTTCCGTGCAGATCGTCATGGACAGACCACTCATAGTCCAGGACCAGCGAGGGGTCACAAACCGACAAATCTAAACACGAAAGTGAACCTGTGGAAGAATGGAGGTAAGTTGCAGATCTGTCGTTCAGACAACACAAATCCAAATCCGAAAGGACATCCTCAATCAGCAGACCTCTGGATGACGAACCGGTACTACCCCAAAGAGGGTTGTGACCGTTTAAAGTCACCCAACAGCAAAAAAAGGTCGAGGGAGTTCCTCTATCAGACTGACAAGATCCTGACGACAAACCGGACAGAGGTGAGAGATAAAGAGAACAGATTGTCACAGTCTTGTGGAGAGTGACTCTCGCAGCTACAGCCTGAAGGGAGGTAGACAGAGTGACAGGACTATACAACAAAGTTTTGTGTAGGAGAAGGGCAACACCGCCCGACAGTCCCAACGTGGATTTGTTGTGCAGGTTTCGAAAAGAATATTAAAGCCAGAAAGAGTAAAGGTCTTTGGCTTTGAAGTTGAGTTTCTTGAAGAGCCACGACAGAAGGTTTTAGAGACTGACACAGAAGCTGCAGCTCCTCGAAGTTGGAATTTAGACCACGGATATTCAATGGAATATTGTATTATCCATGGTTTCAGAGGGCGAAAAGGAGAGAGATCAGGTCATTCCTCCTCAACATCTGCTGCTAAAGCTGTAAATTTGTTGCTTAATTTCACTGGACTATCTGCAGACCTGCTGGCAGACTGCCAACAGGTGAAGTAGGTCTGGTTTGGGGGACGGTGGAGGTTTTTTCATCAACTCCACCATCTCCACACTAGGTTGAACTCCCTTGCCCGCACGGGCACTGGACAGAGGAGTTCGAGGGAGGGGTGCTGGTTTTTTAATCTGCCCAGCAGCAGATGTTGTAGACTGCTGGGCAGTCTGAGGGGTGGCGGATTTTTTGCCTCACACAGGGGCAGTCACTTTGGTTTGGAAGGTGGTGGACCTGCTACCACCAGAACTGGACAGATCTTACTTGCAATGTTTGAAAACGTAAAGTTATCAGTCTGACGCAGACTGACCGAGTTGAAACTGTAGGAACTTTCTTTCGGCCGAAGCATACGAAGAAGCTGTCGGCGACTGACTGCCCACAACCTGCTTGCGGGCTTCGAAAAAGGAGATCTTCTTTTCTGTCTTAACCCTTTGTATTGCAGATTCCTGAATCCACAGAGGACAATTCCGTGAAGAGGAGGGATGGTCGCCACCGCAGTTTGCACAATGTGCCGGATCTTTACACGGCCCATCATGGGTTGCCTTGCAGCAAATACCACACCCTCCTGCCCAGAACAACGGTCTCTGACATGGCCAACTTCTGGCATCGGAGCACTCAACGGGGACGGAAGTACAACAGAACCCGGACAATCAGGTAGCCGACTTTGATGACTGGAGGCAGCACAGGGTTGCAGAATGTCAGAAAGAGGGTGTTGGTGTCCACTCTTTCTGCACCCTTCTTTACTGTCACCCTGCGTACCTCCGTCACACCCTGGGATGCCAGCTCCGTTTTGATCTCTGCCTCAGAAACACCTGATAATTCCTGCAGCGAATCACTCCTTTTGATGAATTTAATTGTTTGTGGGGAGTTACCTGATTCTCCCGGTCCACAAGTTTCGTTGCCTTCAGCAGCTGTTCAGATTGCTTTTGTGACTTACATTGAATAAGAAAGGAACCATTCCTCAACCTCTTGATGGACCGAGGGTCACCTGCTATACCTTGAAAGCCCTTTTGGATAGCAAAAGGGCTCAAAGCTTCCAGACAGCTTCGCTCTTCTTCTGACACTCGCATTCTGCAGATCCCATCGTTTTCGAGCCAGAACACTTGGTGAACGTTCTTTTTCTTTTCAGGCTCCTTCCTGCTGGAACAATCTCCCTTCTGCACTCCGAAAACTCAAACAGTCTTTCTTCTTTCAAGTCCTCCCTCAAAACAACTCTCTTCAAAACATAATTTTTCTGCTCCTTCGCTGGTGTGTGGTGTGTGCGTGTGTGTGTGTGTTTGTTTGTGTGGGTGTGTGTGTGTCTGTGTGTGTGTGTGTGTGTGTGTGTGTGTTAGGGCTTATTGCTGTAAGCGCTTAGGGCTTTTGTTAAGATTAAGCGCACTAAATGTTCCTTATTATATTATTATTAAAGCTGAAAGGGGTCGTTCTTGCTCCGTTCCTTCCATAACGAGCCAGGAAGCCCAAAAACCTGTCTTCTGTCGTACCTCCATATCCGATCGCTGTCAGAATCGAAATCCCCTGAAATAGGGGATGCTGCCTTCCTCTTTTTTGGGGGGATGTGTTTAGAAAAAGCCATATTGAGTGAATTTGTGTTTCATCCCTCCCTTACCCACCACCTTGGAGTCCAACTAAGGGGCCAGGGCCAAGAAACCAATGTCTTGACCCTTCCAGGCTTCGGGAGAGACATACGACAAACAGAAGCAACTAACCCTATCCCCCTGATCATGCTCAACTCCCGGGGACAGAGAGCTGAGCACTGCAGGGGTTCACATGGCCAGCAGGGGAACTGCTTGTCTTGACCCAGCCCAAGAAGGGGAGCCGATTAGTACACCCGGCCAAAGTGTACTCCCTGTCTAGGAGAGGTCCGAGCCAAGTGATGTGTTGAGAGCGCTGGCTCTCTCAATCACCAGGATCTCATTCCCCTCCGACACAGGTCGCACCGCACGGCAAACGCGGCGGATCTTAAGGAGACCACAGAGAGAAAAGGAGGGTGTGGAAAAAGAAGACTTGAAGGGGAGACGAAGATAGAAAAGGGCCAAATAAGGGAGGCAGAAAACAAGAAAAGGAGAAAGGCGGGTTACTCTTAGTCAGGATCCTCACCCTTAGCCTATCTGACATGGGAAGCCCTACCAGGGGCATCAATCCTTACCACGTTACGCTTAGGCCAAACAGCATCTGCACCTCTCAGGCCTAGAAGCAGTGTGAAAAAAACAGCCTATTTCCAAGTATTGATGCCCCCGCCAGCAAAGCCTAAGGGATCACTGGACCACGCAAAACCCTCCGACCACGACAAGGTCGCAACCCCCGGAGGGCTGTAGCACAATGTAAGCAAGAAATTCTGTGTCAAGCAACATGATGTCCCCTCAAGCTGTTCATTGATAAATCATTCACCGATCAAACTTTTTCACCGCATTCTAAAGTGTTAGAATCCCTCTCTTCCAAACATTTCAACAATAACAGAGCGCTCCACCAGCGATAACTCTTACGTACAAATTAGCGTCTCCGACGCATGAAATTCCCACCTGACTGGAATTCAGGTCAGTGCATCACTAAAATGTACCAGAACTTACCATGATGCAATGATTTTTCACCTGTACGCATTACAGTTCCGAGCAGCATGTAAAAGGACTTCATCCAATTTACCATGACTGAAGTCAACAGAAACATAACTTTCTTAACCATTTTAGAATGTTCTGGGTCGATCAACTTCTGCTTCAGAACTCTTCTCTCTGAAAACCAGCAGGGATCATCAAAATAGACTATCCAGTCTATGATTGGACTGTAAGTTTCATGTAATTGGCTATGCGTGAAAACCATGGCAAACCATGCGATATTCAGCGTTTCAGAATCAAAACCCAACAGTTCAGCTTTGGCTTGCGGGTTTAATAATCCAGCGAATGGAATAAAAGTAAACCCGATCTTTGCAACATGACTAGTTTAGATAATTAAAATGGATGTACAAATATGCTGCGCACAGTAAGAGTGACCATCTTACATAGCTTCGTCAAAGACTACGAATGTTTTATCACTCGCCTATTGTTGTCAACGGGCTTCAGATGATCACTGGTGATTAGAATATGGTCAAGCAATTAACTTTTTTAATGCCATGGAAATGGCTCATGTAGTGGAAGTTCTGCGACGGTATTGAAGAGGACATCCCACCCACGTTGTTGAGTTCCCTCATTAAAATTCCTGTTGATGTAGGGTTTCATATTTGTTCACTTCTAAACACTTTACAATATTGGAACATGAATCTGAAGACGCCATGTTTAGCTTGCGTGCGTGCGTGCATGGTGTGTGTGTGTGTGTGGGTGTGTGCGTGTATGGTTTTCAGTAGGCATAAAGTGTGACACTATATATTTTTGTGACCCCCTGAAAATTTGTGAGAGTTTTTTGCACTGAGTCTGACCACCTACACTTTGAGGTAATAATTATCACGTCCAAATAACCTCAGTTAACACATCTTTTTACCATCCTTTTGATTTTCCATCTAGAAGAAAAAACCACTTCTAACAATGTGTACTGCTGTTGCCCAACACATCTGATCTGTTCTGAAACCCACCAGCCTTTCCACGCAGACCCTGACGAATCTGCTGCATCTGCTTGGATCCCAACATTGTCAGCATTGACAATAAAACACTTGGGGTACTCGTCAAACAGTTGCTGCACACAGACATCGTCAACATGTTGTGATCACATCAAATGCATCAATATTACTAATAAGCTGCCTCATCAACCATTCCATAGCCACATTTGAGGCTGTCGACAATTTGTCAAACACATTCTAATTCAAGATTTACTGACAGCAAGATATTCCAGCCACCTGGAATACTCAACTTCAAGCTGTTAAAGTGTGACCAAAGTCAAGTTATCAATTTGAAAAACAGAAATCCAAATTAATAACAGTACATGTCAATGTGCAATCTCGAACACTGCAAACTGATAGCATTCCAGAAAACTTGCATAAGAACAACTAATAACTGTTTAGACAGAACTGGGGTGATAAGACTTGACATACCACCTCCAACTGATAACAAAATACCACCCGAAGAGACAAGAGGTCAGTCCAAAACCTGATCACAAAACATTACCTTAGGTCAGACCATAAAAAACAAGTCTGGAGATCAGACTTTTTTTTATTTATGAGAACACAAAACAATGTCAGATCACACTTTTAACAGGACTAGATGTCAGACTCAGACCACAAATCGAAAAAAAAAAAAAAAAAAAATCAAGACCAGAAGTCAGACCACAAATGAGTCTAAATGTCAGAGCACAACTGTGTTATAAAATGGAAGCTCTAGGTCAGATCACAAGTTAACAACGAAACCCCAGACGTCAGAATATAAAACAGGAAGACAGTCAAATAACAAACTGAGCACAAATTTAAACTGATAAATCTGACACTTCTCCAGCAGACATGACAAAGACCACACATAATCTTTCCAAAACGCATGTTGGCAGCAAACCACTTACAGTGATCTTGAGGAGTAGTTAGACTTCAGGTAGTCTTGTCTTCCTTGACCATCTTTGTGAATCAGGGATAGCAGCACTGCAATTTAAAGACAAGGCCTGCAACACACATATTACACCATTGAAATTTCAAAAAAAAACACAGCATCAAGGATTAGCAGTACCACAATTTAATTTCAAGGATCAGGTCTGTAGCACATGTGACGAAACACACCACTGATAGTGAGTATCATGGATAACAGTAATGCCATTTAACCCAAACACAGCATCAGGGATAACAGTAATGCCATTTAAACCCAAAAGACAGCATCATGGATAACAGTAATGCCATTTAAACCCAAGACAGCATCAGGGATTCCTCCATGGAAGTTCAAAGGCACAGTGAGTATCATGGATAACAGTAATGCCATTTAAACCCAAAACAGCATCAGGGATTCCTCCATGGAAAGTTCAAAGGCACAGTGAGTATCATGGATAACAGTAATGCCCTTTAAACCAAAAACAGCAGCAGGGATTCCTCCCATGGAAAGTTCAAGGCACAGTGAGTATCATGGATAACAGTAAATTTCCATTTAAACCCAAAGACAGCATCAGGGATTCCTCCATGGAAAGTTCAAAGGCACAGTCATCATGGATAACAGTAATGCCATTTAAACCCAAAGACAGCATCAGGGATTCCTCCCATGGAAAGTTCAAAGGCATAGTGGAGTATCATGGATAACAGTAATGCCATTTAACCCAAACACAGCATCAGGGATTCCTCCATGGAAAGTTCAAAGGCACAGTGAGTATCATGGTCTGTATAACAGTTATGCCATTTAAACCCAAACACAGCATCAGGGATTTCCCCCCATGGAAGTTCAAAGGCCAGTGAGTATCATGGATAACAGCAATGCCATTTAACCCAAACACAGCATCAGGGATTCCTCCCATGGAAAGTTTTAAAGGCACAGTGAGTATCATGGATAACAGCAATGCCATTTAAACCAAACACAGCATCAGGGATTCCTCCATGGAAATTTCAAAGGCACAGTAAGTATCATGGATAACAGTAATGCATTTAAACCCAAAACACAGCATCAGGGATTCCTCCCATGGAAAGTTCAAAGGCACAGTGAGTATCATGGATAACAGTAATGCCATTTAATACCAAACACAGCATCAGGGATTCCTCCCCTGGAAAGTTCAAAGGCACAGTGAGTATCATGGATAACAGTAATGCCATTTAACCCAAACACAGCATCAGGGGTTCCTCCCCTGGAAAGTTCAAAAGGACAGTGAGTATCATGGATAACAGTAATGCCATTTAAACCCAAAGACAGCATCAGGGATTCCTCCCATGGAAAGTTCAAAGGCACAGTGAGTATCATGGATAACAGCAATGCCATTTAAACCCAAACACAGCATCAGGGATTCCTCCCATGGAAAGTTCAAAGGCACAGTGAGTATCATGGATAACAGTAATGCCATTTAAAACCCAAAGACAGCATCAGGGATTCCTCCCATGGAAAGTTCAAAGGCAAAGTGAGTATCATGGATAACAGTAATGCCATTTAAACCCAAAGACAGCATCAGGGATTCCTCCCATTTGGAAAGTTCAAAGGCAAGTGAGTATCATGGATAACAGTAATGCCATTTAACCCAAAGACAGCATCAGGGATTCCTCCCATGGAAAGTTCAAAGGCAAAGTGAGTATCATGGATAACAGTAATGCCATTTAAACCAAGACAGCATCAGGGATTCCTCCATGGAAAGTTCAAAGGCATAGTGAGTATCATTTGGGTAACAGTAATGCCATTTAAACCCAAACACAGCATCAGGGATTCCTCCCATGGAAAGTTCAAGGCAAAATGAGTATCATGGATAACAGTAATGCCATTTAAACCCAAAGACAGCATCAGGGATTCTCCCATGGAAAGTTCAAAGGCCAAAATGAGTATCATGGATAACAGTAATGCCATTTAAACCCAAAGACAGCATCAGGGATTCCTCCCATGGAAAGTTCAAAGGCACAGTGAGTATCATAGATAACAGTAATGTCATTTAAACCCAAAGACAGCATCAGGGATTCCTCCCATGGAAAGTTCAAAGGCACAGTGAGTATCATGGATAACAGTAATGCCATTTAAACCCAAGACAGCATCAGGGATTCCTCCATGGACTGCACAGTCATTGTACTTGTCAGACCATAGAAAGAAATTCAAAATTTATTCAAGCACAAAGGGAATGGAAAGGAAAGATTTCATTTTCAACAGTAGTCCTGAGTGCCAACAAAAACTTTAACTTTATCTTTTCCTTTTAAATCCAGCGTAATTCTGATCAAACTTCAGACTAGCTTCACCCATAGACAATGTTATCAAAAGAAATGAACCAGTGCTGCGGTTAGCTTTTTTCCCCACATGTTGGTTGGATTGTGCAACACCCATCTTACAGTCTTTACTTTTCAGCCACCAATTTCTGGATGCATTGTTTTCCTCACATCTTGGCTGAATTAAAAAAATCCTCTTAAATATGTATAAAAGCACAGCTTGGTCCAAGGTACATTCAAACCATGCGGTGAACAATTCCATACAATGTTTTTTCCTGAAAATACATTTTAATAGGGCTGTCACACCATCAAAATGAAAATCATGCATATCTCTTACAAAAAAACAAAAAAAAAGTAGGTGTGTACAGTTGGGTGGGTGGGTGATGGAAGGAACATTAATCTGAGCAAGAAATCCAGTCTGCTCTGATTGTCGTCTATGCTCTTGAACCGTCAACATGCTTCTTGCAGTGCACAAGTTCGAAAAGTGCTGTTAAAACTGGCATTTTTCAGCTCTTCTTAACAAATATTCCTGGCTTCTTTACTTTTTAAGAACTTAAATTTTCAGACAACTCCCATCTCTAATAATTCACAACTGTGCCTTCCTTGAAAAATCTCCAGTCACGATTCGTGACTTGCACGACATTGCCCCCCAAAGACGAAGCCAACACATGGCTGAACAGATCACATTCATCTTCATATTTCAATTTGCCCACCACTGAAGGGGGCGTGATTATTGGATGCCATTATATATGATTATTTACCATAACAGCCATGGGTGGCATTGCCTTCAAGTTGAACAAAGAATCATGGAAATGAGAATAGGAAAAACTGCTTTGTGGATGCGGTAAGAGACTGGGTGAAACATTACTAGGCACTTTACTTCCAGTAAATTTTTCTTTTTTTGTCAGATGCTCATTTTTCTTCCTTTTGAAAGCCTAGAGGCTTCCTTTGAAATCCTCCGATCCAAGGAAAGTTCTCCAGCCTAAAAATAAACTGGTCCCTGTGACCAACAGTTCAAAATGAAAAAAATCAATATTTCACTTTCGCAAACAGTATTTTACTGGCAATCACTGATTAATACGATCAGTGTGTGTGTGTGTGTGTGTGTGGTGTGTGTGTGTGTGTGTGTGTGAGAGAGAGAGAGAGAGAGAGAGAGAGAGAGAGAGAGAGAGAGAGAGAGAGAGAGAGAGAGAGAGAGAGGGAGGTTCAAACATCAAGCAAAAATCAGTTTTAGCTTTAATAGATAACTCAAGATCTTCATGGTTTTCAGCATGCTCTTTGAGTTTGAGCCATTTCTTTTTGTCATTTGATGCTTCCAACACTTCAAGCATGTTTCAGCGAGTGGATTAAAAGTTCTGTGAATACCACAGTGCAATTCTGTAATCTTGAATGATCTTTCTAGGTGTCCACAGAACACAGGCTGAACTTCCAGTTCCACCACTCATTTCTGTCTTCACTTTTCAGTACAAAAGTGATCGTTTTGGCGGTTTCCACAGTTAAAAAAAAAAAAAGAGTCAAACACACACACACACACTGAAAAACATTCTTTGTTTACATGACAGTCTCTCAGACACTGATTTTGTCACCAAAACGGAAGAAATTTCACCATAAAAATGGTACTTACGCCTGAAAATATTTGTAATATACTAAAAACATACCTCATTTCTCTGACCTGCAACAGCTAGCCACATGAAAATGTTCTTATCTGCCAAACCTTCGGGATTTGCTTTATTTATGAGGCAGATTTTACATGCCAAAATTAGCAAGTGGCCTGAATTTGCTTGTAAAATGTCAGTGGTGGGATGAACACAGAAACAGGCCATTAACCCTTTCAATGCTTGTGGCCACATGGCTACTGCAGTGAAAATGATACATTCAATGATACAGCTTAGTACCAGTACCACATGTATGACAGGTTCAGTTTTTTGTTCATACTTGATACTTGATGCTGTCGGTGTTCGAGACCTGTGAATACAGGTCAGTTCACCGGTCGATGTGTTGTCCCTATCTACAGCTGCTTGCACTTGCAAGATCTATTGATAGCAGTTCGGGTTATACAGTCTGGGTGGTTGGCCCAGTGGGCGTCAAGTCTGTTTTTAAATGCGGTCATGCTGGTAAGATAAGATAATGTTGCTTATAGCCCAGCCGACCGCAGAGGGCCACATCAGGGCTGTCACCACGTTAAAATCAACTCACCAGTCATTTAAAATAAAAAAAAAAAAAAAATTAAAAAAACAACACTTTCACACATCTCGTTAAATGACATCGTCTACAAACGCACCAGAAACTTTGTTAAAAATCTTTCTTCCGTAAAATCTTAAATCAGATGAAAAATGTTAATTTCTCTCAAAAACTTAAGGATCACGTCAGGCGGGACATCCCTGAACAGGATCTTCATGGACTCCGCTGTAAAATGTTTGTGTCTCACATCGTGCATAGTCCCAACACTCTAAAAGAACATGTTTCATTGTGAGTGGCGCATGACATGGAATGCACCACGGAGCTTCTTCACTCTTTAAAAGGTAAGAATGGGTAAAATACGAATGGCCGGTGTGCAGCCGGCACAGAACCGTTTCCTCTTTACGACCACCCGACGTAGATGGGAGGAAGTCTTTAAGGTTTGGACGGATCTGAAAGAGTTTGTTATTCGTCTGTGTGTTCCAATCCTCTGCCAGAGGTCTCTCACATAATCGTTTATTTTGGGTTTCACATCTGAGCAGGGGATATAAGTGTTGGACAGTTTCTCTCTTGTGGCGTTCTTGGCTAAACGATCAACCATTTCGTTCCCGCCGATGCCAACATGGCCAGGAACCCAAGCAAGAGTAATGTTGTAACCGTCCGCCTTCAACTTGCTAAAAAGTTAAAAAAAAAGTAAAAGTTCTGGATGCTGAAGGTTGCGGCCAGCTATGGCCTCCAAAGCTGACAGCGAATCCGACAGAACCAGAAAGTCCCTCTCGAAGAATGGGAGATTATCTTCAAAGCCAGTACTAGAGCAGTAAGTTCAGCAGAATAGACAGAAGCATCTGAATGTATATGTTCCAACAATATCTGAGAAGGAGCCCCAGGGCAGTAGGCTGCACAGGCCATCCATCCTCAGACTTGGAACCGTCAGTGAAAAACTTTTTGTTTAGGATGGGAATTTGGAACAGAGCTCGGCATACAAAGCCTTGTACGCCAGAGAGCTGGTGACTCCTTACGGAAGCTGCGAGATCGAAACGAATCTCTGGTGTGAAAAAGGTCCAGGGAAAGGTTGATCGGAAACTTGGAAAAATCGGAAACTACCCCCAGTTCTATACCTGCATTCCGCACGTGAGGCTGCATACGAAGCCCAAACGGCGGAATACATTTCGGGTTATTTTCAAACTTACTTTGGAACGGAGGGTCAAAAACACAGTCATAGGCGGATTCTGCGGTTCTGAGAACAGTCGGATGTTAATAATTCAAAGGGACAGTTTCAGCCTGCGGTTGGACAACGAAGGTTCGCCCGCCTCTGCGTACAGGCTGTACACAGGGGTGGTGCGGAACGCTCCAAGACAGAGACGAAGCCTTGATGGTGGATAGGGTCCAAGAGTTTGAGGTAAGATGATCTTGCGGAGCCGTACACAGCACAACCGTAGTCCGTTTGGAACGGACCAGGGCTCTGTAGAGGTGCAACAAAGTTTTCTTATCAGCGCCCCAGTCGGTGTGTGCTACGACCCGCAGAATATTCAGTGCCTTTTGGCAAGCAGTTTTGAGGTTTTTATATGGCTGAGAAAGTTAAGTTTTTGGTCAAAAATGACTCCCAGAAAATTTGGCCTCTTTAACAGCTGGAATGGGAGATTTCCCTACTTGAATTTCCCGGATCTGGAAAAAAACTGACGGAAATTATGGAAGTGAATACATGGGTTTTTGTAGCAGAAAGGTGAAACGTTTTCATCCGCCCACCGATGGATTTTATCTACGCAAAGCTGGAGCCTGCGCTGGACACTCGGGTACAGGTTTCCCAGTTGCGTAGACAGCAAAATCACCCACAAACAATGAGCAGTCTGAACCCGCTGAACTGATTGAACAATGTTGTTGATCTTAATACTAAAGAGGGAGGAGATAGTATGCTCCCTGTGGAACACCCAAATCCTGCTCGTGGACATCAGAGAGAGTGGTGCCAACCCGGACCTGAAACTGTCGTTCTGCAAAAAATTTTGAATAAAAAGCGGAAGATGACCTCGAAAACCAGATCGTGGAGATCATGAGTATCCCGGACTTCCAGGTGGTATCGTAGGCCTTCTCCAAGTCAAAGAAATTGCCACTGCATGCTGTCTGTTTAAAAAAGCGTTCCTAAGTGTAGATTCCAGACGAATCAAATGGTCAACTGTACTACGATGTTTGCGGAAACCACACTGTTCTTTCGCCAAAAGGCCATCGGTTTCGAGTTTCCACATGAGCCTAGCATTGACCATTTTTTCCATCAATTTACAGACACAGATAAGATAAGATAAGATAAGATAATGTTGCTTATAGCCCAGCCGACCGCAGAGGGCCACATCAGGGCTGTCACCACGTTAAAATCAACTCACCAGTCATTTAAAAAAAAAAAAAAAAAACAAACTTTCACACATCTCGTTAAATGACATCGTCTACAAACGAACCAGAAACTTTGTTAAAAATCCTTCTTCCGTAAAATCTCAAATCAGATGAAAAATGTTAATTTCTCTCAAAAACCCAAGGATCACGTCAGCGGGACATCCCTGAACAGGATCTTCATGGACTCCGCTGTAAAATGTTTGTGTCTCACATCGTGCAAGTCCCAACACTCTAAAAGAACATGTTTCATTGTGAGTGGCGCATGACATGGAATGCACCACGGAGCTTCTTCACTCTTTAAAAGGTAAGAATGGGTAAAATACGAATGGCCGGTGTGCAGCCGGCACAGAACCGTTTCCTCTTTACGACCACCCGACGTAGATGGGAGGAAGTCTTTAAGGTTTGGACGGATCTGAAAGAGTTTGTTATTCGTCTGTGTGTTCCAATCCTCCTGCCAGAGGTCTCTCACATAATCGTTAAATTTTTGGGTTTCACATCTGAGCAGGGGATATAAGTGTTGGACAGTTTCTCTCTTGTGGCGTTCTTGGCTAAACGATCAACCATTTCGTTCCCGCGCCGATGCCAACATGGCCAGGAACCCAAGCAAGAGTAATGTTGTAACCGTCCGCCTTCAACTTGCTAAAAAGTTCAAAAAAAAGTAAAAGTTCGGGGATGCTGAAGGTTGCGGCCAGCTATGGCCTCCAAGCTGACAGCGAATCCGACAGAACCAGAAAGTCCCTCCTCGAAGAATGGGAGATTATCTTCAAAGCCAGTACTAGAGCAGTAAGTTCAGCAGATAAGATAAGATAATGTTGCTTATAGCCCAGCCGACCGCAAAGGGCCACATCAGGCTGTCACCACGTTAAAATCAACTCACCAGTCATTTAAAAAAAAAAAATAATAAAAAAAAACCACTTTCATACATCACATTAAATGACATCGTCTACAAACGCACCAGAAACTTTATTAAAAATCTTTCTTCCGTAAAATCTTAAATCAGATGAAAAATGTTAATCTCTCTCAAAAACTCAAGGATCACATCAGGCGGACATCCCTGAACAGGATCTTCATGGACTCCGCTGTAAAATGTTTGTGTCTCACATCGTGCAAATCCCAACACTCTAAAAGAACATGTTTCATTGTGAGTGGCGCATGACATGGAATGCACCACGGAGCTTCTTCACTCTTTAAAAGGTAAAGCATGGGTAAAATACGAATGGCCGGTGTGCAGCCGGCACAGAACCGTTTCCTCTTTACGACCTCCCGACGTGGATGGGAGGAAGTCCTTAAGGTTTGGACGGATCTGAAAGAGTTTGTTACTCGTCTGTGTGGTCCAATCCTCCTGCCAGAGGTCTCTCACATAATCGTTAATTTTGGGTTTCACATCTGAACAGGGGATATAAATGTTGGACAGTTTCTCTCTTGTGGCGTTATTGGTTAAACGATCAACCATTTCGTTCCCGCCGATGCCAACATGACCAGGAACCCAAGCAAGAGTAATGTGGTAACCGTCCGCTTTCAACTTGCTAAAAAGTTCAAAGAAATGCGAAAGTTCTGGATGCTGAAGGTTGCGGCCAGCTATGGCTTCCAAAGCTGACAGCGAATCCGACAGAACCAGAAAGTCCCTCTTTGAAGAATGGGAGATTATCTTCAAAGCCAGTACCAGAGCAGTAAGTTCAGCAGAATAGACAGAAGCATCGGAATGGATATGTTCCAACAGTATCTGAGAAGGAGCCCCAGGGCAGTAGGCTGCACAGGCCACTCCATCCTCAGACTTGGAACCGTCAGTGAAAAACTTTTTGATAGGATGGGAATTTGGAACAGTAGCTCGGCATACAAAGCCTTGTACGCCAGAGAGCTGGTAGACTCCTTACGGAAAGCTGCGAGATCAAAACGAATCTCTGGTGTGAAAAAGGTCCATGGAGGTTGATCCGGAAACTTGGAAAAATCGGAAAACTACTCCCAGGTCTATACCTGCATTCCGCACGTGAGGCTGCATACGAAGCCCAAACGGCGGAATACATTTCGGGTTTGTTTCAAACTTACTTTGGAACGGAGGGTCAAAAACACAGTCATAGGCAGGATTCAGCGGTTCTGAGAACAGTCGGATGTAATAATTCAAAGACAGTTTCAGCCTGCGGTTGGACAGTGAAGGTTCACTGCCTCTGCGTACAGGCTGTACACAGGGGTGGTGCGGAACGCTCCAAGACAGAGACGAAGCCCTTGATGGTGGATAGGGTCCAAGAGTTTGAGGTAAGATGATCTTGCGGAGCCGTACACAGCACAACCGTAGTCCAGTTTGGAACGGACCAGGCTCTGTAGAGGTGCAACAAAGTTTTCTTATCAGCGCCCCAGTCGGTGTGTGCTACGACCCGCAGAATATTCAGTGCCTTTTGGCAAGCAGTTTTGAGGTTTTTAATATGGCTGAGAAAGTTAAGTTTTTGGTCAAAAATGACTCCCAGAAATTTGGCCTCTTTAACAGCTGGAATGGGAGATTTCCCTACTTGAAGTTCCGGATCTGGAAAAAACTGACGGAAATTATGGAAGTGAATACACTGGGTTTTTGTAGCAGAAAAGGTGAAACCGTTTTCATCCGCCCACCGATGGATTTTATCTACGCAAAGCTGGAGCCTGCGCTGGACACTCGGGTACAGGCTTCCAGTTGCGTAGACAGCAAAATCATCCACAAACAATGAGCAGTCTGAACCCTGCTGAACTGATTGAACAATGTTGTTGATCTTAATACTAAAGAGGGCAGGAGATAGTATGCTCCCCTGTGGAACACCCAACTCCTGCTCGTGGACATCAGAGAGAGTGGTGCCAACCCGGACCTGAAACTGTCGTTCTGCCAAAAAATTTTGAATAAAAAGCGGAAGATGACCTCGAAAACCCAGATCGTGGAGATCATGAAGTATCCCCGACTTCCAGGTGGTATCGTAGGCCTTCTCCAAGTCAAAGAAAATTGCCACTGCATGCTGTCTGTTTAAAAAAGCGTTCCTAAGTGTAGATTCCAGACGAATCAAATGGTCAACTGTACTACGATGTTTGCGGAAACCACACTGTTCTTTCGCCAAAAGGCCATCGGTTTCGAGTTTCCACATGAGCCTAGCATTGACCATTTTTTCCATCAATTTACAGACACAGCTGGTCAAAGCTATGGGACGGTAGTTAGATGGATTAGAAAGATCTTTTCCAGGTTTGGGGATGGGAATAATGAGGGCTGTCCGCCAAGAGGGTGGAAAGCAACCCGTAGTCCACACGTGGTTGTATACCTGTAACAGGATGTTCAGACCTTCTTGCGGAAGATGTTTCAATAGTTGATAATGTATGTCATCTATACCTGGAGAGGAATCGCTGCAAGAGAGTAAGGCAGATTTCAGCTCGTTTAATGTAAAAGAAGATTGTAGACTTCCATGTTGTCGGATGAAAAGTTGCAGGGAGATTTTTTCTTTTAGGGCTTTGTGTTTGACAAAAGTGACCGATTTATTAGAAGAGGAGGAATTCTTTTCAATGGTTGAAGCAAGCAGATTAGCAACTGCTTTCTTCTCTGTTATTAAAGAATCCGAAAACTTGAGATGGTTCACAGTGGGACAGGTGTTCTTCCCTTTGATTTCTTAATGATGTTCCACACTTTTTTCTTAGAAGTTTTTGATGTCAGCCTGGAGCAGAAGCTTCTCCAGGACCGACGTTTACTGATTTTAAAAGTGTGTCTTGATTTAGCACGGAGTTTCTGATGGGTTCGAGCGTTGGGACCCGAAGGTCGTTGGTATACCTGACGCTGAGCCCGTTTTCTAACTTTGGAAATTGTTGGCATTCTGAATCGAACCAGGTGTTTTGGGCATTTGAAGTTTATCGAAGACACTGGAATACAGGCTTTAGCACATTTGATCATAGTGTTAGTCAGAGATTCTGCTGGGTCTGGACTCGGAAAAAAAATCAGTGTCCTGAAATTCTTTTGAAATAGTGGTTGCAAATAGATCCCAGTTTGCTTTCTTGTAATTTAGATGTTGAGAGACAGAGACGTGTTCAGTTAATACAGGTTGTAGAAGGACAGGGAAATGGTCACTTCCGTGCAGATCGTCATGGACAGACCACTCATAGTCCAGGACCAGCGAGGGGTCACAAACCGACAAATCTAAACACGAAAGTGAACCTGTGGAAGAGTGGAGGTAAGTTGCAGATCCGTCGTTCAGACAACACAAATCCAAGTCTGAAAGGACATCCTCAATCAGCAGACCTCTGGATGACGAACCGGTACTACCCCAAAGAGGGTTGTGACCGTTAAAGTCACCCAACAGCAAAAAAGGTCGAGGGAGTTCCTCTATCAGACTGACAAGGTCCTGACGACATACCGGGACAGAAGGTGAGAGATAAAGAGAACAGATTGTCACAGTCTTGTGGAGAGTGACTCTCGCAGCTACAGCCTGAAGGGAGGTAGACAGAGTGACAGGACTATACAACAAAGTTTTGTGTAGGAGAAGGGCAACACCGCCCGACAGTCCCAACGTGGATGGTTGTGCAGGTTTCGAAAGAATATTAAAGCCAGAAAGAGTAAAGGTCTTCTGGCTTTGAATTTGAGTTTCTTGAAGAGCCACGACAGAAGGTTTTAGAGACTGACACAGAAGCTGCAGCTCCTCGAAGTTGGAATTTAGACCACGGATATCCAATGGAATATTGTATTATCCATGGTGCAGAGGGCGAAAAGGAGAAAGATCAGGTCATCTCCTCCTCAACATCTGCTGCTAAAGCTGTAAATTTGTTGCTTAATTTTCACTGGACTATCTGCAGACCTGCTGGCAGACTTGCCAACAGGTGAAGTAGGTCTGGGTTTGGGGGACGGTGGAGGTTTTTTCCTCAACTCCACCATCTCCACACTAGGTTGAACTCCCTTGCCCGCACGGGCACTGACAGAGGAGTTCGAGGGAGGGGTGCTGGTTTTTTAATCTGCCCAGCAGCAGATGTTGTAGACTGCTGGGCAGTCTAGAGGGGTGGCAGATTTTTTGCCTCCACCAGGGGCAGTCACTTTGGTTTGGAAGGTGGTGGACTGCTTCCACCAGAGCTGACAGTTTTTCCTTGCAATGTCTTCGAAAACGTAAAGTTATCAGTCTGACAGCAGACTGACCGAGTTGGAACTGTTGGAACTTTCTTACGGCCGAAGCATAACGAAGAAGCTGTCGGCGACTGACTGCCCACAACCTGCTTGCGGGCTTCAAAAAAGGAGATCTTCTTTTCTGTCTTAACCCTCTGTATTGCAGATTCCTGAATCCACAGAGGACAATTCCGTGAAGAGGGGGATGGTCGCACCGCAGTTTGCACAATGTGCCGGACCTTTACACGGCCCATCATGGTTGCCTTGCAGCAAATACCACACACCTCCTGCCCAGAACAACGGTCTCTGACATGGCCAAACTTCTGGCATCGGAAGCACCTCAACGGGGACGGAACGTACAACTGAACCCGGACAATCAGGTAGCCGACTTTGATGACCGGAGGCAGCACATGGGTTGCAGAATGTCAGAAAGAGGGTGTTGGTGGCCACTCTTTCTGCACCCTTCTTGACAGTCACCCTGCGCACCTCCGTCACACCCTGGGATGCCAGCTCCGTTTTGATTTCTGCCTCTGAGACTCCTGATAAATCCCGGCAGCGAATCACGCCTTTAGATGAATTTAGCTGTTTGTGGGGAGTTACCCTGATCTCCCTGTCCACTAGTTTAGTTGCTTTCAGCAGTGTTCAGATTGTTTGTGTGACTTGCATTGAATAAGAAATGAACCATTCCTCAACCTCTTGATGGACCGAGGGTCACCTGCTATACCCTGAAAGCCCTTTGGATAGCAAATGGGCTCAAAGCTGAAATGGGTCTTTCTTGCTCCGTTCCTTCCATAACGAGCCAGGAAGCCAGAAAACCTGTCTTCTGTCGTATCTCCATATCCGAATCGCTGTCAGAATCGAAATCCCCTGAAATAGGGGATGCTGGCCTTCCCTCTTTTTTGGGGGATGTGTTTTGAAAAAGCCATGTGTATTTTAGTATATTTCATCCCTCCCTTACCCACCCACCTTGGAGTCCAACTAAGGGCCAGGCCAAGAACCAATGTCTTGACCCCTTCCAGGCTTCGGGAGAGACATACGACAAGCAGAAGCAACCAACCCTATCCCCCTGATCATGCTCAACTCCGGGAACAGAGAGCTGAGCACTGCAGGGTTTTACTTGGCCAGCTGGGGAACTGCCCGTCTTGACCCAACCCCAAGAAGGGGAGCCGATTAGTACACCCGGGCCAAAGTGTACTCCCTGTCTAGGAGAGGTCCGAGCCAAAGTGATGTGTTGAGAGCGCTGGCCCTCTCAATCACCAGGATCTCATTCCCTCCGACACAGGTCGCACCGCACGGCAAACGCGGCGGATCTTAAGGAGACCACAGAGAGAAAAGGAGTGTGGAAAAGAAGACTTGAAGGGGAGACGAAGATAGAAAAGGGCCAAATAAGGGAGGCAGAAAACAAGAAAAGGAGAAAGGCGGGTTACTGTTAGTCAGGATCCTCACCTTAGCCTATCTGACTGGGAAGCCCTACCAGGGGCATCAACTCCTTACCACGTTACGCTTAGGCCAAACAGCATCTGCACCTCTCAGGCCTAGAAGCAGTGTGAAAAAAACAGCCTATCTCCAAGTATTGATGCCCCCGCCATCAAAGCTAAGGATCACTGGACCACGCAAACCCTCCGACCACGACAAGGTCGCAACCCCCCGGAGGGGTAAGTTTCAGCAGAATAGACAGAAGCATCTGAATGTATATGTTCCAACAATATCTGAGAAGGAGCCCCAGGGCAGTAGGCTGCACAGGCACTCCATCCTCAGACTTGGAACCGTCAGTGAAAACTTTTTGATAGGATGGGAATTTGGAACAGAGCTCGGCATACAAAGCCTTGTACGCCAGAGAGCTGGTAGACTCCTTACGGAAAGCTGCGAGATCAAAAACGAATCTCTGGTGTGAAAAAGGTCCATGGAGGTTGATCCGGAAACTTGGAAAAATCGGAAACTACTCCCAGGTCTATACCTGCATTCGCACGTGAGGCTGCATACGAAGCCCAAAGGCGGAATACATTTCGGGTTTGTTTCAAACTTACTTTGGAACGGAGGGTCAAAACACAGTCATAGGCAGGATTCAGCGGTTCTGAGAACAGTCGGATGTAATAATTCAAAGACAGTTTCAGCCTGCGGTTGGACAGTGAAGGTTCACCTGCCTCTGCGTACAGGCTGTACACAGGGGTGGTGGCGGAACCTCCAAGACAGAGACGAAGCCCTTGATGGTGGATAGGGTCCAAGAGTTTGAGGTAAGATGATCTTGCGGAGCCGTACACAGCACAACCGTAGTCCAGTTTGGAACGGACCAGGGCTCTGTAGAGGTGCAACAAAGTTTTCCTTATCAGAAGATAAGTGGAAAGAAGAGGAGTTTGAGGTCACAGAAGTGAGAGACAATGTATACACAGTAGTGAGTTCAGAGACTGGGGTACAGAAGAGACTCCACAGGAACGAACTGAGGGTTGTTACAGCTCAGCGAGAAGAGAGTAGCTCTAATAGTGATCTGGCATCAGGCTCATCAGACGAGAAAACCTGGAGAGGCAGTCTGCCTCAGCAACCAATGCCAGAACAGACAGACTCTGAAGAGACAATACCAAAACGGCTGACTGCACAGAATGCACCTCAGCAAGATGGATCGCAACCAGCTCTAAGGCGTTCGACCAGAGCCACTGCAGGACAACATAGCAACCCACTTCATTTACCAAAACCTGTGGTACAACACATAGAAGAAAATTCTGAACGAGGTCACGAAAAAGGTGACAATGATGGTAGGGACAGAGAAGCAGAAAGTGATAAAAGTTTTTACGACAATGAGGGTGAGGGAGACAGACACTACAATCAGCTACTTCTGCATGTTTTTGGCAGAATGATGGACAAAATGAAGTAACTCTTTTGAGAAGTAGCCATTGGAAAGACGATACTTTTTTAAAATGCATAACATTTTTTAGTTTTCAGGATGCATGTTTTCAAAGAAAGTTTGATTGAAGATCATATGATGTGTCACTAGACCTAACCAACATTTGCGTGCGTCGAGTCATGCGTGAGTCGGGTAGAAAGATAACTTTGGTTTAAGCATTGTACATGGCAAGTAGTAAAGTCTAACCCAATGTCAGTGTGTATAACCAAATTGACTACACAGTTGTTTTCCCACAGAATAATTGTGAATGAGTTCATAAGCATACTCCTCCGCGGCTGATAGGATGTATCAGTCTCAAAGTAACTTCTCAAGATGTCTTTAAGAAACATTTGAGAATTGCTAAGTTGTAGTCCTAGTGCAAGGTCAATACTTTGCCTGAATGGTCAGTTTTTGCATTGGATGGATAAAGTACTTTCTAATTCATTCAAGTTGCAGAACTTACAACATTGAGACTAGCTAATATAGCTGGGAAGGAAATTTTGGATGCTATTTTTGCTTGCAGAGAAATGTGTAATCAGTTCCTGTTTTGTAAAAGAGCTTTCAGAGAAAGGAGTGTCCATAGTATGATTTTTGCATCCAGGGAGATTGTAACTTCAAATGTTTTTGGTTTTGCAAAAGGTTCACAGGGAAACAATTGATATGATAACACAAGGGTAAATGCATTTTTGTTTTGGGAGAAGAGTCGTAAGGAAATGTGAGTGCATTGTTGGAACTTGGTTAAACTACTAGTGGTAAGGTCAGGTGATAAGATAGTACAAATGAACAAAAAACATGAATGAGGGTTCTTATAAATTTTGAAGATAATTCCCTTTTTAATGCTTTTTGTTTAAACGAAAGCATGGTTTCTAAATATTTTTCCTGTGGCGATTGTGTTGTGAATGAATGACCAAGCGTAGCATAGGATCCTTGAATATATGCAGGGTTCGCGCTAGGATTTTTGAAAACGGTACCGTGAGTTGCCATTTCAGAGATATCTTGACAACCCCCCAAACATCGGTCCCAGAAAATCAAAACCGGTACGCACTGTGACAGAACGAAACTATTGAGGGGGGGGGGGGGGGGGGGGGGGGGGGGGATTGTTTGGCAACAAAACTAAATCTAAATTGAACAAAAGACCAATATGAGCGCTAAGCATAGGAACAAGAAAGAAGAATAGCATGAATTTACGTCACACGAATGACGGTCCTGCAGAACAACAAACTGACAGTGACATTTTTTCGACTCCTCTCTCTCAAAGCAACGCGCAAATTCATAGTCATAGACCCTCTAGGCCCCGATTAGTCATTGTGAAATGAAGCCACTGTAGTGCTGAGAAGAGCGCAACGCTCTATTCTTTGACAGTAAAGCTTGCTGTTCTGCACGCTAAAGAGGTTGGCGCCAAAGAGGTGTCGGGCGATTGCAAGAGTTCGTCGGAAGGGATGCGAAGGGGTGGGTGCGTGGGTACAGGCGCATGACTTTTAGTGCCTTTCCAAAATTGTCACGTCAGACTTCTTTTTTTTTCAGACGGAAATCTAATCGGTCACTGGCAAACAGAATCGGTCCGTGGTACCGGCAGCTTTGAAAATTTTCGGTATTTCCTGTTTACAACCGGTAAAATACCGGCAATTACCGGTTATCGCGAACCCTGTATATGGCTTAAGATGAGTGCTGGGATGACTTGGTGAAATTGGTAAATATTATTATTGAACATAAATCTTGTGCTATTGTAAAGGCTAAGGGGACGTTGACATATATCTCACAGTATGAAAGGGAAATAAGCTGGGCAAGTCATTCTCCTTAGTGAGTTAAGTCCTTAACCTCTCAGGAACAGTTAAATGGCATTGCATATTTGATGCACTATTGTGTGTGTTGAGTACTATATGTATAACGGTGGCAAATGGCTGACTACCTTCTTATTACCTATCATGATAATCTGAGGGAATGTGTCATGCTGGAAGCAAGGCCAATCAAACATTATGGGATTGTCATGACTGCCCTTTGGTATGACCAGGGATAGTATTGCTCGGGTTCTGTATTATAGTTTTTGTGTTACATTGTGATGCTACAACAGCAGGCTTATGTTTTAGTCACTGCTAGATTTTTTTTTTCAATTAGACAGCGGCTCTGGGTTATGAGAGCATATCCTTGGTATGATAATAGCAGGGTAAAGCTGAATAATTTGAAACAGTTCAGTAGTTAGAACTTACTTTTCACTTTAGTTTGTTTTCCTTAAGATTTTGTACAGTTTTTGATTAATGAAGATTTTTTTTTCTAAATTGATACAAGTTTGTTTTAGGATTAAGGTGTGTGTAAATTATTTTTAGTTTCAAAAGTGGATTTTTGGCAATGGATTGTCCCATCATGATGACTTAAGTGTGGATTTATTTATAAATATATTGACAGGCCATATAGATAATGTTCATGTATGACCCAATAGTTGAACAATTAGTGCAAAATTTTGCGTAATTATTGCGTTTTTCTGCCTTCCTACGCATTTTTTTCGCGGCCGTGCGTTTAGTGACGCAATTTTCCCAGGACCCTGTTCTCAACCGCAAGCCTATGTCAGAGGGGCAAAACACGGCACAGACCTACAGCAGACTGCTTGACACGCCAATTAGTGATAGTGCGTGCACATTTTACTCTGTGGCACTCGCTGACTTTTTGCTAGATCAAGAATGTTCCAAAACGCCTCATCCTTTCTCCCCTCGAAATAAAATGGAATCTTTCCGCGTCTGCGATGGTGCCATCTTCCAATCGGAATACGTTATGACTTCCCACGCACACACAATCATCCCACGTGATTCTGGATGCCAGAGTACGCCCATTGATGGGAACTTTACCGGGAGGGGGTAGTGGTGGGAGGGAGGAGCGGGGAAGTGGGGGGGGGGGGGGGGTCTTGTTGTCTCCGTCCCTGTTCTGCGCCGAACAGGGACTTTACCGTGGTCACAGCGTGTAGGAATAATATCAAGGTTGACTGACCCGGCTTGTTTTCGCGGGCTTACTTAGCAAAAATGGCAAAGAGACAATCAAACATGTTTGCATTTTTCGGTGGGGGAGAAAAGCGCCGATGTGAAGATGTTGAATCTGGAAGAAATCTCGAGTACAGTTTACTTTGTTACGCATTTTTTTCAGCGCTGACGCAATTTTTGCGGAGGCGTGCGTTTCTTGACGCAAAAACTAAAAAGTCAGTGGAACCCCTGGAAGTGTATATTCACTCTAACATGATATTGTCCAACGTCGGGTCGACGTTGCAATTGAAGGGGGGTGTATGTGAGAGGGCGAATGAGAATGGGTTGCATGATCAGCAGAAGGTGCACGTGGGGAATGCATGATTGATGTGATGCGTGCGAACTGTGCGAACGGTGAGCAAACGAAGGTGTTGTTGGGAGATGTATGTGTGAGAATAGGGAGTTCATCCCAGCCTCCAACGAGAAAGGAACTATGTAGAGGAAGCCTAATAAAGCCAAGAAAACGATTGTAACTGCGCTTGGTCTGCTTGTGTGAAGATCGTCTGCAACACTCACAACGCTACATTTAAGTTACAGCAAAGGTTATTATTAACAAATCTAGCACCCAACAGCAGCTCTGACTGCGTCTGAGCACTGCTGATTTTCTGCCGATTGCCGATTGTGTATTGCTGGCAACGAATGGATTAAATGCTTGAACACTATTGCTGCTTCTTCGAGCTCTTCTTGGTGACCTTTTTAGCATTCTGATCATTTCATGCACCAATCTATGTATGTCAAGTAGCCTACCACTATCCATGAGCCAGCCATTAGCAGACACTGTCCGCCATTTTTTTACCCCTCAAGACACTCTTTGCGATCTCTCGCATAAGTCTTGCTCGGCTCGCCTCAACAGTGTGAAAGGCCGCAACTCGTCAAATTGTAACACTTTTAACGGCCGAACGAACATTTAGCCTCGCAACCTTTTTCTAAAATGTGTCTCCTCAACTGGATCGGTGGATGTCGCTTCAGTGGCAGTGACATGTGGGCTATCATTCGGAGCACGTGTTACTTCACCATCATCAGGCAAGACCGGCCACACCAAAAACTTTTTTTTTTAAATAAGGAGGATCAGGACACTTAAAGGACCTATCTAGGAAGAATCTATATGACTATCCTTTATACTAGTTCTACATGTTCCAATCAAACACAATACCTGTAAATCCAAATCGAAATTATTCTTCGCACTCTCGAACACTCACCTTTCACGTTGTATCTGTTGGAGCAAGAGGAAGTTCTTTGTGATAAGCCCATCATACCCTTTCCGGTGGACAAATATATTTCATTTTAGGTACTCCGTCATAGGTGGTGACACGCCGAGGGTAAATCCTAGACAAGTGGTGTACATCTTGCCTACGGAACGAAGAACATTGATTTGCGCTTCCTTTCGTCAGCACGTTCTCTTATCTTAGCTTATGCAATATAAGTCTAAACCACTGTTCAAGGATTTATCCGTGCCAGGTGGTGGAAAAAATAATAGATCTGCTCGGGGGAGGGGTGAGGGTGGGGACTAGGGTAAGAGAAGGCCTGTCTTTTTTTTTTATAACAGACTTACCTTTCCTAAGTTTACGGGACAAGAAATAGATGTAGAGTCAAACATTTCACACGCCAGGATAACAATTGGGGAGTTGACTGTTTGCATTACAGGCGCACCGATTCACTAATCCTTGGTTTGGGCATGTTCTCTCTCTGGTCGAACTGTTCACTTGACTGATGAGGCTAAATAGCTTCGGACATGCACATCAGTGCTACTTTTCCGAAGAAAATGGTAGGGTCACTCTTGCTTAACATGAACTCTAACACAGATTACCTACCTTGTAGATTTCAAAACATTGTATGTCAGAAAATGGTAGGGTCACTCTTGCTTAACATGAACTCTAACACAGATTACCTACCTTGTAGATTTCAAAACATTGTGTGTTATATCGATCCCTAACAGATGGTTATAGAGGCCTGACAGACATTTGGGCAGCTCTCTCTGATCGTGGTCATCCAGAATGGATGACAACCAATAGTCCTTTGACCAACTGTCCCTCATGATGAAGTAGGCTGTGCTATGCATGCTCCACACTGTCCTGTTTATAATCAGATTCCAGATCTTTGGCTGAATGATCGTGTGTGGTCATGGATACCAGTACTAGGCTAGCTTATCATATTTGATGACTGTGGACCAGGAAAGGTTTTTGTCTCTCCCAGCTGACTTGCTGTCCAATATTGTCATATGTCTCGGGATCTTTGCCTGAGATGCACAGAATTAATGTGGCTGATGCATTTCTGGAACACATAGATTTTTCTCTAGATGATGTCTTCTGACACTGTCCATCTCTCACACCCATAGAGAAGGCTGCATATCATAAGTAAGAGAAAAATCCGTGGTGGTTTATCAGATTTGGCAGAGTTTTAATAGTTGAAAGTTGTTTGGAATCTTCAGTGGTCAACATTCAGCCGCCCACCCCCCACCCCCACCCCCACCCTTCCCTCTCAGAACTGGCATCCATTCCTTATGTGATACTCAGCGATTTCATATTGCATGCTGCTGGTAACTTTGTAGATGTGTGTGTGTGTGTGTGTGTGTGTGTGTGTGTGTGTGTGTGTGTGTGTGTGTGTGTGTGTGTGTGTGTGTGTGTGTTTTGCCTCCCAATGAGGTCAGTGCCATTGAAACACAATATGAACAGAAGGAAAAGAGAAGTCAGTCTTGATGCGCTCTCATAATAGTTTGGACTGATGAAGTCTCTGAGATTATTGTTCATGGGTACAGCACTCCTTGCATTTTCTAGTGTGCTGATAAAACTTGGGTGAAATTGTCATGAGCTGTTGCATCACAACCTTCAGGCCAAAAATGCTCAAAAGCTTTCTTGAAATAATAATTCAGTGAAGACAGTTACTGGCAGTCTTGTGGATACTGGAAAGGCTGATCACATTTTAGGGATTATCAGACGTTATTTCGACGAAAAGAACCTTTATGGAGCTCTCTATGTAATGGTTAGACCGGCCATTTTCGGAGGATACTCCATAGCAATACAGAGGATGCTCAGCATACAGCCACGAGAGAGAGAGAGAGAGAGAGAGAGAGAGAGAGGGATTCTTGTCTTCTCAAAGGACATGGAGCGAAAAACAACAAACAATTAACAGGAATCTGGAAAACAGGGACTATAATTTTGTTGTTAGCCATCCAATGCACTTCTAATTACTTGCAAATTAAGCAACATTCTCGAAGTCATCAGTATGATATGGGTGGTTAAGTTGCATGGATCACACTTTTATATCAAAAACTTAAGCGTACTTAGCTCTTGGTAAGAAGAGCCCAAAGCGGTTGAAAATACACTGACATTGGGGTGAACACAATCCAGGAAGTCTTGTGTTGCTAACCACTTTGCCACAACCGCTAATTGTCACGGGATTTTTTTTTTTTTAATATGGCAGAAAACAGTTTTATGTGAAAAATGGTGACAAAAACTTAATTTTTTGATGTATCATAGACACACAAGACCGATTATTCTGCCCTCTAAACTGAATTAGACAATTTGTTTGTCAGTGCCCTCTCACCTTTGACGTAGGCACTACAGCCTCATTTTCAAATGTGACGCAAGGACAATCCACACTTTGGCAAATACGCAGTCATGCGCTACATTCCTGCCAGTGCAAAAGTCAGATGTAAGGGGTTCTGGAGATTTAACCACTTTTCATACGGCTTGTAGTCATCAGGTGAAAAAGCCATGGGTTCGGGCTCAAGCAAAGAGGAAAAGAAGCCCGAACCGCCTCGTGTTTCGAAGGAGGAACCTGTTGCTAATGTAAATAATCATGGCCCTCCCACCAACAACAGTACGAAAGGGGTTCCAGAGACACAGACTGTGCAGAAGACATTCATCACGCAGCCAGACGAATCAGTGGAGGAGAGGAACAACCGCATAAACACTGACGGTAAGGAACTTCGAGATGAAGAACCAGTGTCGGAAGTCCGTGCCACAAAGAGGACAACACAGGACAGTTTTGTATGGCACGCAGACAGGGAGACGGAGGAAGAATTGAACGAGGTGCTGCAGATCCCGACCGACAACAGACAGAGCAGCAGACCCGTTCAGTCTGTCGATGCTGTGAGACAGCAAGATCTTCCCGAGACGTACGCGCAACGAAAGCAGCGTGAGCAGTACACGTTGAACCAGCAGATGTTGCTTCGTCAGAAAACCATCTACAGGAATCCGACGACTGGAGAAAGGAAGATGAGGTTGGTGACAGTAGGATGTGCGCACAGATGATCAGTTTGCAGTCAGTATCACTCAAACATGTCAATCCTGATGTACTGCTAGTTTGACTTACAGACAGAATAGCTCAGTTGGTAGAGCATCGGACTCATAATCTTGGGGTTGTGGGTTCACATCTCTGCCGGGCCGGCCGTTTTGGTACAGAGGGATTTTCCCCTTGGACTTAACATTAGTTCTGACTCCATTTCCCACACAGTCCTTCGAATGAGACTATAAACCGAGGTTCCGTGTGTGAATGCACGCACAACATCTTGCACACACGTAAAATCCCATCACCAAGTTTTGGAAGAGAAGGCCACTTTGGCCGTTGGTATGGATGACACTTTACGCATAGCATGCACCTTCCCTGAAGTTGGAGTATGGCTGCCTTAATGGCAGGATAGAAAATGGTCATACACACAAAAGTGTCAGAATAATCAACATGATGATTGTGGACACTAAAAGAAAGAAGAAGAAGAGAAGAAGGAATAGTGTATTGCTGGTTTGACTCACCGACAGTTGAAACAATGATAACTTACAACGACTGGGGGAGAGGCCATTAGCCAGGCTCTTTGCTTCCTGCAGTGTTGCAGGAAAGGTGAAAGGGACCCACACCCATCAGCTTGACTTGAATGATGTCATGATTCCATGTGATTACAACAGTAATCCAAACAATTTTTGGAAGTATGCTCAGGAGAGAATGAAGATCGAAGGGCATTGCTTACATTGATAGAAAACAAAGAAAATTTGCTGTGTCAGATTGCCAAAAGGCAGAGACTTTCGATAGTTTTCATTTAAGTGCCTGTACGGTGGGAAAAGGCATTTAACTTGCCTGCTCAACATCATCCCTATCAAATGGCTTTTCCATTTCTGACAAGAGTCAAACTTAAGGCCATGAAGGAAAGACATTCACTGTAAATCCTAACAAACCGCAAAAGCCTGAAGGTATTCTTCAAAAGGATTTGCGAGATTTCACACTAAAATTTTCCAAAACCTTTGTGTGGATTTTTAAAAACTTTTTTTTTGCCCCCGGGCAAAAACCCCGATAAACCAAAGGACAGCTAAACGTCATAGGATCTTTTTTAAAAAAGGGGAACAAAATCATCCCTGGAAACTATAGACCACAAATTTTTTGGCCCCCTAAAAGCCAGCAAACCCCCCAAGACCCTCTTAAGAAAGAAGTAATTTTCTTCCAAAAGGAAAAATTAAAAGGTCTCTACAGAAAGGGACAAAAAGGTTTCCGAAGAAAAATTTTTTGGTAAAAACCAACAGTGAGGGGAAATAAAGGTTTTTAAACAAGTAAAAGGGGTTGATGGAAAAGCACTTAATAGTATTTTTGTTTTTGAAAACCCCCTTTGGGAGTTTTTTTGGGTACCAAAAGAATTTTTGCTTCAAAAAAGAATGTCTATGGAATTTTGTAAAGACTTTCTAAAATGGACAAAAGAAATTTTTTAATTTAAAAACTGATGGAAAACAAAAGGGTTTTGGGGTTTGGGTCAGCATTTTCCCCAACAAAACTGATACCCCTTTTGGGAACCCCCTGGGAGTGTCCGGCCATTTTTTATTAATTATACAATGTTTTTTTTTTTAAAATAAACTATAAAATTTAAATGTAAAAAACCCCACAATATTATGGAAAAGTTTACTGATGACCCCAAAGATAGAGAAATAGGAACAGTTTTTCTGTAAAAGATTTTTCACAAAGGCCTACACTTTCGCCCCCCAAGGGTGGCGGAAAAACTTATTTTTTTTAATTGTGGGTTGCTTTTGTCGTGTTCCGCCCGCCCTTAGGGGGCCCCTTTGGGTGCAGTTGAAACCTTGGGGGTGGTTAAAGCTAAAACTTCGGTTTGGGGGCCTTTCTCTCTCTCTCTCCAAAATTCCACCGCCCGGGGGTGCTTTCTTCCTGCAATTTTCCACGGGGGGCCCGGGTTCCTTTTCTCTCGAATTTTTCTGCCTATCGGCCTTCCCCTTTCTTTTTACCGGGTCCCACGGCCGTTTCCTTTTATTTTTGAAGTATCTCACCGTGACGCACATGGCATGTTGGGCCGCCATTGCTGAGGGGGGTTTTTAACCCTCTTCCAGCGGAAGATGTCTCTGGGGGCGCCTGCTCCAGCCTTTGGTTTTTTTAAATTTAAATCATCGAGAGTACAGTCAAAACTTTAAATTCCTCCCTGGGCCTGTAGGAGAGGACATCATTTTTTCTTTTTCCCGCATTTTTCCCTCTGTCCCCCTCGACTGGACAGGGGGTGGGAGAGAGTCCTTTGACCCGCCTCTTCGGGGTCACCCAGGGGTAGGGGGTAAGCATCATTTTCGGGTCTTTTTGGTTTTAAATTTGTCGTTGTAAGCCGGCTTAGTCTTCGTTTTGCGCAAATTTTCTTTTTTTTTTCCCAAAATTTGAAAGAAAAAAAATTTGGTTGAAAACCTTTTCTCGGGTTAAAATTCCATCAAAAACCGGGCCTTTTCAAATTTAAATTTTTTAAAAAATTTCTTTCTCCCTGTTTATGTATCTCTGATGGGGGAAATTTCCGGTGGGGAAAGGGGAGAAAACCGGGGTTTTAAAAGGGTTTGGGAAAATTGTTTTGTCCGCCCCGCCGCCCCTTTGTCAAAATTCCCCGGACTTTTTTTTCCTTTCGGCCCCGTCTGTTTGGGGGGCAAGGAAGCGATTTTTAATGTTAAACGAGCGTGCGTCCCGCATGTTTTTCCCGTTGGGAAGGGGTGGTTGGGAATTTGTTTTTATTTTAAAATTTTTTTTTAAATAAAAATGTGACATTTTGTGCCATTAAATTTTTAAATTGCAAATGGGGGGGCAGTTTTTAAAAGCGATGGCGCTGTGTTAAATTTAAACCAAAGGGAAAGGAAAACGTTAAGCGGAGTGAGAAAAGGGGTTGAAGATAATTCATATTTTTTTTTAAATAACCTGTTGTTTTAATGCATCTTTTCCCTTGCATCGTTTGAGAAGACTTGTTTCCCCAATTGTTTACTGTTTTGCGTTAAATACACTTCCCCCCGCCCCCCCATGCGATTTGGAAAAAGACTTACAGCAAGGGGCAAAAGGGAAAACTGACGGCAGGGTTCCAGTACCCTTTTCCCTTCCTCCTTCCTTCTTTTTTTCCTCCTCTCCCGGACCTCCCCCAGCTACGTCCACCCCCCCCCCCCGGGGGGGTTTTTAAACCCGGGGAGCACAAAACTGGTTTGTGCCACGTGCGGGTCAGGCCACGTTCTGGCTGAACCACGGGCCCAGATGGTCCCAACGCGCCGGTCGGGGCCAAAACCCTTGTGGGGACCGTGGACTGCGGGGGACCCCGCCGACCCGACGGGCCCGGGGCCTGGCCCCCCTCCCGGACCTCCAAAAAACACAAAACGCCCCCCCCCCCCCCCCCCCCCCCCGGGACAACGCTCTTCCACGCCCCGTTTGGGGAGTCGGGGGGATTTTCGGCTTTGGGCGACCCCCCCTCGAGAACCAAAACCCGGCCGGAGCACCTAGTGCGACAGGGTGCCCCCTTGGGGAAACTTGACAGGGGAAAGGGATGGGGGGACGCACTCCGGGGAAAAGAGAAAGGGAAACACGGGAAAATTTTTTTAAAAAAAGTGTAATGGTCATTTTTTCCCTGAATGCTGTAATTGTAAATTGTTACGTCGTTGGTGAAATTTTTAAATTTATAATCGTGCATGTTTTGGGGTGGGGGGATGTTTTAAATTGCGATTTGCATTTTTGTGCCTTTGGAGTGTTTTGATGGGTGATTGTGCATGTTGGTCCCGTTGGAGTGTTTGATTGTGATCGGCAGGGTTCGTTTTTTGGAAAATTTTTTTTTGCTGGGTGAATAAATGGGGTGTTTGTATCTTAATCTTTTTTTGGTGGTCTTTTCCCGGACTGTGAGGTCAGTCATTTTCCCTTCACTCCCACCAAACCCGATCCGTCGGGGGCAGACCCCCCAAAGGGGTCTTCCGACAATGTGGGGCTCGTCCGGATTTTTAAGGCTCTGGCTGTCTCTCCTCTTTTTGCAATTACCTGTTTATTTTTGCCCTGTTTTGTATATTTTTAAACCCGTTTTTCTTTGTTTGTTCGTGGGGGGTTTGGGGCTGGGTGACTCTAGTGTGAAGGGAGTCTTTTTGTGGCCTGGGGGCCCAAACCGGTTGACCCGGGAGTCGGGGGGAAAACCGGGGGGGGTTTTTCAAACCGCGCCCAGGGCCTCCCCCGGGTCCCTAAACGCAGGAACGGCCGAAAGGGTCTTGCCCTTCTGTTCCCGGGCTCTTTTCCTTTTCCTTTTTTTGGTTTTTAAACCCCAATTTTTTTTTTTTTTTCTCACCGGGTTTTGAGTACGGGGGGTGTATCGGACGCTAGTGTTTTTTTTTCCCTCTCTCTCCCCGGGAACCCGTCTGCTGGGTTTTTTTGTTTTGTTTTTTTTTTCCCCGGCCACCCCCACCGCACGGGTTCTCCGTGTTGTAGAGCGCGGTTTTTGCCAAGGGGGGCAGCCGGAAAATATTTTTTTTTTTCTTTTTTTTTTTGGGTGAGCCCCACCGCACTTTTTGCTCGTGCTGTAGAGCGCGGGTTTTGCCAATGGGAGCCCCGGGAACTTTTTCCCAAAACCACGCACACACACAAAAAACACACATATACACTGCCCCTAAAATATTTTTTTTTTTTTTCTCTAGGGGAAATTTGTTTTTTTTTCCCCTGTATTTGGAAAACTGGGGATATTTTTGTAAATTGGCGACGCCCGGGCGCTGGTGGTGGGGGCGACGCGTGCTCAAAGAAGAAGGGTAATCAAAAGGGTTACTGATCCCTACAAAAGTCCCCAGTCCTTCGACTACGGTAACTTCTACCAAATTCCAGTGCTGTAGCAGGTAGTCCGGGGATACTTTTACTCCCTTTCTTCTCGGGGGGGTTTCTCCCGGGCCGAGCCCCCCGACTGGCACTTCCGCCCCGGAAAACCCGTCAGATATAGCGAAGCAACTGGGGGTTTTCCCTTTTGAGTCCGGGAAAACCGAAACCCCCTCCTCCCCAGGTTTTTCCCCTCGAAAGGGGGCCCTGCCCCAGAAGATTTTTCCTTAAAGGGGAAAGTCGAACCCAATGGAGGGGTAAAAACGGATAAACCCCCCCGTGTCGGGAGGGTGAACCCCGCTCAGGATATCACCTCGGTCCTTATTTTTTTCTGGGGGGGCCGGGAACCGGCGCGGGGGATGGGGCCCCAAAACGTAGGGAAGAGCTAGGGAAGAGCGTAGAGAGGGGGGGCCGGGCAAGCCAGGAGGCCTGCCAGAGAGGAGACGGGACAACGGAAATTTAAAGGCAAAAGGGAAGAGGCAATGTGTTTCCAAGAAGGGGGCTGCCCGAAGGGGGCCCTTCGTAAGGAAGAATTTTCTCACCCGTGGGGAGGAGCTGCCCCCCACGTAGGAGGAGGCTGCCAGCCCGGGGGAATCACTAGGGAGGGGGCCCTGCCCTCCCGTGGGGAAGAACTAACAGGTGGGGGCTCGCGTGGGGAGGAATGGAAAAATTTTCTTTCGGGGCCCTCCCGTTTTTTGAAAACCAGGGGGTTAATCCCCCAGGCAGGTGATAGAGTTAAAAGGGCCCAAAATTTTAAAGGGTTTTTTCCAGAGTTTTAGACTAGTGAGGCCCTAGATATGTTTTTAGACTTTCGACAAGGTTGCTTGTTCGTACCAATTGTCTGAGGGCAAAAGGCTATGCACCTTTTTTCTGGATTTTTCGGTTCGCAAGGGGGGTGTTGGTGGGCCCCTCAAAAAGAAGGTTTTCGTCTTAGCAGCATGCAGTTTGGGTCGCGTAAGCGTTTCCCCCTTAACCCCGAGACCTACAGGAAGGGGTTTAAGGGCCATGAAGAAGAATAAAGAGAACCCTTCGGGGCATTTTTGGGGATAGGCTGGGGCAAACCTAGGGGGACGGCGTCGTTACTAAGTTGGGGGCGGGGGAACTTATCCTCATTGAACAGCTCACCAACACTGTGCCCCCCGAGTTTTAGGGTCCCCATAGGCGAACAGCAAACCCCAGGTTTCGCCGCGCGATTACCCCCCGCTGAGGGTTTTTCTGAACTCGCAGGGGTTAAGGGCATCGCCCCAAAACGGGGAGGAAGCCCCCACAGGATTTAGGGCGGTAAGGCGCCGCACTGCAAACGGGGGGGAAAAAGGCAAAGGGGGTTCAACGGGACCTCCGCAAACCTTTATTTTGTTTTCTTTTTGGGGCGTCCTGGCCACAAAAGGAAAGATTGCCCTAGAGCCGCTGTATTTATGGGGCTATCTTTTCCCCCCACCTCGCGCCTCGGCAAAAGTGGGGGCCATCCAAGCTTCTGGTGGTACCCAAAAGGGCCCGTTTTTTTTTTCTTTTTTGGGTTTTTACCTGTCGACACCATCAGGGATTCGGGAGCACAACACCTTTGTGGGAAAAAGGGTTTAGTTTTCCCCCAAGGCCCGGCGGGGGGCCAAATTACGAGGTGCGGGTTGGAGGCTGGTTTTTCATCCACCCGCCTTTTTGAAAATTTTTTCCTATTCCACCCCCAAATTTTTGTGGGGGGGAAGTATGGGCCATCGCGGTGGGGCGACCTCTGAAATTCCCTTATCTAAAGGGAATACAAACACCTTCCAACGGGCGCATTCAAGTCCGGTCTACGGAAACTGCCCGTACAGGCCTGTGTGGGAAACCCCCACAAAGCGCCAAAGTAAGAAAACAAGGGACAGGAATTCGTCCCGTTTTTCAGCCATCTCTAACGAGGTTTTGGCCCAAAGGGGGGAAACCTGCTAGCCCCTTATCCTCTTCAGCCAGGACTTGGAAGCCCAACCCTACACAACTTTTTTGGGTCGTCCCGCCAGTCGGGCCCGACACGCCAAGGGCTTCAAGCCTCCACAAGGGGAACCCCTTTAAAGGGGGTTTCCCCCAGGCAGATCGGTGGCCCCAAAAAGCTTGTTTTTCCCCAAAGCTTGAGAGAGCGTTTTCCGGCAGGCCCCCCCCATTCCCCCCCTGGCAGGTCATATGGGGGGTCCAAGCGGACTCCCGACCCAGTAAGACAAGACTTTTTTTTGGGCCCGGGATAACCTACAGGTTAGGCAGAACTGCCGCCGTTTTCGATACCCGCCAACGGGGCAACGCCTAAGGGGGCTTGAAAAGGGGTTCCCCAGGGCCCTGCCACGGGTTTGGGGAACCATTCAGCAAAGGGGGGTTTGACCTGGTGGGACCCATTAAACCTCCATCCGATCGCGGTCCAACCCTTACCTTCGGGAGGGGGTAGAATCTGCGAGTCGACACCCAGAGGCTGGGCCCGCCTGGGACTAACGAAGCCCCCCCTGTTTTCTGAGGCTCGCTTGGGCCCGATTTGGACGCGCACTGGCGTTCCCAAGAAAAAAGTAAAGGGGGCCGGGGGAAAATTTTGGGGAAAAGGGGAAACGTCACATCCTCCCCCAGTGCCTGGACCGGGCCCGGGCCCGTTCCCCGTCCCCTCGACTCATGATTAGGCAGGAAACTGAAGTCATCGTTCACTTTCCCCAAATCAAGGGGTTTCCCGTAATACCCGGGGCGAATATTTGCCGACTCCGTAATTTTGCATATTGGGAAAAACATTTAGAGGGACAACCTCCCCTCACCCGGTTATATCCCCTTTTTTGGCTCTGTATCAGGGGGAAATGACAGTTGTCACTTCAGTGAGGTTAACTTTGTGAAACACCCAAAAGGTTCGATTGTTACTTTCATGGTTGGGAAAGGGTTTGGGTTAGTTTTTTTGTTTAAAAGTAGTATTTTTTGTATTTCCCCGGTGTGAAATTTTATCGTGGGAAAGTTTGTAATTTGGGTTTTTGTCCCCGCGATCATGAGAGTTGGGGTTTGGGCCCATTGTTTTGAAGTTGCACATGCACAAGGTTTTAAAGGAGCACTGTAACTCAAGAAACAATGCTTTTAGAAAGGGGGGTTTTTCACGAGTTTGTTTACGAGGCCTACGAAAGATTGACCCACCTAGGGTGGGGGAATTACTTATTTGTTTTATTGTCCCTTTCTGGGGTCGTGTATTTTCCCTCCCCCTTTGGGTGGCTTTTTTGGGGGCAGTTGCACCTTTGGGGGGTTCAGCTCAACTTTGGTTTGCTTTCTCTCCTCCCCCTCTAATTCCAAACCCCCCGTGCTATTCATCCTTTCAAATTTACGGGGGGCCGGGAAACCTTTCTCTCGAACCCTTTTTTTTCTATCGGCCTCTTTCCCTGTCTTTTTACCTGTTCCCCAAATTTCTTCGTTTCTTTTAGTTTTTTAAGTATCTCACTCGTGACGCAGCATGGGATGTTGGCCGCCATTTCGAAGGGGGGTTAGCTCTTCACTCAGCGGGAAAATGTCTCGGGGGGGGCCTGCTCCAGTCCTGGTTCTTTACCCATCCCCGAGGGTACAGTCAGTTTCTTTCAATTCCCTGCAGTCGGGCCCGTAGGGGAGGGACATCATTTCTTTTTTCCCGTTTTCCGCAAACTTTCGGGCCCCTGCCTCTCGACTGGGGCAAGGGGGAGAGAGAGTCCTTTGGGCCCCCCCTGGGGTCACCCACGGGGACTGGTAACAAACATTTCGGGTCTGTTTGGGGGGGGGTTTTCGTTTTTAGCCGGCTTAGTCCCTTTGCTTTTTCCGGGAAATTTTTTTTTGTTTTTGAAATTTTAAGAGAAATATTGTGTGAGACCTTTTCTCCGGGTTTAATTTTCCCTCTTTAAAACCTGCCATTCAAAAATTTTTTCCAAAAAATTTTTTTCCTGTTTTTTGTATCTCGGAAGCGGGAGTCGGTGGGAAGGGGGAGAAACCCGGGGATTCAGGGTTGGAAAATTGCCTTTTGGGGGCCCCTCGTTTTCCCCCCGTTCACATTTTGCCTATTTTTTTCCCTTTGGCCACCGTCGTTTGTGTGTGCAAGGAAGCGATTTTATGTTCACAGCCCTGCGTGCGCATGAAATTTTTCCCTTTGGGAAGCGTTGGGTTTGGGGATTTTTTTTATTTAGAAAAGTGTTTATAAAATGTGAAAAGTTTTGGCTTGAATTTTTTTTGCAAATGGGTGGCAGTTAAAAAACATGGTTTCCCGTGTTGATTATTTCCTAAGGAATTTAAAAATTAAAAACGTGAATGAGAGAAGGGTGAAGAAAATTCCCCCTTTTTTTTATAAACCCCCTTTTATTTAAAGCAGTCTTTTTTCCTGCAACCCGGGGAGAAGACTTTAACCAAAGTGTTTACTTGGGGGCGGGAAAACACTTCCCCCCGCCCATCATGGGGAGTGGCCAAGACTTACAGCAAAGGGCAACGGGACTGACGGCAAAGGGGGTTTCCGTACCCTTTTTCCCCTTTCCCCCTTCCTTTTTCTTTTCCTCCTCCCCCGACTCTCCTCCCAGCTACCCCCCCTCCCCCCCCCTGGGGCCTCACCTGGAGCACGAACTGGATGGGGCCAAAGTGCTGGTCGAGGCCACGTTTTTGGCGAGACCACGGGCAGATGGGCCACGCGCCGGCGAGGCCAAAAGCCTTTGGGCGGGGCCCCCTGGACGCTAGGGGAGCCCCCCCCGTCCTCACTTTTCCGGGCCCGGGCCCCTTTTCCCGGACCCCAGTAAACAGCCCCCCCCCCCCCCCCCCCCCCCCCCCCCGGGAAAAAACCCTTTTAATGCCCGCGGGGGGTCGAGGTGGGCGGGGATTTGGCGACTCCCGCGAAACCAAAAACCCGGGTCGGAGCACCTAGTGCGACAGGGGGCTCCCTGCGGGCTTTACCGGGGCAGGGATTTGGGCGCACTCCGTGGGGGTGAGAAAGGGGCAACACGGAAATATTCCCTTTTTAAATTTTTGAAAGTCAAAATTTTTGCTGGAAAAGCTGAATTTTTGAAAAAGTGTACGTCGTTTTGGGGGAAATATTTTTTTTAAAAAACGTGCAGTATGTGGGTGTTGGGGGTTCTTTAATTTTTGATTGGGGCTTTTTGTGTGCCCTTGGAGTGCTTGATCGTGATTGTGCATGTTGGGCGAAAGGGGTCTTGAATTTTGCCCTGCATGGGGCGTGTGTTGGAAAAAATTTTTTTTGCTGGTGTGAATAAATGGGGGTTTGAAACGTAATCTTTTTAAATTTTGTGGCTCTTGCGGGGCGTGTGGGGGTCATCCTCCCTTTACCCCACCTAGACCGATCCCGTCAGGGCAGACCTCCAGGGGGCGGTCCTGACATCTTCCCCAAAAAAAAACTACAAAAATGGTTTGAAAGACTGGGAACTATCGTAAAGAACCCAAATGTTTAAAAAAAAAAACCAAAATGAAATGACATAAGGGTACATTACAAAAAATCTTTTGCAATGAGGAAAGAAAAAACCTTTGGGGTTTCCCCTTTTTGAATTTAAAATTTTTAAAGCTAATATTCAGTACCCTTAAAAAAGCAATTCAGATGCTTTGGGAAAAATCAAACCGAACTTATTCATTGAGAAAACCAAAATGGTTTTTTTCATAATAAAGGGCATGGTTTTGCACATGTTCTTTTTAAAAGGGAAAATGGGGTATGGTAACATTGTAAACCCCAATTCCCGTCGTTTTAAAAATTTGGAAAAAAAGAAAACCAAAGTTGGAAAGTGGTTTTTAAAAAATTACAAATTAAAAGGCCCGTCTTCTTCCAACTTAAAAAAGGGGCAACAGAGTGGGGAATACAAATTTGGGAAAAATTTTCGGTAAAAAAAAGTTTGATTTTAAATTTTAAAGAAAAGTTAAAGTCCCCACAAAAAGGGTTTTAAAAATTGCTGCCCACAGTTCTTATGGGACTTTTTTAAAAAAATACCCAAAGTTGTGGGCCCTCAGGGCGAAGATTCCAAATTCCAAAAAATTTAAAACAAATAGAAAATAAAAACAGTTTTTTGGCCCCTTTTCCCTTTAAACCCAGAAAACAAAAAATGAACTTTTGAAAGGGGTTTCCCCGTTCAAAAGCTTTTTTTTTGTATATCCAAATACAAGTTTTAAGGGCCAAATTTCTAAATTTTTTCCCCTATTGGGAAAAAAAAGGTTCCTTTACTTGACTTGACTTTGTTAGCCATGAACACTTTGTTATTTTAAATTTTTTAACCCTTTTAACTGGGAGATCGTATGAAAAAAAAAGAGAAATACTTGCCAAAAAAAAATGATTTATAGTGGGGTGTGGCGAGTGGCATATTGTTAGGAAAATGGGTGTGGGGCGTGTGTGTTGCATGCGTTAAACCCTGTGGGGTGCGTGTGTGTGGGGGTGAGTGGGGGTGGGGCGTGTGTGTGTTGGGGTGTGTGTGCTTCTAATTTTAATTTTTGTTTTTCCTAAAAAACTTTTTACATATAAAAGCAAAGGGGTTTTTTGAAAATTGCACAGAGTTAATCCCGGGAGAGGAATGAACACACGAAGTGTGTGTTTTGGGTTGTGTGGTGTTGTGTTGTGGTGGTTTTTGTGGGGGTTTTAGTGTGTTTTCGTGCGCACGCACGTGTTTTGGGGTTTGTGTTGTGGTGGAAATGAATGTGTGTGTGGTAAATGTGGTGTGTTTTGATTGCCCATTGGGGCGTGTGCATGTGTTTTAAATTCAGGTTGTGATACAAAGGGAAAATTACTAAAAAATTTTTTATAAAATTAAAAGACCATTAATAAAAGTATCTTTTTTATTTACTCTTTTATTGGGTTTCAGTTGGTGTGGGATGTGTGGTGTGTGTTTGGGGGGGGGGGGGGGGTGGGGGGGGGGGGGGGTGGGGGGTGGGGTGGGGTGGGGTGTGTGTCATCAAACATTTAAAAAAACTTTGAAAACCCCCTGGTTTTTTCCAGACACTGAGGACCCCCCTAAATTTTTTTGGCAGATTTCCATTTAAAGATTGGGGAATGGCTCCCCACTTTCCAGCTGGGAACACTTTAAAAACCCGTCATTGTGGGCATGGGCATTAAATTTTGGCCCTACCTTCTGTGGAGGCCCTGTAGGGTTGAGAGCAGATTACAGCACAATTCACTGTTCAGTTTACTTCTGGCTCCACAAAGCAATTTCAACCCTTCCAAGTTTACAGCCTGTGTAGCTTCTCCTGCCTGGCCAGTTTCGGCTGATCTGCATGAATGGAAGGGTTCTTTATCAGTACAGTGTATCCCAAAACTATTTGAATTTGTAACTGAGAAGATAATAATTTTCCACAGCTATTATAGAATGATTATGTACAAAAGTGTAATTGGACTTTTGATGCTTTGACAAACTCAAACATCATTTTGTTCTTTGCGTTATACCATTTTTGACTGCAAGTATGAAACACGCGCACGCACGCACACACACACACACACACACACACACACACACACACACACACACACACACACACATACACACACACACACACACAACACACACACACACACAAACACGCACACGCACACTAATGTTGTAATGATTTTGACAAAGAAGTTCTGTGTAGTTGTATACTTGTAAACGCTCCCCCACCCACCCCTCCCAAACCCCTGCCCACTTTCATAGCCATGAAATGCATACATGTTCGTAAAGTGATAAAGTAGTTTTGAGCAAACTGGTGACTTCACTTGAGTGCTGATTGGGCACAGGCTGAGCAAGTTGGTCAGTGGCACCCAAACAGTGTTTAGGCACCAAGTGTTCAGTGAATTAAACAATATCAACATAACTGCTGCAATATATTAACAGTGTTTAGGCATCAAGTGTTCAGTGAATTAAACAATATCAACATAACTGCTGCAATATATTAACAGTGTTAACGTAGCAGTAGTACCAAGTTTGTGAGATATAAGTTTCAACAAATGAAAAAAATAAAACTAATCAGAGCTCGAAATACCCATCCTTATAACTTTAGGACCTGTAAACCTTCTTCTGATGGATAAGCGGAGATGGTCTCTCTTCACTGTCCGTTAGGCAACCAGTGTTTGATTGTGTCAGTGCATGGGTGACTTAGCAGTCAGCCCTCACTGCAGGCTGATCACAGTTCCCTTCTGCCCTTCTCACTGTCACACACCACCAACAGAGGACCCCCATCAGAGTGCTGTGTAAATGAGACATGCCGTGTTCTGAGGGTAAAACGTATTAGCTCTTGTGTGCGTTTCAATAAACTTTTGCAATTGCTTTTATGAACATCAGTGAATGTCAAATGTAACACTTTTTGCCATTCAATACGCTTTTGCCATTGCTTTTATTAACATTTTTTTTTAATGGGAGGCATGTAGAAATGTGAGGGAGGAGGAGTGGGGGTGGGTGGGAGGGGACTACATTCTCATCTGCTTGTCCCCAGCACAAAATTATCTGGGAATTTCTAACCATGCAAAGACTAGAACTTTTGATATACTCTTCTAGTGTCAGTAGATCACCAGCAACTTTAATACTAGCAAACAATGAACAAGTATACACACATAGCAGCTGACATCAGACTAGTGAGTGTCAAACGAAATCAAAAGTATTATCAAGGAGAAGCAAAACAAAAAAATGGCTCGAGCAGCACCCAGACTTCAACAGAAAGGATGCATACTGCTTGCTGCCCAGATCAGACCCAAGTGAGCAGTGTAAGACTGAGGTCAGGGCACTCCAGACTGAGACATCACATGTTCACAAAATTACACATTGGCGAGTCTTCAAGTTGCCCATGCGGTACAGCCCCAATGGCAGTGGAACTCTTTCTGTAGGACTGTCCCACACATTAAAAGCTAAGAGCAGAGACCTGGCCCTGCCAACACATCAACCAGGAAAAGCTTTATGGACACTGGGGGGCCCTTTCCGACACGGCCTTCTTTCATCCCTCGGGGGTTCCTTCCAAGTGTAAAAAAAAAAGGGAAAAAAAAAATGTGTTGCTTTGCTTTCCCTCTAAAAAAAGGAACGTAGCTTATAAAGGGATGCCCCAAAGGGTTTTTTCCTTCAAAGGCCCCAATTTTCTCACAACCCCCCCCCCCCCCCCCCCCCCCCCCCCCCCCCCCCCCCCCCCCCCCCGCCACAGTAATTTTTACAAGAGCAAAATTAACAGAATATTTTTCAACAGGCTAAAAATTTGAAATAAAAAGACCTTTTTTGGGAAACCCTTTGACTGAAAACGGGCCGAAAGAAAAAGAAATTTTTTAATCCTTTAAATTAAAGTGGGGAGAAAATGAGAGTGGGGAAAAAAGTTTACAAACTTTGCGCAGTATCTTTACTTGTAAAACTCATTTACATTGACAAAGAACAAACCAGCAGTGAACGCAATCTGCGACTAAATTAATTTATTTTTCTCTATTTCAGTTGAAAAAAACTTAGATTGTTTGCAGCATGCTTCAGAATGTTTTGGTTCTTTTTTTTTTATAGGAGGAGCAAACGGAAAGGGGATTTGTCCTTTCCCAAAATTTCCCTTCGCAAAAAGGCCAGGGGAGATTCGCAGTTTTGCAATTTTAATACAGATTGTTCTCTGTGTGTGTGTGGTGGGTGTTGTTTGTGGTGTGTGGTTGTGGGTGTGTCGGCGTGCAGCATGCGTGGTTAAATGTGTGTGTATGTTTTGGGGTTGGTGGTTTTTTTAAAATGAGATTTTATTGGTTGGTGAAAGGGTTTTTTTTTTGGGTTTTTTTATGACGGTAGTTGATTTAGCGGGTGAAGCCCCGATTTTGGCCCCTTTCGGTCGGTGGGGAAAGCAACATTTTCTTATTTTTCTGTTCAGTTGTGACACATACTAAGTTATGTATATGAAAGTTCATTGATGCTTTGGAAATTATTTGAAAACGAAATGCCCCCTAATTTGACGCAAACTTGTACCCAGCTGGGATTTCCTGGGGCTGTGGGGTTTTCAAGTGATAAAAAGTGACAGTTGGGGGTTTCAAGTGACCCCGAAAAAGTTTCCTTTGTGCAAGATAGGCGTCATGTTATCTGTTATCTTATCTATGTTATATTCATTTTTAATATTTTATTATATTGTTTTATTTGTTTTTTTTGAATTTGTTGTAGAAATATTACTCGTTTTATTTTAAATTTTTATTTTAATTATTATTTTTGCTTTAAGCTTATCGACTGGGGGCGTTGGAGAAAGTTTTTGCGCACCCCCGCTTTACTAAATCAAAGGAAAAGTTTCTTCAGATTTTAATCCTTAGGGATACCTCATGGCTTTATCACTTGCTTCTCTACACACACATGCACGCACGCACACAAAATAAGAAAAAAAAAAGTTTTTCCCGCAACAATGTTCTGACAATGAGTTAGGAGAAAGCAAAACCAAAAATAACAGACTTGTCCTTGGTTATTTAACCTTTCTGTCCTGTGTTGATATTTTGCAGCTGAAAGGAAACGTCATCCCTGCAACCTGTTTGTAGAGGTGATATTGTTTCGTGTTTGATGATTTGTTTGGCATGTTGCAGATCATAAAGAGCAACGTCTTTACAACCAACACGAAGCAAGGTATGTATGTTTGTACTAGCACAAAGGAGATGGATTGTGTATGTTTGTCATTATATACTTGCATTGCATACATTTTGTGCATTTTATCACACCGTGTTAATAAAAGGGAAGAGTTTATTGTTACACTGTGTGCGGGAATATGCGCATGTGTAAACAGAGAAAAAACCGTACACACTGAATTACCTTGATCTGTCGTAAAGGTCAAGTAGTAATCCCTGTTTCGGTGAATCTGTGGTGGAGGTTTATGTCAAGTTTGAAATGTTTCAGGAAGGTCAAATAGTCTGTTTTTTGAAAAAAAAGAAAAATTCCCACTACCTCCAGTTATTGGTCATTTTTAAACCTGGAACCAAACAAACGGTGAGTTGATATACTGCTGTATGAATACTAGTTAGTGCAGTTGTTTGACAATGGTTATTCCCTCACATTGTACTATACTTGCAGATGGGAACATACAGTACATGCCTGGCCAGCAGAACATGGATGAATTTGATGTTATTCCACGAGAAAAAACAACGTAAGGCTTAGATCTTCTTTACACCTGATCGCAGCTTCTTTCTTGTCTTTTTATACATATGTGTATATTCTTTCTCTTTTGTTTAATTGTTTTGTGTTTTTACATAACTTGAAATCTCTTTATCTGGTTTTTCATCTTTCTTTCTAATCCTTTTGTTCTTTTCTGGATTAAGAAACATGACAGCGTTCCCTTCTTTGCTGTTTAGAAACATGACAGCGTTCCCTTCTTTGCTGTTTTGTTGCTTCTTTTGTTTGTTTTTTTTTCTTTTTTTTCATCTTCCCCTCGGCTGGGCTATAAGCAACATTATCTTATCTTATCTTCATCTTCCTTGTTTTCTTCCTTCTGTTCATTATTTCAGACCTGCCAAGTGCTACGCTTTTGATGTAGCTGGCTACGATTTTATGGACAATGCTTTTATATTTAAAAGTCAAGTCAAAACTAGGCGACAGCTAGCACGATTTCCATCTTCTTGACTTAGTCTGACATGCTGTTGTGTGCAAAGCGAAGCGGGAGTGAAGGTGTTATGATGTCTGACTTGTCGGACATTTAAGGACACCACAGAGACACTTTCAAAGAAGTGTCACTTCGGTATCCTTAATATACAACAAACAAAAAAACTAAACAAATAACAAAAGAAAAAGAAGAAAAGAAAAAAAAAACAGAAGGAAAATTTTAAAAAAGGGTGGAAACACCCTATAGCTTGAGTGCTAGCTACATTTAAGTATGGAATGCTGTATTTAAAACATTGAAGTAGTGCACTTTATTATTATTTTCAGATCTTGGCAGCTCTGTTCTTGCCTTTTAGTTGTCTTCTTTCTGTATCTTTTGTTTAAAACAACATGAATCAGCGATATGCTTGAGACAAAAATTCAAAACTTGTATGCACACATACGCATACAGAAACATATACATGATGATGCATGCACGCAAACACACACACATACACACACACACACACACACACAGACAGACAAACACACGCACGCACACACACCCTAAATCATCATGTAATATCACATGATTTTGTGAAAGACGTAAAATGAAAGGAGTACTACTCCTCTCTCTCTCTCTCTCTCTCTCTCTCTCTCTCTCTCTCTCTCTCTCTCTCTCTCTCTCTCTCTCTCTAACACACACACATACACAAGCATGCTCGCACGCATGCATGCACGCACGCACGCACACAAGCACGCACGCACGCACGCACGCACACACACACACGCACACACACACACACTCGCTTTCCCGCCCCCCCCTCTCAGGAGCTGAGCTTAGAGCTGTTGTGATGATGTGCTGGGTATGGCCATGGAAAGAAAGTGGACAGATCACAGCGAAATACTGCAGTCCTGACAAATTTGGTTTATTTCCTCATAAAGCTGATGCACTCTCGGAAGGTATACTACATTACTGTGGACAGCATAATCTCACATAACAGATAGAGAGAGAGTGGGAGGGAGAGTGACAGAGAGAGAGAGAGAGAGATGGAGTCGAGAGAGAGAGAGAGGGAGAGAGAGAGAAAGAAAGAAGAAAGAGAGAGAGAGAGAAAGAAAGGGAGAGAGAGAGAAAGAGAGAAAGAGAGAGAGAGGGGGAGAGAGAGAAAGAAAGAAAGAGGAGAGAGGGGAGAGAGAGGAGGGGGGGAGAAGAGAAAGAAAGAGGGAAGAGAAAGGGAGGAGAGGGAGAGAAGAAAGAAAGAGAGGAGAGAGAAAGAGGGAGGGAGAGAGAGAGAAAGAGAAGAAAGAGAGAGGAGAGAGAAAGAGAGGGAGAGAGAGAGAAAGAAAGAAAGAAAGAGAGAGAGAGGGGGAGGAGAGAAAGAAAGGGAGAGAGAAAGGGAGAGAGAAGAAGAAGAAGAGGAGAGAGAGAGGGGAGGGAGAAGAGAAAGAAGAGAGGGAGAGAGAAAGAAAGGGAAGAGAGAGAGAAGAAAGAAAGAGAGAGGAGAGAGGAGAGAGAAAGAAGAGAGAGGAGAGAGAAAGAGAGAAAGAAAGAGAGAGAGGAGAGAAAGGAGGAGAGAGAGAGAGAGAGAAAGAAAGAGGGAGAGAGAAGGGAGAGAGAGAGAAAGAAAGAAAGAGAGGAGAGGAGGGGGAGAGAAGAAAGAAAGAGGGAGAGAGAAAGGAGAAAGAGAAAAGAAGAGGATTAGAGGAACGGGAGCAAGGCGGGTCGAGTGGATGAATTCTGACACATTTGCTTTGCTTTTTTATTTTTCCCCCCTTCAGTCCAGAGAGAGATTCAACCTACAACCAATCGGAGCAGGATCTGATGGCTTCCCTGGAACGAGACTTGATGTGATGTGATCACCATGGCGATGACCCACCTATCTGGAAGGGGACTGATGTGATACCATCACCATGGCAACACCCGCCTTGTCTGGATGGGGTCTTGATGTTATAACATTACCATTGCAGTGATCGTGTCTTCAGCGAAACGAGCCTTGATGTGACGATGCATTTGTAAGTTACTGTGACTTCAGGTGGAACAAGGTTTGATGTGATAATACCCCGGAGATTGTGACTGTAAAGGTGACTTCAGCAGAACTGGACTCGACACGAAGACGTCTCTGAGACTGTGTGTAAGAATTCAGTGGAATCGGTTTTGATACAACGACACCTGAATCCAGGAGGGTTGCAACCACGATCTTGTTTGTCACGATGTTGGGGTATGTGAGGATTTTATTTCCCCCAAACATAGACATCAAAACATATCATTACATTTTTTTGTTTTCAGACATGGTATCTGGAATGGCCTAAAAGTTTGTGACCAGCGTCATGTTGACCAGATGAAAACGAAAGCAGAGCACTGTCGTTGGAGAGTATAATGAAAGATTACTGATCAGGAGTCGCATGAATAATCGATTTTAAGGACTAGACAGTGTTGACATGTTTTTAGGGATTGATAGATAGATGAGGGAGGAGGGGCTGGGAAGAAGAGTATTCATGCACAGATAGGGACCGGGGGGGGGGGGGGGGGGGGGGGGGGGAGGGGAGAGAGAAAGTGGGAGAAGCAGTAGAACAAGGGGAGGACAAACAGCAGTCGCAGGAGATAAGGCGCCAGCATCATTTATTTTTGTTGCAGAAATGTCTAGGCAAACAAAGAGAAAACAGCTGCGGTTAAGGTAACATGCCCATCCCCACCCACCCCTAAGCAGGCTTGAAATTGATTGATTTATTTGTTTATGATATTTTTGCATTTCATGATAGCTCACATTTCTGATAGCTGACACTCCGTACCGCAATGTTCTTTTATGTGTCTGGAGCTTTATCGTTATTCAGACACATCATCCACTCTTTGCAGCAGTCTACTCTAGTCTTGAGACAAAATTTGTCTTTTTTTTTTTTTTCTCTCCAGCCAGTTTCACAAAGGAAAGCTACCAGAGAAAACACAACGCGTTTCAACCTCTTAGGTCTTCTTCAGGCGAGACATAAACGAATAATACAACGAAAATTCACTTAGCAGAATTTCAGAAGCGATCTGAAGCGATCAAAGCTAAGTGAATTTTCGTTGTTTTATTCGTTTATGTCTCACCTGAAGAAGACCTAAGAGGTCGAAACGCGTCGTGTTTTGTCTTGTGACTCGTTTGTCCACGTTTCTCTGGGCGGTTCGCTAACATTTATTTAAGGTTTGTTTAGATTTCCGCCTGCAGTCGTCTCACTTTGCAACTAGATTTTTTTTTTTTTTTTAAATCTCTAGAGAAAAAAACACATTAGGTCGGCATTAAAACTGTAGTGTTGCTTAGGTTACCTTACCTGCAAATTTTTGAGGGGGTGTGGGGGGTGGTGTTTAAGTCTTGCCGTATTAGCATTTTGTGAGACAGTATGAGGAACTTTCCAAATGACTAGGCGTGTTATGTTCTGTATTACTAGGCATTGCATTTGGGGTGGATCTATTCATTTAAACCCATAATTTTGTTGCTTGTGACGAAAGCATTTATGATAAACACACCCAACGATTCTTTCTCATTCCAAGCTTTTTCACCTTTCATGTAACAAAAGTTGCGGTATTTGAAGTTTTGGAATCAGCTTTTTCATGAAAAAAAAAAGAAGAAAATCTGCTTTGTTTACCATGTGTGCACTTTTACAACTTTGTTTTTTGAGTGTATTTTTAAAAAGTTTTGCATTACTACAAACATTCATATGAATGGGACAGTTTTATTGCAAGTTTAGCAGTGCTAGCCTCTCTGATTTAATGACAGTTTAAATTGATCATTTCATTGGACACTAATGGAGTGATTTGGGCGCTGGCATTGATTCAGTAGGTATAATGCTTTAGTTTTTATGATTTTTGTTTCTTCCTTGAACGAAAAATACAGAACAATGAAACACAAAAACTTTGAAAGGTGGTTTCACAGAATTATTAGAAACACAATGTCCTCTTTCATTGTGTGTACTTTCAGAGATAATGTAGGCTCCAGAAGAGTCGCAGACAAGATCGTCATGTATTTTTCGGTGGACTTTAAATTGTTATTATTTCCAAATTAATTATGAACTTGTTGTAGTGAGGTGTATGCATGTGTATATTTTTGTGTGTGTGTGTGTGTGTGTGTGTGTTGTTTGTGTGTGGTGTGTGTGTGTGGTGTGTGTGTGTGTTTTGTGAGCATGACTTTTGATGATCTGTGTATAGCGCATTGACTTAGATTTTCTCAGGTTTGATATTTGTGGACAGCAGAAAATGGTTTCAAAGGTCTTGGCTAAAAGAGGCTATTTTATGGAGAGATCTGGAATTCATTTTTGTTTGTTTGTTTAAGGTATGAGGCAGGTTAGTCAAGTATCAAAACAATTTCAGGGAGAAAAATGACAGTGGTTTGGTAAAACTATTCTTTGCAGACATTCCAGTGTTAAAAACATTTTCAGCAAATTTTAGTGTTGGTATCTTTTCAGAATCCAAAAATTTGCAACCGGAAATAGATCTGTATACCTACTCTGAAGGTCTGTAATACTCAAGAGATGCACATGTATAAATTGTGTGGTTTATGACCTCCAAAGAAATGAACAGTTAACACATAATGACTACCGATGACTTCATTGTGGAAAAAATAAATAGCATGTAATATACTTAGAAAACAACAACAACACACACAAAGGAATAGGCATAATTCATGTGTCCATGGCAAAAAAAAATGGTCCTGTTAAAATTTTAGTTATAACATGTGAACTAGAAGACTGACCTGCTTCTGTTGCCCTTTTAAATGGACTAATAAGATATGGCACAGTAGTGTGGAGATATATGTGAGAGGTCAAGGTAGGGGGGAGGTCATCCGTCCATCACCCCAGACCGTATTGATGTTGGACATTTTCGTTTATTCAGTCAATCAAAACCAGATCAACCAACCACACCAAGCCAGCCAAGCCAAGCCAAGCCAAGCCAAGCAACCCAACCAACCTCTGTATTCCTACTCTTTCCATTGGAATTCTAAAGATAATTCTGGAACCAAGCTAATCCCTATGCCACTTGCATACCCTAATCAATTTAACTACAGAAACTCAGAATTCCTGAAACCCTATTGCACGTACACTACCCTTTTCAGCTCAACTACATACAAATAATAAAGGGGCCACAATAAAACGAAACATGCTTTTTGAAGAGCATGAAGATAAAACATTTGCAGAAGTAAACATTCTGTCCGGGTCACAATCTCCCCTGCTGACAGTTATGGTCCCCATAACTTTGCCTATAGTTAGCATGCCGTTTGCACAAAAAAAATACACCAAAAAATCATTGGCGACAATATAACCCTCAACGGGTAAATTGTCAAGAAAAAAATTACCACCAACGGTGTGACAGCACTTAAACCGACAAGGTAGATTCCGTTAGAATTCAAAACAAAAAAACATATCAGCACACATAGCAAAATCAAACATGCGAATGGTTCATCAAAGTTTCAATATAGTACAAAAAAAAAACAAATCGCAGTCATACCGACCAAGAGAACGGAGGGAAAAGCAGTTTACAAAACCAATCGGGCCTGGGCTTACAACACCAAAAAAAACCTCCCTGGGACTTAAAAGTGCCAATCTCGCGCTTTTCTGGCGCCTCCTAAACTGGGGCATCGCATTCAGTAGGACATCGGTTCCCCTTTTCCCCCAACAAGAGTCCATTTTTTCACTTGTAGCCCTCAAGTCTGTCTTTTTTCAGATCTTCCTTTTTAAAGAAAATTCTGGAAAATGCATCTTTCCCAAACGCATTCAGGGGCAGTATGGCCATTTATTGCCTATACTGTTTTGACTCGGCATCTGTCAATCTTCATTCGTACATACCGGGATGCAAGACAACTTTTCTTAAAAGGCATTGCTTCATACCCCATTAAATGTCCACTTTGAATACACAGAGGGCACCCAACATTCTTCACAAAAACCTTCAAAAAAACGAAATTCAATGTTCAACAAACATCTGCAGCAATACACGCAAATGAACTGCCTTCAGCCAAGTTGGAAGCATTATCAAACAACCCAACAAAAAACCTTTCCAAAAAAGTGTCCACTTGGCTGAAATATTCACATGCCCATGTCAAAAAAGAACCAAAAAACACAAAAGATTCCAAAAGATGGAGGAGGTGCACGCCTATCCTAACATGTACTTCCACTTCCAGCGTGGGGGAACCCCCTTGTTGGAGGGGGCAGATCTGCGGACAGTCATTCCGTTTCCTGTCGTCAGTGGTTGCTGATCGGGGGGACTGTGGGGCAGCAGGTGGGATAGGAGGGGTTTCAGGGGAGGTTCCCTGGCTCCATTTGTCAGTGGGCCATGGACAATGTGCCATCCAGATGTGTGGTCACTGCTGGAGTGGCTCAGAGCGATTTCGCGGGATCCATCCTTCCATGCCTGGCCTTCCCCCTAAAAGCATGGATGTGGAGTTGCTCTCCTGCTTTTCTGTGAGCCACTTCAGACACTCCACAGGCCCCTCCAACCCTGGGTTGGCATGACTGCCTTCAGCCTCTCGTGGGGGAGGTTGAGTGCGCGTTGGGCCAGCCAACAGCAACACCACTTTGAACTGAGGCCCAAAAACCACGCAGTCATACTGTGTCGGCACGTTGTTGCATGATCTTTTTAATGCTAATTTTTTTTTTAAATCTCATTTTGAGTCACGTAAAATCAACACCAACCCACAGTTTGACAAACTACGTTACACACAACAAAAAGTTCATGCTATTGTTGACAACAAGGATGCATTAGAATACACACAAAAATGTACATGATTGACAAAAATACATTTGTTATCCAAAGGTACGGTCACCAAATTACTCTCGCACATGCAGACTTCAATCAGCCGAAAAAAATTAACGTTCTGCCTTAATTGGCTGAAGTGGGAAGAAAATAGTGTTCCACAAAAATACCTTTTCAAACAGCGCACAATTCTGATACCAAAAACAAAGAAACTCCCTGCGCTTTATACACAACAAAAAACACACGTACTACTCCCGTTATAGCTCCATCAAAAAGCAGCGAACATAGCGCTAATGAAATTTACCCTATTTGCACATGTACCATGCCATCGCTCTGCAGCGAGTGCTTTCCTTTTATAGTGCAAATTCATCATCTTTTCAAACACAAAAAAAAAGTCTAACCGCGGCATGGGCCCACATTTTTGTCCAGCAGAATGTCAATAAGCAAAGGGACTTTAACAAGGATAAAACACGATTTGTTTCAACCACGTGAAAAAAAATCTTCCTCACCATTATAAAACCCCAAATCATTAAAACTCGTTTCCGTCAAAAAAGAAAACTTCACTGAGAAAAAAAAAACTCTCATGAACCATGGCAGTCATTTCCAGACTAGCAAAGAGCGATCAGTCCCCGGACTCTTATTTTATTTTTAGAAACGTTCTCACACCTTGTTCTGCCTTGCAGACCTGTGGAGAGAATTCTTGGGGCGTGGGAAAGTGATGAAAAGAAATCTCCTGATTCCACACTAGTCTCCCTCTTACCCATCCAAACCAACCCATGGTTTATGGTATAAGGGCCAGCCTACCACACTTAATTCACCCTTTTCCCAGAAAGGTTTTTAAACCTTCCTATCGCCACTAGTTTCCTGGTTCCATATCACCACTTTAAACTCCAACCCCGGAGATCCCCCAGTGGACTGTTTATGCCAGTCTTGTACAAAGGCAAACGTTCTGGGAAATGCTCCCCCGCTTTGTCAAGAGCATCTTCAATCGCTTTAGCTGTCCTCCAGCCATTTTCCAAGGTGCTAACTTTCAGACACCTTCATTTTTCCTACATCAAAACAGGATCATCAAAACTTAATCCAGTCCAAAAGAAAATGACAAAAAAACAACAACATAATTCATAGTAGTCATGACTCGTAGTGAGCGCTGGGGACAAAGTTACGGATTTCTCACACTATACTCGGGGAGTCCAGTCATTCACTCTGACTTCTTCATGCAGAAATTTTTGGGAAGAGGTTGTGGAAAAAGATAGATAAAAGATATGGTAGACAGAAAGGACAGTAGACGACAGTACCAGCAACGGAGGAGACGGAGTTACTGAGAAACGATAGGAAAAGGGACATTACTAGCACAGAATGCCAGAAGGAGGGGGAACTATTTTTGTACAAAAGACCCCCGGCATCCCCACGGGGAAAAAAAATGTTTAAAAAAAAAAAATTTAACCGACCTAACCTGCTCTAAAAGGAAGAGGTCAATGAACACAAAGTGACTGATCAAAGAGAAGACTGATCACCGAGACAGGATACCCACCACATGCACTTAGGAGAGTTATGCCCCCTGACAACAAACATGGCTGAGGACATTTCCCCTGAGGGTTTACATGACGACTGAGCCCTTCTTCCTTCCCGCATAATCTAAACCCCCCCTGGCTGCTGTAAACCCCGGGCAAGCACTGCGTTGAAGACAACAGTTCACAACAAACACTGTGCAGCCATGGTTCAATCCATATTTGCCGATAATCACTTGGTTATGAACACCGATATGTCCAAATGGAGAACACAACAGTTCAACTGCAAATACTGTTAAGTGCCAACTATAAGGCAATACTCGTTCCATTTACTGCAACGCTGTAAACTCCCAACTGTTAGCTTCCACTTTTGTTCAAACAAACCTACAAATATGTAAAATTTCCAACTAAACTGCAAATACGTAAATTCCCAACCACAAAGGGGGGATACTTCATCTCAATTCTGACCAGAAAAATTCTTCCATTCTGAAGCTTCTAAACCTGGTGAAAACAGTTGGGGAACCTGTTGTGTTGGCCAGTTTTGTCCACATGACCTGTAGTTCCATTCTGAAGCTTTAACACATGGTGAAAACAGTTTGGGGCAACCCGTTTGGTTGGCCAGTGTGTCCACATGACCTGTAGTCACGGCCAGGGTCCGTGTCCATACAGCTCAAGGCACTGAAATCCAATGTGCACATCCATCATGCACAACACCTCACCTGGTGCACACCCATCAGTGCCCCACACACCACCTGGTGCACAACCATCAGTGCACACACACCTCACCTGGTGCACACCCATCAGTGCACACCACCACCTGGTGCACATCCGTCAGTGCACACACAACCTGGTGCACATCCTTCATTGCACACAACCCTAACATTTAATCTTTCAACTTCTAAATTAGCGCAACATCCATCCATGTCGTCCACATTAAAGCTCAGCTGATCAAAGGGGGTCATATTAGGGTGGTCCTTCCCTCAAAAAAAGAGAAACAAACATATCAATTCACAATAATCAAATACATCATTTAAACACTGTGCCATGACAGTTTCCCAACATGGGTGAAATCAGCTACAGGGTCAGCTCCTTCGCAGAACAATGAATTGGCCCGCCATTCCACCCCACCATAGGATAAATTCAAAATTCAATAAAAAAATGAAAACCTTCCTTTCTGTGGCACATCCAAGGGGCCCGATCCGCGTCCTGAGGTTGGCACTCTTCATCCTGCTTTGCAGCGCCTTTTGTGAGAGGTCAAGGGAGAGGGGGGAGCGTCACCGTCCATCACCCCAGACCGTATTGATGTTGGACATTTTCGTTTATTCAGTCAATCAAAACCAGATCAACCAACCATCCAAGCCAGCCAAGCCAAGCCAAGCCAAGCCAAGCCAAGCCAACCAACCTCTGTATTCCTACTCATCCATTGGAATTCTAAAGATAATTCTGGAACCAAGCTAATCCCTATGCACTTGCACTACCCTAATCAACTCTACTACAGAAACTCAGAATTCACTGAAATCCCTATGCACGTACACTACCCTTTTCAGCTCAACTACATACAAAATAATAAATGGCCACAATAAAACGAAACATGCTCTTGAAGAGCATGAAGATTAAACATTTGCAGAAGTAAACTTCTGTCCGGTCACATATATAATGCCTTTTCTTAAAGTCCAGGTTCCCCATAGCACATACATTGTTCTTAGAGTGCCAGAAGTCAAATTTTGACGTGGTAAATATTCCAGTGTTGTTGATCAGAGGCAGCTGCAACTCGTCTCCTCATAGCCTCTTCTGGTGTCTGCCAGAGAAGAAAAGGAAAAGAAATGTTGGTTTTGAGAGAACCAACAGGTGGTCACAACTAATACAAGTAGTTACATGGCAGCAAGGTTCTGCCCAGGCTTGGAGAGTTCCTGCCCATTTAATTGCTGTTGAATATTTTTTTCCCAATGGGTGATGGTAAAACTGGTCATACTGCTGGTTTCACTTTAAAAAAAATTTTTTTAATCTATACCAGGGTTTTTCCTTTCCCTGAATTTTGTTTGTTAATTTGTTTTCATTTGAATTTGAATTTGATGAGAGAAAAAAAAGCAGAAAAAACGTCTGTGCCAAAATGAGAATGATTTATTGATGGAATGATTTTGAATGTGATATTGGAAATGTAAGGGAGAAGAGCATATTAATTTGCATTTTCATCCGCGCTGATTTTTTTTCTTCTTTGTTCTTTCATAACTTGAGCCTTTTTCATGTTCACAGATTTTTATCATGTCTTTTTATCATGACGTTTGTTGTCTTTTTTTCCCCCGTAATATGTTTGAATCTGATTTTTTAAAACATGTTTTTGGAGAGAGAAAAAAAATAATGACGCGGCTGAAAGTGCTAGTCCTTCAAGTGTCAAGCATTCTTTGCCTCCTTACACATGTACACTACTGCCTGTCCCACGCCAGTGCATGCATGCACACACACTCGCACACGCACACACACACACACACACACACACACACACACACACACACACACACACACACACACACACACACACACAGAGCTTGTCTTACTGCCAGCTAAACCATGCCAGCTATTCTCAGCAACAAGGAATGTCTAGAGCTTTTAGTCTCTTGTCTCTGCCTCAGCGCCGGTTTCTGGGCATTTGTTACGATTCCACTGCAAGTCTGATCTCTTTTTTTTTTTTTTAATCCAGGAGAAGTGAAAGTTTGGGTATTTGTTAGTTGTTCAATCCTCTTTTGAAATAATGATGAAATTAACATCCTGGTAACCCGCTGCTGTCAAGGATGCCATCCACGCTTCTTCTTAGTGCACTGTAAGTGAAACAAGTGGGTCTATTTTACAGGGTTCCAGCTGGAACTTTTTTGTTTCATTTTTTTTCTATTACATACCAGAGCATATGATTTTATTGTGCATGTGTAAGATTCTAGTCAAAATCTGGGTTTCGTCAGTTTGTTGGTATCTCAGTCAAGGGATTATGTTTTCACTGGTATCTGCTGGCTTATTTCTCATTGAGCAAGATTCAGCAGAAACTTCAGGACTAATTTACGTAAAACTTTCTGAAAGATGGAATATGGCCCTTGGCACAGATCAGTTACGTTTGGGGGGTTGACCCAAGATGTGCATCCAGAATCGGTTGATAGGATTACTATACAAGGGAAGTAATTTTTTTCCTGTGTTGACTATTACATCCCCTGGTGAGGAAAAGCGCACCCAGGAACTGTTCACATTATTGGCAACATGGTACAAGCTCTTTACTAAATGTAAACTGTATCAGTTTACTGTTGCAGATCGATGTACATCTTCCTACTATATAAATGCATTTTCTTAACAAATCTGTTAGAAAAATTTTATGCACTATATCTGCCAAACATGAACAAATGAATCACAAGACAAAACAGGACGCGTTTTGACCTCTTAGGTCTTCTTCAGGAAAGATAAACAAAACAGAACAACAAAAGTGAAGAATGAGGAATAGTTCATGCCTTTTAATGTTTTCTTAAAAGTAGAAAGAAAGAACTCTTTCAACACTTATTTACCCGGTCAGAAAAGATAAAAAAATTTTGTTTTCACTTGAGCTGACTTCAAACTACGATTCCAAGATTCGTGACGCCTAGGGAGGGATCTCCAGTCTTTGGAATGCCCTAGTAGTTTGTCAGGTTAGGGGTTTGAATCTGGCTTTTCTGTTTATTCTTTCTTTGTTTTTTCTTTTCTTTTTTAGTTTGCGGTCTACATAACCTTTCTTCCCGTTGTGATGCAAGAAGGGTAACAACTCTCAGTTGGTGAATAATCTGGTATCTGCGGCTGACTTTTGTTTTTGAGTAAATGTTTTTCATGTCTAAAGAGCAAAGCTGTGATACTTGCCTATAGTCCCTGCCAGTTTCACCTCCAAAATGTGCTCTCTGCCTCATACCTCCCATAAGTGTTGATCTTAAGCTGAGGAATCTGGACAAAGTTTGACACAAGAGCATGAAGATTTTTTTCATGTTCAAGCCGTCCATGAGTTAAACGATTGTTTCCTGCAGAGATCCTCATTTTGCCATACAGGCATGATTGAAAAATCTGAAATCTGTGCGGGTAAAAATTGATGTGGTATCAGCTTTGCAGAGAGGTGATCATGGCTATTGCTGATAATTGCTTACGCTTCGTCAGTCTTACTGCTTTTATAGTTGTATATCAATCAAGATGTTGAGTCTAGTTAGTCTTTAGTTTGTCAACAGTGTTGTTGTTTTTTCTCTTCTCTTGTTATACTGAAGCATTCTGCTGATAACTGCTGATCAATTTCTTTTTACATTTTACGTTATGGTTTTTTTTTTCAACTGTTACTGTTAGGACATATTTTTTGTATGGTTGATATTGATATTGCAAAATGCATTGAAATCAGCTTTTTCCTTCACAGAAATGCCTTTTGAATGAACTGTTAATGTAAGTTTTTAAAAAAATTTTTTGATTTGATGTACATCTTTGGATGTAATGGAAAAAGGGTTAAGGAGAAGAGAATGTAATTATCCAAGACTGGTAAAGGATAGCTTTCTTTGTGATAAATGTAAGTAACATATCATATGTATGAGTGATATTTGGTTAACTGCTTGGTATCAGAACGTATCCAGCACAAGTTAAATTGAATGCACATTTGGATGCAAGTTTTTTTCAGATCATCTTTCACACCTTCTTTTCGTTTTTGTTTGTTTTCAGAATTGTGCATATTTCTGTACACTTTGGTGCATTTTGTACATGTACAGTTTTACTCGTGATACGCTTAATACTCCAGATTACCAAAAATACCCTGAATGAAATAAGTGTGTAATGTGTTTGCTGTTTAGGTTGAAGCTAGTTTCTCTTTAGTTTATTAGTTTTTAGCAATGTCTGGAAAGACTGGCTTTCTTTTGGCAGTGCAAAACGATGTAGATAAGGAGCGATTTGCCACCGGAATTTATGGCTTTGGTCAGGCAATGCCAGCCATCCTCTTTTCAGTTGACTTCCTCTTTTTTTCAGCTGATGTCTCTTTTTTCAGCCAATTTCTTTGTTTTTGTTGCTTCAAATCTTGGAACAGCACGCATACTTCCTGACTTTTAAAATGAAATTTATGTGAAAACTTGTTGAAAATGTTTTTGAAAGCAGCAACTTAAAATTTTTTTTTTTTTTACTGCTTTATGGACCATTCTCCTTTCTTTGTTCTGGAAAATGTCGCATTTTTTCTGATTGCAATTTATGACATGCCAGCTTTTTTTTTTTTTTTTTTTTTTTTCAAGTTTGGCAGTTAGGTTGTGAAATCATACACAGTGTCTAAGGTGGACACTAGTTGTTCATTGTGGAGTGTCTTTTCCCATATGGCTTTTAAAATGTATTATTTTTTTGTGGCATTCAGATTTTTTAAATTTATTCAGATCTGCCAACTCTACACTTTTTGGCACAGCATGCAGCGATTTTGTTGAAAATGCTACGCTGCTACAATTTGTGATGAAATGTGATGCCCAAAAACAAAACATGTGTGAAAATTAGGAAAAGGGTAAAAAAAAAAAAGAAAACACTTTGCAGACTTATTCTGCAAATGCCTGGCTTCCTCAGCAAAGCTGAGTTTTATATGCCATAAGAATATCAGTAGTTCAGCTACCAGTCATTTACTGCATTTGTTGTGTGTTCCTTTCCTGGGTTTGATGTTTTTTGATAAGTTGACCTGTTCAGGATATGATGGTTTTTTTTTCTTTTACGAGTTTGACAGCCATGGAAAGGCTTTGTGTGTCTGGCTGGCGTACAGTGGTAAAAATTTGAAATTTCCAATACAAGGTATTAACCCTTTCATTTTCGTTATTTGTCAGATCATCAGTCAACATCAACTGTTCAGTGTTGTGACAGTTAGTTTTAGACAATATTTTGGAAGAAACAGTGTGCTTTCTTGTTGCTCTGGATTCTTTTACATAAACGCTTGCTGCACACGGAACTTCAGTTTATGATCTCATCCATAAAGGTAGCACATAAACCACTGCTTAAGGTCTGACAGAGAGTGAAAAGAATTAAATGTACAAGACAGATTTCAGCCAGAGAAAGAGAGAAAAACCAAGTGGCTCTTACAGGATTCAACCCCATGACCCCGGACCTCCCACCTCCCCAGAGCTTGATGGCTTTATTGCCTAGGCCACCATTCTGCCCTGCAGTTTGAAGAAGGCAAGGGCAGGAGTGTTTTCAAGCATTGCCTGATGAATACCTTCGTTTTAGCTGGGTTGGTTTGGATTGGTCTTCCCTCATGATGGTTACCCAAAGTCTCCAGTTCCATGTCATCTTGGCTTTGAACTATAACGCCAAGTTCCAGATCTGATGTTGATTTATTTATCAGAAAGTTTAATGGCTTCTGCAGCTGAACATGCTTTTTTCATTTGGGGGTATGAAATTATTATTGAAGATCGTTTTCTTGGTTTGATAGATTTTGATTGTGAATGGCCTATTTCTGAACTGATTAAGAAAGTCAGTGATGCGCTACGATGGCTTTTGGCCAGATTTAGTTTTTCTTTGTACTATATTAGTAATCTTTATTGATTTATGCATTTTGATACTCTACATAACTTGATGGTATTTCTGTGTCAGAATTGAATATTGGCTTTTTCTTTTTAACAGTTGCATTTCAAATTGCATATAACTTGATGGTATTTCTGTGTCAGAATTGAATATTGGCTTTTTCTTTTTAACAGTTGCATTTCAAATTGCATATAGCTTAACCATACATTTTAAAGGCTATAGTTGCTTTTAATCATGATTTTTTTTTTTTTAATGTATAAAAACTTTGCAAGGAAGCACATGCAAATTGATTTTCTTTAATTTTGCTGTAACTAGTTGTTTTGGTTTCTGTGATTTCTTAGATACATTAGAATTGATTTATTCTGTTTTGCTGTGTATGTAATTTGTATTTATACTTGAAGTTATACAGGATTTGTATTTATCTTTTTAACTGAATGGGAATGAACTCGGGTTGAAACATACTTGTATTTGAAACAACACGATTGTATATATTTGATCATTACTTAAACTGAATTGGTCAGGGTTTTTTTTTGTCTTGATCAGTTATAATTACTAATCCATAAATTTTGCATCAGCTGTGAAATTAAAACTCTTAATGGCTCTTCAAATTAACTGTAACATACTTCTCGTGGATTTTAATGATTTGTTTAGCACGAAAATGATCACTTCAGTTTGAAAATTTGGTTGGAAAGTAGTAAAACTGAATGTAAAGAATAATCAAACAAGCTTTTATTGTTTGGTACATCTATTCTGTCATTAATTGCTTTCAGAAAATATTTTTCAGATGCAGATCTGAAACCGAGGCAAAGGTGGTAGCCTTTAATTAAAGAAAAATGAATTGTTTTTTATGTACTTTATTGCAAATTTTTTTCATGCTATTTTTTTCCCTATTTCTGTAATACTCTCTCTTTCTCTCTCTCCCCCCCCTTTCTCTGTGTATGTGTGCATTGATTTTTAAAAATTCACAGTGAGCCATGTAAATGCCTTTAACTTACGATAAATACATTCCGTCCATCAGATGCTTTCAACAAGTCATAAATAAAATAGTGTGTGTATGTGTGTGTGTGTGTGTGTGTGTGTGTGTGTGTGTGTGTGTGTGGTGTGTGAGAGAGAGAGAGAGAGAAGAGAGAGAGAGACACTACGTTATGGCAGATTATGACAGTTGTGGTTGACTTTTATATGCAGAATAGCCAGCCTTGAATGTGTATACAGGTATGCATCAGTCAAAGCACACACCCATGCACACACACACACACACACGCACACACACTCACACACATACACACACACCACACACACACACACACACACACACACACACACACACACACACACACACATATTAACTTTTAATGATTGCATTGCCCGTTTTCTGGCATATAAAACTGAGGAATGGTTTTTTCTTCTTTTTTTTCTTCTCCCCGTTGGCATGGCGTAAAGTTAAAATGATTCGCAATAAAAATGCATTCATCAGTTTTTCTGTGAGAGCAAAGACAGA
>CM031622.1:59479360-59486860 GCA_018398815.1 Conus ventricosus | reverse complement strand
AGTCAACCCACACTGGTCAGTTACATCATGACTGAGGAGATGCTGCAATGGGTTGTGCAGTCAACCCACACTGGTCAGTTACATCATGACTGAGGAGATGCTGCAATGGGTTGTGCAGTCAACCCACACTGGTCAGTTACATCATGACTGAGGAGATGCTGCAATGGGTTGTGCAGTCAACCCACACTGAGGAGATGCTGCAATGGGTTGTGCAGTCAACCCACACTGAGGAGATGCTGCAATGGGTTGTGCAGTCAACCCACACTGAGGAGATGCTGCAATGGGTTGTGCAGTCAACCCACACTGAGGAGATGCTGCAATGGGTTGTGCAGTCAACCCACACTGGTCAGTTTACATCATGACTGAGGAGATGCTGCAATGGGTTGTGCAGTCAACCCACACTGAGGAGATGCTGCAATGGGTTGTGCAGTCAACCCACACTGAGAGATGCTGCAATGGTTGTGCAGTCAACCCACACTGAGGAGATGCTGCAATGGGTTGTGCAGTCAACCCATACTGAGGAGATGCTGCAATGGGTTGTGCAGTCAACCCACACTGAGGAGATGCTGCAATGGGTTGTGCATCAACCCACACTGAGGAGATGCTGCAATGGGTTGTGCAGTCAAAGCAAAAGAGAAGATTGTGCACAGCACCAGCAGCAGCCTAGAAATGCTCTGGCATCAAATTCCTCTCCTTTGGCTTATATCATTTTAATGAGGCTGCGAAGATTAATGGCTGAATGCTTTGAACATAAAATGCATATCTTAAATATATGTTAGCGAACCGCCCAGAGAACGTGGACAAACGAGTCACAAGACAAAACAACGCGTTTCGACCTCTTAGGTCTTCCTCGTGTGATACATAAACGAATAAAACAACGAAAATTCACTTAGCTTTGATCGCTTCAGATTATTCGTTTATGTATCACACGAGGAAGACCTAAGAGGTCGAAACGCGTTGTGTTTTGTCTTGTGACTCGTTTGTCCATGTTCTCTGGCGGTTCGCTAACATTTATTTAAGATTTGTTTAGATTTCCGCCTGCAGTCGTCTCGCTTTGCAACTAGATTTAAAATGCATATGCTGAAACTAACTTTGTCCAGCCTTGAAATGACCTCCAACCAGAAAATAATTCTCTCCAGCCTTGAAATCATCCGTTGAAATACTGTTTTTGTTTCTCAATAGCCTCAGTGTCCTTGTTCTGCATGGTTTTTGTTTCGTTTTGCTTTTAAAATGTTTTTTCTCTTCCCTCATATATTTCTCTATTTCTTTTCCTTCTGAATATTTTGATTTGTGTAAAGGTGACATTAGCATGTGGAGATATGCACAGACTATGATAACAGAAAGAATGTGCTAGTCTAGATTTTTTCTTTCCGCGAGGAGAACAGCAATATAAAATGCGGAGCGAAGATAAGTAAGATAAGATAATGTTGCTTATAGCCCAGCCGACCGCAAAGGGCCACATCAGGCTGGCGAAGATAAGTAACAATGAAAAGAATACCAGGGATTTTTTCTGTAATGGTGACAAAGATAACAGTCATGAATCTTTATGTTTTGACTTTATCAATTTTTTTTTTCAATTGCTGATTTGTAAAATAATTTCATGAAAAGAAAAAGAAACACCCGAAGGTGCTGGGGAGGACCCAGAGAAGCACTGTCTTCGCCTGCCTTTAGAGCAGTCCTGTACCACCCTTGGAGGCCTGCGCTGTGTTGACGATGGGTACAGGCACGCACAGGACACTCCATTAAGATATCAAGGGACATAACTGCTCCTGAACAGAGGTAAATTAGACTACAGGATGCAGCTTATAACAGCCTTAAAGTAGCATCCCCCATGGGTGTACCAGCCCGTATTTCATGACTGCAGAGCCCACCGGCGAAAAAACACCACCCTCCAGCTGCCGAGCACACCCCACAGACCCAACCACCCCTGCCCACGGACAGACGAAGACAGTGCCACTCCAGACACAGCCAAGCTTTCGCCATACGGTCTTATGTGCCCTCAAGAGAGAATCCAAAGTTGTAGTCTTTCCCACTGTCAACAGGATTTTCCCTGTGGTCAGTGGGTCTTTCCTCACCGTCACTGGACCTTTCTCCAGGGTCAGCCTAGTTAAGGCAAAGAAGAAAAAGAAACACCCGAAGGTGCTGGGGAGGACCCAGAGAAGCACTGTCTTCGCCTGCCTTTAGAGCAGTCCTGTACCACCCTTGGAGGCCTGCGCTGTGTTGACGATGGGTACAGGCACGCACAGGACACTCCATTAAGATATCAAGGGACATAACTGCTCCTGAACAGAGGTAAATTAGACTACAGTTTGTAATGCAAAATTAACTATCAGTTTCTGTTGCACGCAGATTGCAGAAGCTGATTTTGTATGTATGGGTAAAGTGATTTTGTTTTGTTTACATTCCTTTTCTTTTTTTTCTTTTTCTTTGTTTCTTTTCTTTTCTTTCTTTCTTTTTTTTTTAATAGTTAAATTGGAAACAGAATGCCCAGTGAGTGAAGCTAGTTCTGTAGATTATGCCATCATTTGGATTCTGTACATGTCAGAGATTTGAATAAAGTTTGGTTTTCTTTCTATCAAAACCATTGAAGGATGTCAGTCTGTATTTTGATTTATTGAGGGCATCTGTGTATTTCATTGACCATTCGCAAATGCAAACACAAACACACTGATGCATGTATACTTGCATACACACATGCATGCACACACTCACGCTTACACACACACACACACACACACACACACACACACACACACACACACACACACACACACACACACACTCATACACTCACACATTTGCAAATGTGCGCGCACACACACACACACACACACACACACACACACACACGCACACAAGAATGCACGCATGTGCACACACACACACACACGAACACACACAGACACACACACACATACACACACACAAACACACACACACACACACACACACACACACACACACACACACACACACACACACACACACACACACACACACTTGTACACACACATACACATGTACATAGGCACTATACAAGAATTATGCTAGGAAAAATTTTTTTTTTCAAATTTTCTTCTATTTTTTCCCCATTTGTTTCTTTTCTTTCTACGATTGTTTCAATTACAACCATTTTTCAGATTTTGCCAACATATATTCTGATAGTAAGTGAAAACACTCACACAAAACATGTGGATAAACTGTTCATTGTAGCAAATGGATCTGGACGATAGACATTTATTTACAAATAACAAATCTGAACAAATATAAGCGTTTTCGACTGAAAGTAAATGCCCTTTGGTCGATTGTATCTGCTGGATGTAGCAAAAAATATAAACATTATCCTCGTCAATTGAAGTCAGTTTCTCCATCCCCTCTCCCTTCCGTATTTTTGACAAACATTGTTGAACTAAGTCCTCTCAAAAACAGAAATTAGCGTTGTTTTGCGTGTGAACTAAATTCAACACAGGCTTAACACGATTATAGCAAAGACGTTGTGCATTGTTTCACTGACGGAAAAAAAAAGATGTTCATCAGATAGCAGAAGACCTGAAAATAGTAAATGTCCTTTTCTTTTTTCCCTGGGGGGAGGGGGCGTAGGGACCAGGATGGATGGAGGAGAGGGTGACAAACAAGAAATGAACAAGTGGGGGGGGGGGGGGGAGTGCACGCTCACTATTCCTTAGCAATTGAAACGCTGAATCGGCAAAGATTTTGAAAAAAAGGAGCGGGAATGAGGGAGGGGAGGGCTCAGACAGAAAATGGGAGTGAAAGGGCGTTAGATTATCAACATACATTCCTTCACGAACATTATATGGGGACCATGATAGCGTGCCTTGAAAACAGAACCATTTTCAACGCTGCTTTTCATCTGCTTCTTTGGACTCATCAGTGGGACACGGCTTATTCTGTCAGCGGTCTTCCCTTGGCACCAGAAGGAGACATACCACCTTAAGAATTAAGTAGCCTACTAAATCAAATATTCTACTACCAACATTGCAGGTGTGTGTTTCTCTCGGGCCTGGTTGATGCAAGAAATTGAGCGTAGAGTGCAGCCCTGTCAAATGGTCTGTTGACAAGGATGGAACTTCATAGCATCATCTTCATCATCCCTAGCGATCAGCGAATAAAAAAACTGAAAAAAAGAAAGCGTCCAATTCTGTCGTTCTTTATGCCCTGCTCTCATGATGACCTCAGTTTTGGTTTACTCTCCGCGTCTATGCCCTTGGTGAGGTTGTGTCAGAGTGGCCGGTATCGGCAAGGTCGTGTGGGTAATGCCGTTGGACGGACGTGGTGAAACTCTCTTGAGAGAGACGCTCACTCACTCTGGCTCTGCGCTAAGCAGTTATTGGCGTAGATATGGGGTGTTGAATCAAACAAGCGCCACTGAAAGACTCGGCAGCAGAGCAGTGTCTCCTCTTGCGGGTTGTCTTATTTCGATTCCCCGTGATTACCGGCACTGTGGCGGGACGACCCAGGAGTGGCTGTGGACGCGCAGCCAGAATGCGTGATATGTAACTTAAAAAAAAAAAGTCCGAAAATAGATGCGAAGAAAGATAGCACTGTGTTTCCATTCCTATTTCCTATATAATCTTTCCTGTTCCATCTTAACTGACTGTCGTTTTGTTTTAATTTTTCTTTTTTCCAGGTGTTGGTTTTGGTGTTCGAATTTCAAATAGCCGTCTGCGTCGTATTTGGAAAACAGGTGTTATAATTTCGAATATATGTATGTATATATATATATATATAATATATATACATATATATATATATATATTTTTTTTTTTTCAAACACGAGTAAGTTCCTTTAAATTCGAGATTTTCTTTTTAACCCAAAAAGACTGGAATGTTACAAATTATATATTTGATTAAAGTTTTGAAATGATTCTTGGTTTGCTTATTTTGAAGTGGTGGAGGGATTTCTTTGAGAGTTCGGTATTGGCAGCCTTTTCCCTACAACAGTTAATCCACGCAGCGTTGAAACAGGTGGTCACAGGTATTTCAGGACAAATCCATGTATTATAGGCCTATAAAACAAAACCTGAAAGACGTTTCGAAAACCCAACAGGAATACCATGGAAACAAACAAACAAAAACTACACAAACAAAACAGCATTTGTCTGCAGGTGAGAATTAATCAGTTCTCTTATTCTGGGAGAGTAAAAAATAAAGGCTGAGATCAAAGAGAGAGAGAGAGAGAGAGAGAGAGAGAGAGAGAGAGAGAGAGAGAGAGAGAGAGAGAGAGAGAGAGAGAGAGAGAGAGAGAGAGAGAGAGAGAGGAGAATGAATGAATGAATGAATAACTGAATGAGTGGTTTATTGTGGTAAACTTTTCATAGCCATTCATAATTTCGGGAGAAGGAAGGGATAGGGACTGTGCACAAACAGAAGTCAGAAATAAACTTCACTGATATCGTGATGAGGAATCCAAATCACGGAAAAGCACAGAATTCAGGTCTCAACATCGAATACAAGTTACGGTAAATCCAAAATGTTCATCAATATTTCAGCAGTCACGACGCCGAGAGAGAATCATCTATGCCGTCTAGAAAGAAAAAGAAATGCAAGGATCACCTATCCTATCTGCACGAGAGAAAAATTGCAAAAATCTCCTATCCTATCTAGTAAAGAAAAGCCCCCACAGCAAGAAACGCGCCATGCATGCATATTAACAATCCACCAGTACGGCCGCACCTGCCACAACTCGCTCCAGCTTTTGCTCTCCCCCCCCTCCCCCCTCCGCTCCCTCCCACCTTTGCCCCTCCACTCCTACCCCACGGACTCCCGTCTAATCATCGCTGCACGCTGCTGGTTTCTGGATGAAAAGGGAGCCAATCCTATTTTCCATCTCCAGGGCTGCAAAAACAGTCCACTTCGCTCTTCTCGTGTGTCGCTGTCGGTTGATTTGGGCGGCAGGTGACATGGCGGGTTATCTGATCAACCATCCGCAGAGTGTGTCGCTGTCGGTTGATTTGGGCGGCAGGTGACATGGCGGGGTTATCTGATCAACCATCCGCAGAGTGTGTCGCTGTTGGTTGATTTGGGCGGCAGGTGACATGGCGGGGTTATCTGATCAACCATCCGCAGAGTGTGTCGCTGTTGGTTGATTTGGGCGGCAGGTGACATGGCGGGGTTATCTGATCAACCATCCGCTGACATGATCCCTGCCGTGATGGGTTTGGTTAGTCAGGTCACGCTCTTTTCGTTCTGATTAAATGGAAAGCAAGCACATTTTGTTCTGCCCCTCTCTCTCTCCTCTCTCTCTCTCTCTCTCACTCTCCTCTCTCTCTCTCTCCTCTCTCTCTTGCACCTTATCCTTCTCCTCTTTATCCTACTCCTCCTTGTTGGTTTTCTTGCTCCTGTTTTTGTATTATTTTTTGTTCTAAACGCGATGTTGTTTGTTGTTGTTGTTGTTGTTGTTGTTGTTGTTCTTCTTCTTCTTCTTTTCCTTCTTCTTCTCCGTTTTCTCTTATGCTTTTGCAGTTCCTTTTGGCCTCCTCCTCAGTCTTCTTTTGTGTGTGTGTGTGTGTGTGTGTGTGTGTGTGTGTGTGTGTGTGTGTGTGTGTGTGTGTTCGTTTTCTTCTCTTTCACTTCCTTGCATTCCTACTTCTCCCTTTTCTCCTTCTCCATCTGTCCCTCCTGTCCCCCTTCTTTCGTTCCCCTCTCCCTTTCATTCTCATTCGTTCTTCTCCTGCTTCATCTCTTCGTCCCTCTTCTTTTAATCGTATGCCATGTTTTGCTCCCTCTCCTCCACGTTCTCCACCCCCCCCCCCACCCCTCTCTCATTCTGTTTTCTTTGCCAGCTACTTCTCCTCCTCCTCTTTCAGATTCTCCTTCTTTCCGTCTTTTCTCCTTACTCCACCCTCCTCCTCCCACTTTCCACCCAATTCTCCTCATTACTAGCTGATGATACTTCATCTGCTCCTGGCACTATTGCTGATGATACTTCATCTGCTCCTAGCACTATTGCTGATGATACTTCATCTGCTCCTGGCACTATTGTTGATGATACTTCATCTGCTCCTAGCACTATTGTTGATGATACTTCATCTTGCTCCTAGCACTATTGTTGATGATACTTCATCTGCTCCTAACACTATTGTTGATGATACTTCATCTGCTCCTGGCACTATTGTTGATGATACTTCATCTGCTCCTAGCACTATTGTCCTGTGATTACTGTAAACACTTAATCTGTTCCTGTGTTAATTATGTTGATACTTCATCTGTTCCTGTTCAACTGTTGATGACACTTCATCTGTTCCTGTGTCTACTGTTGATGGTGATACTTCATCTGTTCCAGTGTCTACTGTTGATGATGTTCATCTGCTCCTAGCACTATTGTTGATGATACTCCATCTGCTCCTAGCATTATTGTTGATGATACTTCATCTGCTCCTGTGATTACTGTAAACACTTCATCTGTTCCTGTGTTAATTATGTTGATACTTCATCTCTTCCTGTTCAACTGTTGATGACACTTCATCTGTTCCTGTGTCT
>CM031622.1:59424360-59469360 GCA_018398815.1 Conus ventricosus | reverse complement strand
GCTTTCTTTGCACTATGTACAGGTCCTATTCAAAATCAGAAAGTAACAAAATGCGAAGCATATAAACGTACTCCCAGTTTTCCAAACCGCTTATAAATCCGCGAAGTGCTTTGTGAGATAAAAAATAAAGGCAAAATAACGGTTTTAATGGTTATTTAACCGATGTACACTTTTGAAACTGGTATTTTAGTCCTCACTGGGCTAAAGCCTGTGTACATACCAAATTTCATCAAAATCGGACAATATGTCAAGAATAACGGTTTTTAACGGTCAAATTTTGAAACACTATATAGAAGTACCATTTGTGTGTGATAACCTTTCTATATACCAAATTTCACTAAAATGCACCTATATATAAGAAATAACGGCAGAATAACGGTTTTTAACGGTTGTTTAATCCATTTTCAGCATTACATCACTTACATATGGACAGAGGCTCCGATTTGTCACAAGATCATCCAAACCGCTTATAAATTGGCCAAGTACTTTCTGAGATATTCTATAAAGAAGAAAAACCGTTGCAGGCCGTTACAGCCGTTACTAACGGCTATAGCGGTAAACTAAAACATCGGGCATCATCCGTGGCCCATAATGAACATACCTACACATTTTCAGAAGATCGGTCCAGTAGTTTTGTCTGGAGCGAGTGGAACACATTTTGACCAGGGACACACAGACACACAGACAGACACACAGACAGCATTTCTTCGTTCCCATTCTAAAGTACTCCCTGTTCTATAAGAACTGGGAGTACAAAAAACAGTGACAAGGCTGGTAACTTTAGTTCCCGTGGCAAAAAGTTCACACACGCATGAAAAAAAAAGCCATTCCAATTCATCGAATGCGTTCTTAGACGATAGACACACAGAGAACAAAACACGACCAAACAAGAACTTTGCCTGTAAAGTGAAAGAGACTGAAACAGACTGTTACATCACTCAAAAGACATCAGATACACGAAACAAAGTTCAAGTAATTACGCTTGTTTAATGTACAACACGAAACATCTGGCGGTGGGTGGGTGGGGGCGGGCTGCGGGAGTGAGCGGGTGGAAGGAGGGGGCACTTTCTGTACCCCCAGTTCTTATAGAACAGGGAGTACTTCACAATGAGAACGAAGAAATGCTGTCTGTGTGTCTGTCTGTGGTCAAAATGTGTTCCACTCGCTCCAGACAAAACTTCTGGGCCGATCTTTCTGAAAATTCGTAGGTATGTTCATTATGGGTCACGGATGGTGCCCGCTGTTTAATTTTACCAGAATAGCCGTTACTGACAGCTATAACGGCCCAAAACGGTTTTTCTTTACGGAATATCTCCGAAAGTACTAAGAGAGTTTATCTCAGTGACGAAATACATTATGACGCATGTTTGATCGTGACGTTTCTTTATGGCGCATGTTTGATTGTGACGTTTCTTGACATGTACACGCGCATTCAAGATAAACTGGGAGTACGTCTGTAATATGCTTTGGATCTCGTTTTTGTTGCATTTCTCTGTCTGGTGTTTGTAAAGCCTAAAGAAGAAGCTTGTCTGTCATGTTGCATACGAAATGAGCATTTCTTTGCACACTTTTTGTGTGTTTGTTTATATTCTGGATGATGAAGAAGGAAGCTCTAATTTACCCATGTGTTGCATCAGTTTGAAGTTTTGTGTTTGCGCTTGTTTCACTAAGGGAAAAATTATCTCCCTTGGTGATGATCTGATGTTTTGTGCTTGTGCTTGTTTCTTCATGGGAGAAAACATTATCTCCCCTGGTGATGATCTAACCTTTTATGCCTCTCCGTCACACGTCAGATTGCCTGTTCACAGAACCTGCTGTCTGCTCTGCACACTGTCTCAAATTTCCAACGCACCGGCGAAGCTGTGAACAGACTTGAATGCCATGTACGCATCAAAGGTTGCTAGGGGGGAAAAAAGAAACAATAATAATAATAATAATAATAAAAAAACCTTGACACAAAGGGGTGGGGGTGTTGACAGGCAAACCCATGTTGCACATCATGGTTCAGTTCATTTTAACAGTGTATCCCACGGAGAGAACAGGAAAACCTTCATTCTGGGCCACTTTCGCCCTCAACCAGTTTCGGGCGAAAGTGGCCCAGAATAAAGGGTTTCCTGTTCTCTGACAAGTAAGACTTCAATAACCAAAAAATAACGATTATCTACAAACAAGCATACTGTGTAGGGTTATCCGTTTTCAATACTAATTTACTAAACTTTTCAGATTTCAGTTTTTGTTTAATCCTGTGTTTTTCCTGGTCATTTTCAATAACATCATTTTCACGCAAACATTCATCAAATGAGTCTCTGTCTTTCATGTGAAATAAAACTACAGTCTTTAACTGTTCTCTAAAGTCTTTTAAAACCGAGTTATATTTCTGGCATAAAATCCACACACTTATCCAGCATGTCTTCCGCTGAAAGCTAGTTTCGACAAAGTGTTTCTCTTTTTAACTATGTCTCTTTCTGCTGAACAGTCATCTATAATAAATAGTGTCTGCGTTCCTTCAAACAGTCTATAAAACTGTTCTAAACACTCACTCAGTTTATTGCTAGGATCAACTAAATATATGTCATCATCTGTCCATATAAACCTTCTATTATGATATGCTTTGTTCCATTTAAGTGTTGGACAGAAAATCACAATATGATCAAAATTATAGCGATAAACTGTTTGTAATAAGTCTAGGACAAATATTGTTTTTCCACAACCAGTCTGCCCACAAATCATTGAACAATGAGGGGATTTTATCATAAAGTTTAACTGCTCCATAGTTTTATAACAGAGTTTAATCTAATCCAGTTATTATTTTTATCATACTCTCCGTCAAAACTTGTTCAGTATAATAAACCCTATGAGGCCTAAATGTGTAAGATTAATCCAATTCGGGTTCTGTAAGATTGTTTCTATTTAAGTCAACATTGTTTTTTGTTGCTTGTTGTTATGATTTTAAATTTCCCTCGCCATTGTGAGAACGACGATGGTAACGTTAAGGCTTTTTTAACGTCAAAGGGTTTTGCCACCCAAATTATTAATTCCTTTTATAAGGACGTTGTCAACCTCGGTGTAATGTCAGTGGAGGAAGGCTAGCGCACAGCCCAAAACCCCACTCACAGCTTGCTTACATTCTCATTCATATATCATGCATTCGTCACATCAAAACCATAGTAAAGTCTATAACTTTACTATACATGATCATAGAAAGAACATCAATGCTATAGAATCAAACAAAATAAACATTCTCTCTTTCCTTGAATTCGCAAAATCATTCATCTAAAACATCATTACTAACCCGGGAAATAAACAGATTTCTACTTTACCTGGCCAGGTGATCTTAACTATTCAGAATCACTGTCTTTTCTTTTCTTTTCTTTTTCTTTTCACTGTCACTTTCACAACACGACACAACTGCCGGCACTGGTGTTGGTCTGATCCCGCCTGGTCAGGGGGGAGAACTGTTGGCGTTGGTCTGTGGTTCTCCCTTGGCGAAGTGACGCTGCCAGGTATGAGGTCAAACCCCCCGGTTAGGGTAGAACAGTGACTATCAAATCGATCTGTTCTCCTTTCTTTCTTCCTGCTTTTAACGCTTTTGCACTCTCTCTCTCTCTCTCTCTTCTAGTCGGGCCCCTTATAAAAATGGACATGGTTGCTTTTCTTTTCTTTTTTCTTTCTTTCTTTTCTTCTTCATAAATTAGCAACTCTCTTCTTTCTCCACATCTCTCTCAGTCTTCCTCTGCAGACTATCTCATGCTAATCTCTCACTTGGTTCTCTTCTCTCCTCCCCTCATCTCTCTGCTTTTCTCTCAAGCAGACCTTTGAACCTCTCCCTCTCTCTGTCTCTGTTCGTTTTCTCCCTCGTTCTCTCCTTCTTCATCTCTCTGCCCTTTTTCCCCCGTGCAGAGAATACGCCTAAAACCTCCCCATCTCTCTGACTCTGTTCGTTCTCATCTCCCCGCTTCTGTAGGCGAGGCCTACTCTCCCCGAGCTTCTCCCTCTCTCTCTCTGTCTGTTCGTTTCCCCCCCCCTTCTCTCTCCCACACATTCCTTTTCCTCTAACCCGTGTCCAAGGGCCGTACCATTGGTCAGTATTTTTACCCTGACACTAAGTTATCTCCCCCTATTCCATTGGATTTTTCACATCAGGGCAGTCCCGTCTACCCCGCCTTACTCTCTGTGGTGGTCAATTGGTCATTTAATTTATTTGCTGATTTCACCCCCACCACAAACTAACCTTCCCCCCCTTCCTACTTGACTGGCCCGTGTGGCTCAAGTCGTAGCACTGGGCGTGTAAAATGGCTAGATGAGTCTGGGTTAGGCGCCCAAAACGCGGGCTGGAAGACCACTCGAGACATTCTGCCAGACAGCTTAGTCCGTACGGCAGACAGTGCTGTCTCCACGAGAGCTAAAAATAGCCATTAATTGGCTGAGGCGACAGGTGAATGAGTCGGTCAGCTATTTAGTCCCTTGGAAGGGTGGACTGGGCTCTGTGAAGGATGAGGATTAGCCTCCCCTCTGCTCAAACTGGCTGAATCCCAACCTTGGGGCCGTCCGCCTGACGCCCAGAATATTTGCGTTAGGGCTTAAGTCCAATGGGCTGGTGGCGATTGACCACGAATTTGGTTGAGTTTAATTTTGACCGTGACAATTTCCCCTTGCAAAAGACTATGCACCGCATTGTCTCAAAACAACGGTTAAAAAAGACAACAACCGAATTTGCTGAACCACAGCTACACGTGCAAAGTTTGAAAATTTCTTTTACAACAACGGTTTCAAATTATAAAATATTTCATTAGTGGATATCACTCCAATGAGTTTTCATTTTTACGTGCGCTCTGCGTTATTTCATCATTTTATAACGACCTCTGTGCGCACTTATGCGATTCCCCCACCTGCGGATTTGCACATCTTCTCTTCACAAATTTATGAAAAGCAATATAATTATCCATCCGTTTCTCTTTTTAACTATGTCTCTTTCTGTGAACAGTCATATAATAAATAGTGTCTGCGTTCTTCAAACGCTAAAAACTGTTCTAACATCCTCAGTTTATTGCTAGGATCAACTAAATATATGTCATCATCTGTCCATATAAACCTTCTATTATGATATGCTTTGTTCCATTTAGTGTTGGACAGAAATCACAATATGATCAAACATTATAGCGATAAACTGTTTGTAATAAGTCTAGGACAAATATTGTTTTTCCACAACCGTCTGCCCACAAATCATTGACAATGAGGGGATTTTATCATAAAGTTTAACTGCTCCATAGTTTTATAACAGAGTTTAATTAATCCAGTTTTATTTTATCATACTCTCCGTCAAAACTTGTTCAGTATAATAAAAACCTATGAGGCCTAAATGTGTAAGATTAATCCAATTCAGTTCTGTAAGATTGTTTCTATTTAGTAACATTGATTTTGTTGCTTGTTGTTATGATCTTAATATCCTCGCCATTGTGAAGAACGACGATGGTAACGTTAAGGCGTTTAACGTTCTAAGTTTTGCCAGCTAATATTAATTCCTTTTATAAGGACGTTGTCAACCTCGGTGTAATGTCAGTGGAGGAAGGACTAGCGCACAGCCCAAACACACTCACAGCTTGTTACAATCTCATTCATATATCATGCATTCGTCACATCAAAACCACTAGTAAAGTCTATAACTTTACTATACATGATCATAGAAAGAACATCAATGCATATAGATCAAACAAAATAAAACATTCTCTCTTTCCTTGAACTTCGCAAATCATTCATCTAAAACATCATTACTAACCCGGGTATAAACAGATTTCTACTTTACCTGGCCAGGTGATCTTAACTATCACGAATCACTGTCTTTTCTTTTCTTTTCTTTTTCTTTTCACTGTCACTTTCACAACACGACACAAACTGCCGGCACTGGTGTTGGTCTGATGCCGCCTGGTCAGGTGATGAGACTGTTGGCGTTGGTCTGTGGTTCTGCTTGGCGAAGTGACGCTGCCAGGTATGAGGTCGAACCCCCGGTTAGGGTAGAACAGTGACTATCAACATCGATCTGTTCTCCTTTCTTTCTTCCTGCATTAACGCATTGCACTCTCTCTCTCTCTCTCTCTTCTAGTCTGCTCTTATCAAATGGACATGGTTGCTTTTCTTTTCTTTTTTCTTTTCTTTCTTTTCTTCTTCATAAATTAGCAACTCTCTCTCTTTCTCCACTCTCTCCTCAGTCCTTCCTCTGCAGACTATCTCATGCTAATCTCTCAACTTGGTTCTCTTCTCTCCTCCCCTCATCTCTCTGCTTTTCTCTCAAGCAGACCTAGAACCTCCTCCCTCTCTCTGTCTCTGTTCGTTCTTCCCTCGTTCTCTCCTCTCTTCATCTCTCTGCCTTTTCCCTCGTGCAGAGACTACGCCTAAAAACCTCTCATCCTCTGACTCTGTTCGTTCTCATTCTCCCTGCCTTCTGTAGGCGAGAGCCTACTCTCCCGAGCTTCTCCCTCTCTCTCTCTGTCTGTTCGTTTCCCTCCCCTCTCTCTCCCCACACATTCCTTTATCCTCTAACCCCGTGTCCAAGGGCCAGTACCATTGGTCAGTATTTTTACCCTGACCCCTAAGTTATCTCCTCTAATTCCATTGGATATTCACATCACGACAGTCCCGTCTACACGCCTTACTCTCTGTGGTGGTCAATTGGTCATTTAATTGATTAGCTAGATTTCACCCCCACCACACACTACCTTCCCCCCCTTCCTACTTGACTGGCCCGTGTGGCTCAAGTCGTAGACATGGTCGTGTAAAGTGGCTAGATGAGTCTGGGTAGGCGCCAAGACGCGGGCTGGAAGACCACTCGAGACATTCTGCAGACAGCTTAGTCCGTACGGCAGACAGTGCTGTCTCCACGAGAGCTAAAAATAGCCATTAATTGGCTGAGGCGACAGGTGAATGAGTCGGTCAGCTATTTAGTCCGTCTGGAGGTCGGACTGTCTCTGTGAGGATGAGGATTAGCCTCCCCCCTGCTCAAACTGGCTGAATCCGAACCATGGGGCCGTCCGCCTGACGCCCAGAATATTTGCGTTAGGGCTTAAGTCCAACTGGGCTGGTGGCGATTGACCACGAATTTGGTTGAGTTGAATTTTTGACCGTGACAATTTCCCCTTGCAAAGACTATGCACCGCATTGTCTCAAACAACGGTACAAAAAGACAACAACCGAATTTGCTGAACCACAGCTACACGTGCAAAGTTTGAAAAATACTTTACAACAAACGGTTTACAAATTATAAATATATCATTAGTGGATATCACTCAATGAGTTATTCATGACGTGCGCTCTTGCGTTATTTCACTCATTTTATAACGACCTCTGTGCGCACTTATGCGATTCCCCTACCTGCGGATTTGCCACATCTTCTCTTCACAATTCTTATGAAAAGCACATATAATATGATCCCGATCCATGACACTTCACTGAGGAAATCTCCATCCTCACTCATTGCAAATAATGCATCACTACACAAGCGACTGTATGCTCCAAGCATAACTACATTTACATGAACAAATCTCACAAAGAAATTATAACAAGTCTCACACAAAAAATATGAACCATAGCCAACTGGGAATGAACCCATATCAATCAACATAAACTGTCATCAACACATTTTCAACAATGCACCGCGGATATGACTGACTTCCTCTGAGTTGCAGCTTGCTAGACTACACGACTTAAATAGTCAGCTCCGACATTCTGTCGACCTGGAATGTACTGCACTCGGTACCTGTAGGGCTGCAGTGCCATTGCCCAACGCAGAACTCTGCTGTTTTTCAGCTGTGCCTCCTGCAGGAATTTGAGTGGTTGGTGATCTGTCTCTATCACGAACTCTTTCCCATACAAGTATTGTGGAACTTCTGCACGGCCCACACAACAGCTAAACACTCCTTCTCTACTGTTGCGTACCCTTCTTCACACTTTGTCAACTTCCTGCTAGCATATCTCACAGGAAACTCGACCCCTTCATGCTCCTGCAACAATACTGCACCTATCCCACCACATGAGGCATCTGTCCGCAACAAAAATGGTTTGGACATATCTGGTAGCTTCAAGATGGGACGGGAACCTAGTCTTTCCAAACACCGTCTGCAGTGCTTGCTCTGCAGCGTCTGACCATTCGACCACTGCCGGTTTCCCTGCTTGACCAAATCACTGAGAGGACTCGTGATTGCTGCGAAATTGGAACAAACTCCCTATAAAAACCAATAAAACCTAGCAGACCCTGACTTCGTTTTGGTCTTTGGTCTCTCTGAATTCATCATCTTCTCCACCTTTCCTCTTTCCGGCTGCTTTGTGTCGCCTCCGACAACAAAACCTAGGAACTCCTACTGTCTAGCCCTTCATACAGTGACACATCCCTGTATGACTCTTCTGGAAACTTAGGCAACAAAATCCCCCCTTCTTCTGCTGGGTCTCTTTCACCTCATCAATGATTGCTGCTGCGCCTATGAAAATCATCAAAGACTCGGTCAGCCGTTTTACCGGTGCCGAGATGACTCGCCATGAGCGACTCGTGACCCACTGACATGACAGTGTCACGATAGCATGCTGGTACCTCTAACTGAGTGGTCACCTCACCTGTCTTCCCTTGGTGAACACTCGGTACAACAGCCGCCTTTCACAAGAATTCTGTCTCACCTCCTCTAACCTCCTGTTTCTCTCCACCTCTTGCCAACTCCCAAGACTTCACGAGCGAAGGGTCTTGTCCTGTGCAGCCCTAAACTCATCAGGCGACACATCTATGCCCGACTTCTTCCTGGAACAACTAACGGTTTAACAACCTTTTCCTCCTTCTTGCTCCGTGTCTGAACTGCTGCCCCTGTAGCAGTCAACAACTCAGGATCCCCTGGATCCTTTGCACCTGGAATATTTCCAATGATCAAATCGTGAAGGGGTTTCTCCATTACCAACGCAGACAACGCGCCTGAGAAGTAAAGGGTACGTATCTTCTATCTTAGCAACTGGAAACTCCCTCACAGTGCCATCGACTAGAGTTACAGGTCTGGATTTGCCCTGCCAAATCCCCTTGATCGACCAGCGTTGTCCGTACTACCCGCATGAACAACCAGTGTCTCGTAACACTTTCACCCTCTGCTGGCCAATCCACCTTCTTCCACTGGTAACGAACCACTCAGCCTAGTGCCCTCCATCCCTGACACTGATGCTGTCCAGTGCTAGCCATAGGCTGCACTCCACCCTCTTCAGACTGAATCCCTTTTGGTTCCACTGCAGGTCGTTTCCTTGACGACCCTTATCCACCTCTTGCAAGGCTGCTGCCTTCTGGAACCTCATGCGACAATCCCTCGCACATGTCCCTTCTTGTGACAAATGAAGACACCTAATTTCCTTTGCCTTCCTTCTGCCCCACCACTGGGTTTGCAGACTTTGCAGAAAAACTCCCCTGGTCTCCTTGCACTCTTCTCACCTGTGCCTAGCACCTGTTCTCCTGCACCTTCGTGCCCAAACGTGCCTCTCTATACACCTCTGCGAACTTCAACAACTCTCCTGCTGTCTCTGGCTGTCTCTCTTTCAAATGTATGGTTAACTCAGGGCCGCAACCTGCAAAATCTGTTCTTTCATAACTAGCTCTTCAATTCAGCGAACTCTTTTCGTACCACTCAACTCTAACCATTTCTCAAATAGTGATCCAAACGTGCACAAACTGAGTGTACGTCTCACCTGCTTGTAATTTAGCTGAACGAAATTTCTTCCTGAACCTTCTTCTGTGAGGTCAATCCCTTCATTAAAGACTCCTTCACAGCACCAAAATCGGACTGTTGTTCTGCTGGTAACGCAGTGAAAATCTGCAACGCCTTACCAGTCAATAGCGCTGACAAAATGACTGCCACTCTTCTGGGGGCCAACCCTGACTGGTCGCAAACGTTTCGAAACGACTGATGTATGCATCAATCGAATCGGTTCCTTCCGAGAATTTTGGCAACTTGGGTCGGGGGGCATAGCTGCGCACAGAGTCACTGGAAACTGAACTCCCATCCTCGGTGGTCTCCCTCTGTATTCTCACTTTCTCTAATTCTAACTGAAACCTTTAATCTTTCGTTTCCTGCGCTTCCTTTAGTCTTTCTGTTTCCTGCGTTTCCCTAGCCTGATTATATTAGCCTGAATCCTTAATCTTTCTGTTTCCTGCGCTTGCCTTATTCTCTCTGTTTCTGCGTTGCGCTAGCTTTAGTCCTTTCCTGCTCTGCTATGCTATCTCTACGGCAACACGGCGTCTTTCCGCGCGTTCATCTCTTTCCATCTTTGTTGGTTTTCAACGAATGCTCGCAACTCTCTCCTGAGTAACCTAAATCACGAGCGACGCTCACAAGTTGTTCAATAGGGGTGTTCTTTTCTTCCGCCATTATATCTCTTTTTTTTTTTTTTTTTGAACAAGATTTACAACTACGACAGCCAAACTGGTGGTTACCGACACGAGTGACGTAATAGCACAATCCTATGAATGATAATATTAGCTTGGGACAACGTCAGTTAGTTTTTATAAGACGCCAGCGCCTGACCCAACTATGAGAGCGAATTATAGGCAATCTGTGCGAAATGAGTACTCTGGGGCTGTAATGCCAAGCCTAGTATTAACTATCTTGGAAGCAATGCCAAGCCTAGTATTTAACTATCTTGGGAACATACAGTAAGACAACCCCCTTGTCTTAGGATTACAACACTTGAATCCCACCCAGCTTCCTCTCTGGAAGTTGAACAATTATAATAAATGGGCAGAATATCCTGGCAAGTCGCCAATAAATTGTCAACCTCGGTGTTAATGTCAGTGGAGGAAGGACTAGCGCACAGCCCAAACACACTCACAGCTTGCTTACAATCTCATTCATATATCATGCATTCGTCACATCAAACCACTAGTAAAGTCTTAACTTTACTATACATGATCATAGAAAGAACATCAATGCATATAGAATCAAACAAAATAAAACATTCTTCTTTCCTTGAACTTCGCAAAATCATTCATCTAAAAACATCATTACTAACCCGGGTTATAAACAGATTTCTACTTTACCTGGCCAGGTGATCTTAACTATTCACGAATCCACTGTCTTTTCTTTTCTTTTCTTTTTCTTTTCACTGTCACTTTCACAACACGACACAACTGCCGGCACTGGTGTTGGTCTGATGCCGCCTGGTCAGGTGAGACTGTTGGCGTTGGTCTGGGTTCTGCTTGGCGAAGTGACGCTGCCAGGTATGAGGTCGAACCCCGGTTAGGGTAGAACAGTGACTATCAACATCGATCTGTTCTCCTTTCTTTCTTCCTGCATTAACGCATTGCACTCTCTCTCTCTCTCTCTCTTCTAGTCTGCTTTATCAAATGGACATGGTTGCTTTTCTTTTCTTTTTTCTTTTCTTTCTTTTCTTCTTCATAAATTAGCAACTCTCTCTCTTTCTCCACATCTCTCCTCAGTCTTCCTCTGCAGACTATCTCATGCTAATCTCTCAACTTGGTTCTCTTCTTCCTCCCCTCTCTCTGCTTTTCTCTCAAGCAGACCTAGAACCTCTCCCTCTCTCTGTCTCTGTTCGTTCTTCCCCTCGTTCTCTCCTCTCTTCATCTCTCTGCCTTTTCCCTCGTGCAGAGACTACGCCTAAACCTCCTCATCTCTCTGACTCTGTTCGTTCTCATCTCCCTGCCTTCCTGTAGGCGAGAGCCTACTCTCCCCGAGCTTCTCCCTCTCTCTCTCTGTCTGTTCGTTTCCTCCCCTTCTCTCTCCTCACACATTCCTTTATCCTCTAACCCGTGTCCAAGGGCCAGTCACCATTGGTCAGTATTTTACCCCTGACACCCTAAGTTATCTCCCTCTAATTCCATTGGATATTCACATCACGACAGTCCCGTCTACACGCCTTACTCTCTGTGGTGGTCAATTGGTCATTTAATTGATTAGCTAGATTTCACCCCACCACACACTACCTTCCCCCCCTTCCTACTTGACTGGCCCGTGTGGCTCAAGTCGTAGACACTGGTCAGTGTAAAGTGGCTAGATGAGTCTGGGTAGGCGCCAAGACGCGGGCTGGAAGACCACTCGAGACATTCTGCCAGACAGCTTAGTCCGTACGGCAGACAGTGCTGTCTCCACGAGAGCTAAAAATAGCCATTAATTGGCTGAGGCGACAGGTGAATGAGTCGGTCAGCTATTTAGTCCGTCTGGAAGGGTCGGACTGTCTCTGTGAAGGATGAGGATTAGCCTCCCCTCTGCTCAAACTGGCTGAATCCGAACCATGGGGCCGTCCGCCTGACGCCCAGAATATTTGCGTTAGGGCTTAAGTCCAACTGGGCTGGTGGCGATTGACCACGAATTTGGTTGAGTTGAATTTTGACCGTGACAGACGTCACTAACGCCCACAACCCCATCCCTCTCCACATCTTTAAAGACAGAAATTTCAAATATCATTGTGAACGTGTCTCCTAATTTTCTGTTTGGAAAGAACTGTAATTTTGTAGAAGCTTTTTTTACAACTGTTTCTTTTCTGTGGAGGATGTACTGCTTTTTCCCATACGGCGTTATTTCAATTTCTTTCCGACTATTGTCGTCCGGCATAAGACTTACATGTAAAGGGCCAGAGTTGAATGCTTTTCTGAAACTTTTTTGACGGCTAAAATATGTAAATGGGCTTATGAATTCAAATTTTATGTCCCATTCTAAATATGGTTCTAAGTGCCATTTGAGGTCAGGTTTTCGAACTATTTTATATTCATACTGGCCAACATTATTTGCCTCTAGATTGCGCAGTTGTTCTAGTTTAGGAAACTTTTTGTTGTCGCCAACCTCTTTGCGTTTATAATCACCATCTTTAGTGTATTCAAAACCATACAAAGCGCCTATCTCGCGTTCTGTTCAAAGTCCGCAACGTCTGCAAGGTCTTTTAATTCTAAAGTTATACACCTCACAGGCGCTAATGTAACTCCCGATTCTTCTGGCCACGCGACATTTTTTAGTACAACTTATTATTTTATTTCCAAAACAATGTGCAGGTTATCACATTTTACGACTTTCCCGTTTTGTCTTTGATTTTTATATTAAATGATCCGACCCTCCCACAAACTAATCTTTTAAACTGCAAATTAGGGAATTGTATAATTTCATAATCGCAATATGCAGCTTTCCCTGACGGAAGAGCTCTTAAAACAGTTGAGGGCCTTCCATCATATAAGTTTTCATCAGTGCTTAGCTCGTCCAAATGAACATAGAGTAATGAATGTAATTCAAGATCGAGCGGATTTTCTCCCTCATAAGTAGTTTTGTTTGGTGTAACTCTAAATCTATGATTGTCAGCTTCAAAGCCTAACATTTTAGCTGCTCTACATCAAAAAGGTAATGTACTACTTCTTCTTCAGGTTTGAATGATAACATTGTTTTTAGATTTGCATTGTTAAGTTTGAGAGTAATGTCGAAGTTACTCATTGCTTCTTTTAGTGAGCAAAACCCGTAATAACCATCGGGTATGGTTAACTGGCTAACTTTGTCCCCTGATTTGTTAACTTTTAGAATCGTATTATTATTCTTGGATTCAGTTATATTAAACCATACGACTTTGTAAAATATTTCATGAAGAGCAACCATTTTGGTTTCGCAATTGTTATCAATAGCATGTTCTAAAAACGAAGGACGGTCTTGAGTTGTTAATGTTACAAACATTTTTTAAACAAAATAAAAATAAAAATAAAAAAACAAAATAAAAATGAGTGCGTTTAAATACAATACTGATGCAAAATATTCTGTTGGGCCGCACTACAATCTTAAAATATAACAACTGACACCCTTGACATTGCTGTGGCCCAGACTGCCTCTTTTCATAAAAAGGTGAGTACTCCATTGAAGAGCTATCTTAACCCCCTATTGAAAACGAGCACATCCAGAAAGCGTGGTTTAGTCATCCGATGCAGTTTTATCAGAACCAGTTAAACTTTGCTGTGTTTTGCGCATCAACTGGGTGTGGAGTGGCGTATGCCGATCATTTAAATCACCATGATCCTTTGGTGAGGTCAGTGTACAGATTTCATTTCTATTACACCTTTAGGGTATTTTGACTGAACTGCAAGCACCATTACCGAATGACAAATCGTTTAATCCATTTAGCAACAGAATAGACATGAAGGCTTTTGAAAGGATCTGTAACGAATTCAATATTAACATCAAGACAGACTTTAGACAAAAGTTGGATCTTAATCATGGCCTAGGCGTCATTTATTTCAGGGCACGCACAGAAAGTATAACTTTGACTGGCGTTCTCCTTTCAAAATTGTTCAGCCTGGTCCATAGAGCAAGAGCATAAAACAGCATGGACAACATTTATCTTAGACGCTTCTAAGGGCCCAACTAGAGCGGGAATAGAACGAATAAACGACTCTATTCGTACTTACGTTTGGTGTTTGCTAGGGTCGCAAGCACAGGCAAGATCAAGCATAACTGATCCTTCTACTGGCTTTGACGCGCAAAAACAATACTTAGCAAATTTAGAGGACGCCATTAATTCTACAGTTGATTTTACATCAAGTATCAGAAGGTACCACAGGTTTTTACAATACGCAAGATCGAAAGTAGACTTTGCTGATTGGCACTGGTTTATACATGCTGCTTCTGACCTCAACTCCAGATAGGTACATAATTAAACTAAAATAATGAAATCTTATAGCAGGCAATGAACAGAAGGTTGGGAAAAAACGACATAAATTTCTGAGCCAGTAAGATTACAAACAATAAAAAAGAACACCCAAGAATAAGTCATCTAATCCCCGAAGCCCAACCCCCCAAAGTCATATGAAGACTCAGCAAAGCTCCCTCGCAGGACTCTGTTCGCGATGACCAAGATAATGAAAAGACAAGCGCTTGTTTCTTGGATACTGGCATAGGATTACTTGGTCTTTATTCTTTACAAATATAACCCAACATTACGAGAACTAATGCCCATAAGTGCTCGGCCATAAACCAACAACTTTGCTTGCAGTAACTAAAGCCAGCTGAACAATCACTCCCCAATTTCCTGTAAAGCGTCCACGGCATTACCCATCTAATTTTTTTAGATAAACTTGCAAGATGATCAAGCGGTTTTTTTACCCAGAGATTTAAGCAGGCGGAAGATGGAGGCTTTGGCGGCGGAGGCAACGAACTTTGGCTACTGCCCCAGTAATAGCCATTACCAGTGTACTTATTATTGCAAATCCTAAGGCAGTAATAAACGCTTGCTAATTGACGCCTTGCTCCTAAACAAGCGTTTTTTTATTTCGTTCTGCTAGCGTGTGTCTTCATATAAAATTTTCGGAAAGTTTTCTCCCTTATTCTATTCACTTGGAGTTCGTAATTGTCTCGGTTATAGTTAGTTAGCACTTCTAGTCTTTTGCTGATCTTTCTCTTGTTCAAGATCTTTTAGTCTTTGGGTTTTATTCTTTCTTTAATATCCATGGCCTAAGTCGGCGTCATCAGCCTCAACGAGTTTTTCTTTTCACTTCTTATAAGCCCCATCAGTTCAACCAGTTTTGCTAAATTGTTTGTTAATTCGCCTCTGAAGGTTCATAAAGCATGAATCAAGGCCGCTATTTCTCGCATGGGTAAGCGGTGTGTGCGTGTATAGTCTTTAAAAAACGCTGTTTCTTCTGAAAACTTGTTTCCTTCTGGCTTACTATTGGCATTTATTTATTTCATCTGCCGATTGATTTAATTCTTTAAGGTTCCAGTTTGTATGTGGTTACTGTTGGGAGTTTCCGCAAGCGTGTTTGAAGTTTAGCATACTGCATCCCTCATCAAAATTTTTGGTCTAACAAGGCCAAGGCGATTTTAGATCTTTCACACTGAGGTCTTTGTATAATTGAACTTTGGCTAAAAACTTTGATGGGTCGGGTTTAGTTGTACGCCGAACAAGTTTGCCCTTGACCGATTTTTTTTACAGACAAATGACCACTCTAATTCAAAATCATTTTGGGTCATCAATTCGGGAGGTTCTTGGGCTAAACTATTGAAAAATGCTTCGCGACCGTACTTTGCTGTTAATTCACGCTGCATTGAGAGCGTTGAGGGATGTTGTTACCAAAGGAGTCTTTTCACTCATGATCGATCTCCAGGATACAAAAAACATCGAAAATCTACTTCATCTGCATTCCTGCCATGTTTTTAAATACTTAATTTTTATTTTGCTTTATAAAAATGTCCACAAGCACATGGCTCGATTCTTGAACCCCATAGAAGACTGAAAGAAAACCCCTTGGCGTGAAGAAATAAGCGGACTTATTACTGTTTTCCAAATAAACCATCTGACTTATTGATGCGATCAAATTCTTACTGTCCAAATTTCCAGACCTAGGAGCAACTGACGTGATTGTGGCCCAGGCTCTGCGGCGTCTTACTTTTCAAAATAGCGCTCTCGATTCAACAACAGACCCAAACAGGACAGTTGTACAGAACCTGGGGCGGGCAATCGTTAATGAAAATTCTATAAAACTTAGGGGGCAAGAAATATTTTCCTTAACACAAGCAGACATATTTTTAAAACGTGTTACATAGGTTCTGATCTATGGCTAACGCGAATGAAATTGCTGACTTTGCGTTTCAAGGAATAGAAAATGAAGACAGCACTAAACAATAGAATAGGTGCCGCAATATAAAGGACGGCAAAAAGTATGTGGCTGTAAATTTTGCGTTTGTAAATCGCTTTTTTTTTTTTTCCCATTCCCTAGATTTTAGAGTTGTAAAAGCCGCATGCCCCATACTTACAAGGAGCATTAAAAGACAGACCTTTCTATAACTTAACTATTTAACGAAAACAAACGTGTTATCAGATCAAAACAGACACCGAGCAAAGTACAGCAAATCTGACATCACGTTAAGTTTGACGTTTTTAGCATCCCTAAAATTATAGCAGGCAGATTGAGCACCAATATCAGTCAACAATTAAGCAATAAATTACGAAAGAAGGTGATTCATCATACAACATCTCCTAGAAGCCGGGCAGACACTATATGGAATTTAGTTTTTAACGTCTCAGCAAGATCCTTAAAGGTATTTAATGCTGTGTGAAGATGAAGAACCATTCAAAAGAGGAAGTGAAAATTTTTTAAAATCCAAAAAATAACGAAAGACAAATGTTCGATTGAGGGCAGTCCTAACCAAATCTATGCTAGCGGGCTTAAAACCTTAATCAGCATTTTGATGAAATAAGAAAACTGTTTGGAGGTGGGAGGTGTATAAACCAACCGTTGTCCTTGGTGGCTAAAGATCTACACCATCCCAGCGTAAGACTTTGATGATTATTTTAACAACAAAATACGGTTTATGGGTTGACCTAAGGTCAACGAGGATAATCATTACATTGGAAGCGGTAGAAACTGTGCGAGACGTAATAAACAATTCAAATTGATAAAGAAGAAGAGCCCCCCCGAAAAAAAGCCGCTTAATGACATTTGTTTTTATTATATGATGCGCACTTGAAATTCTAAATAACAGAATTAGAAAGTGTAGACTACTAATTTTTTTATTTTAAAAAAAGCATGTCCCTGGTTCAGGGTTATCCAAATGTGCCAACAGCGACGGGGGCCGCCCAAAAGAAGAAGATAGTAGAAACCCCCTAACGAATCAAAACCTTCAGGATTAAAAACATTACGCCAATGCAGCAAGTACTAGAGCAGGGGGCCTTTCACAATACGCAAAAAACCCAAACGAAGTATTCTGCAGCCTTTAAATGCAGTTACATATGATAATACTGAGCGATCGACTATCAGTGCTCTATCAGCAGGAACGAAAGTTGTCACTTAGGCAACAGGCATAGCGCCCCCCATGCTTTTACCTCTAGGAGGTTTGTCTTTAGGCTCTGGGTCTGTGTTCATTGCTGTAGGTGCTGCTAGCAAAAAATTAAAAACTAAACTCCGAAAAGCACACAGCTATGATCAACTAATAACACTAAACTTAGTTCGTTTCAATACTGACAATAAATAAAGCACTAGCTGACTCAAACATCACGGATGAAGAATATAGTCGTTTACAGGCCGATTATGGACGCCGTACAAAATACAAAAGTATGATCTCTCAAAGAAAGGCGAGGACAAGTTTTTTCTCAACAGCAGACCCCGAGCAGATAAAAAGAGGAATGCTTAAAAAAAATAAAACCGAAACATTAAACTCTGTTCTAAACAGCTCACATAACAACATCGAATGGTGTTAAAATACTTTAGTTTATGAGTCCCAAGCACAAAAAGCCCGTTGAAATTGGTATTTTGATTAAGCCGTTGTATTTTTTTTAATTTACATAAATATGTTGGCTTAGTAAAAGACAGACAGCACTGGTAAGATATTGAAGGACAAGACGAATTTTTTGAGAGTACTGCTTCGAGGAGAGAGCGTTTTATCAAGAGCACATGAATGATATTGATTTAGAAGTCATTGACCCAACAAACGTACAGCAAGCGTTTGTTCATGCTATTTCTCAAGTTACCAGGCAAACTAACAATAGACCCCACCGGTTAAAGTAATGTTGCTTTTTAATCGACTATGTAACAATAAATGAAGAAAATCTAGAAGTCTGGGTCACAACTAAACAGCAGACTAATCTTTCTCATAATGACATAACACCCGGTTGGGCAGACGAACTGCTTGCACAGTTGACGTGGCCTCTGCCGCTGAAGAAGCTAAAATGAGAGTCTCAGGTTGGTCAGAGGGCGAAGTCTAAGAGATTAAGATTAAAACAGCTAATTATGCCCCGATTGTAGGCACGGCTTACATTCCCAACCTCGAGAGTTGGTTGCAAATGAGAGGCAGTTTTAAACATAAGAATTCAGACGACAAATGTTTCAAGGGTGTGTTCTAGCAAGGCTGGCAATCATGTCCCGCGAACACGCAAGAGAGTAACTAACTATCGGCAATACACCAAAGATCCTTAACTTCAATGGAATAATCTTTCCTGTTAGTGTAGATCAAATTGACAGTTTGAAGAACAAAACAAACCAATAACTGTTAATGTATACACATGGGATGAGGAAACCAATTTGGGCGCCAATTAAAGGGTAGGGGGGGGTCCAAGAACAGGCCAACAAAAGGCGAAACCAGACAAAAAACATGTTGACTTAACTCCTAATGTCTTCGCCAAACCAAGGGCTAAAACCGCATTACACATTGATACGAACAATGAGATAGACTAAGTGCAGCAACCTTCAAAAATCATGGCAAACAAGAATTCTGTAAAAATGTTTAACAAGAATGCCATCTGTTCACGACGCGAGCGACACATAAGAAACATTGTAAAAGTTCTGTAGAACATGTAATAACAGAACTATTACGCCCCCACCTGACAAAATAAGTTTTAAGAACTGGAAAACGGCTGCAAAAAGTCCATACGTAGTTTACGCAGACTTCGATCGCTTATGTTCCTTATGAAGGGCCAGCACCACAAACACTCGAAAAACAGTCTTAATGAGTATCATCAGATTTGTTCATTTGCCTTCATTGTTGTCAGGTCGGATTGGGCGCCCATTCAGCACCGAGAATTATAACAGAGGCCCAAATGCGGCTAAAGATTTTACCGCGCATTCAGCAAGTGCGCAATGAACTTTTCTAATAATCTGAATTTATCTGAAATCATAATGACGCCGCCTGAAGAACCAACAACAGTATGACCTCACCACACATTGTTGGATTTGTGGTTAGGCCTCTCAACAGCAATCCAAAACTTAAGAGACCCATGATCACATTAGCGGAAAGTTCAGAGGAGCTGTGCACAACAAAAGCAATCTTCACTAAAGTTGAACCAAAGACATGGAAGCTGGCCCATCTACCTTTCATAACTTGCGAGGTTACGACTACTCATCTTAAATATTGCAAGATAACCAACGCCTTAGGGGTTAAAGCATGCATTGCACAGTCCATCAGAAAAGTACATGTCTTTAATCTAAATAACAAGTCCTTTTCTTAGCCTCTATGCAACACTTATGGGAATCATTCGAGTCACTAGCTATGTCCTTAAAGTCCTGCCCCAAAACGAAGAATAATTTTTGACCCAACGCTGTAGAAAGGGTGTTTACCCTTATGATACAATGAACATTGGGAAAGTTTTTTGATGAAGACTCCCTTCCGCCCTAAAGCCCGTTCTTTTCCTATTTCTTAGAGAAAGGACACACAGCGACCCGATTACCAAGCATGCCTCAAGAAGCGTGGCAGACGTTAGATTGTAAAACGATGGGAGACTTATCATGATTCATTAATTTAAGGGCAGATACATGTTTGTTTGGCGGATATTTTGAAAATTTATAGAAAGAAGACCTGCATGAAACATAAACAGCCAGGATCCCGCGCATTTACATTTCTGTTCTGTCGCCCCGGGATGAGTTGGGGACGGCTTTTCTTAAAGTTTACTGGAGTAACAGCTTGATTAATTGTCTGACCTACCCATGAATCAGATGATTTGAAAACGGTTGCGTGGGAGGATTAGTATGGCGGTTCGGCAATCATTACTGTAAAGCAAACAACAAATACTGGACGGACTATGATCCAAGTAAAAGGTCTAACTATCTCAAGTATTTTAGATGCAAACAATCTGTACGAATGGGCAATGGCGCATAACACTTCCGTTACGCAACTTTAAATAAAATGTAACACAGGCGGCGATCTCCATAATATTCAAAAAGGATTAAAGTGGTTGGTCAGTTTGACGCCTGATCAACAGCGTGGTTTTCATTCAAGAAGTTGATTTTAGAATATCCTCATCAACACCCATGACCGTCTGCATAATGATCTATCCATTAGCAGCAGAAAGTCTAAAGAAGGATCGCAAGAGAACCGCCTAAACTTGAGCCTAATCTTGCGGCGCAAAAAAAATTATGTCAGATTTACCGACTTCTCAATTTTATTTAAAAGCAGTTTTGAAGTTAACAGCTGTTCATCGCATAATGCTTTTGAGAAGAACGTTTCATGAAACTCATAGCATATTGAATAACACTGATCTCAGAACAAAATCCACAGATGCTTCAGAAAAAGACCTTATTTCAAGCTGATGAACAACAGCTGTTTTGGAAAGACTTGGAGAATCCGCACACGCGCAAGATCCAGATTTATTTATCTAAAGAGAACGAAGCAATTACGCTTGACTTCAAAAACCTAATTATCAGGACTTCAAAAATTTCATGATCACTTTTTGGCATAATGATGAAGAAAAAAAGAAAAGTCACATTAGACAAACCTGTATTTTATTTGGGTTTACTGTCGTTAGAATTATCAAAGGTTTTGGATGTTAGAGTTACCTTTATGACTACTAAATTTAATCCTCGTAACCCGAGTCCAAGTACTTTACACAGAAACAGAAGTTTTGTTATAGATATCCCTACTGAAGACATCTATAAAGAAATGGAAACCGAAGTGGCTAAAGGGCATGCAGATGGTATGGACAGCGTCCGATTATCCAAAAGACTCGCCTTTACATTCAATTAAACTAACCAGAAGTGATATAGGAAAGAAAATGGAATGAATTATCGGAAAGGTGAACAAGGAGTATGTTGGGTTTAAGGTAAAAAATGTACAGAAATTTCGAGCCAGTAGAAAATCATTAAGAAAGCAAAAGGGAATATCTCGCAGTGTTTGGTGCAGTCAAACATATCACATGACACCTACAAAGAAGCAATGTGTTTGGCAATAAGACTATTCCAAACAAGACACGTAAAACTGCCGATCTAATCTACATGAATCAACACAACAGGTTGTAACAAAAAGTCGATGATAGAACAAACACAACACGTGTGTTTGTTAAAACCAGATATATCATATGCAAATGGACATTAAAGAACCGTACCATACTTAAAGCGGAACAGCTGTCTGGTCAAATTAATACTGTCAGTTCTTTCCTTCAAAAAGATCTTTGAGGAGCTGGTTTTTTGTTGTGTCATTTCTCGTAAATAATACACCGTGCGGATTCCCTCTATAACAATATCTATATATTTCCATATGGATCAATAACTCCAAATTGATCGGTTGCCACTGATGCGAGTGTCTCCCTTCACTGCTTCCCCCGAGTAAAATAAAGGTAACCTTACTTTTAAAAAAAACCAAACGGTAATAGGTTTGCCGGATGAAGACTCTCCATCAGCAACATTTATTGTTTTTTTTTTGATTGCTTGAACGGTTTTTAAAACCCTTTAAATTAGTCATCATATTCATTGCGCCGCAAAAACTGAAGGGCAGTCTTCTAACCCATTCAGTGGATGCGAGAATTGTCATCTGCTCTCTGTTATACTGGAAGAAAAAAGTCTTTTCGGCTAACTGTTTGTAAAAGTTATCACCTAAAGCCTGTGATCCTGTGAACTCCCGGAATGCCTCTTCTAATAGTAACTTCTGTGTTTTAATAACAATAATTGAATCACTTGGCCTTAAAAAATTCTTTTCCATCATCGACTTGAATCATGCGAGGGAAAGGTTAAGAGGGCCCTCGTTGGTATATCAGCTTGTATGCAACAGCAACAGCAGAAGCAACCTTTTGTGTTAATGGCTCCGCATCTTTGTATCTAGAGCCTATGTCAATGACTGTTGAGTGCGTACTTAAATCTATTTCTGTCTAATCCTATCAGAGGTAAATATAAAATCACATTTTGATGTGGTGTCGTTTGGAGTTGTATTGACAAAGTGTGGGTCTCTGTAAACGGCTAGGGGCGCTGGTAAATAAATTTGCCAAATCGCATGTTTAGAAACCATTCTTTTGCTGTTGGTGTCCAACTGACGTCCAGCTGCTTGGCATAGCTTTTTAATTGCCGTCGATCCCTTCCAATATCCTTTTTGGCGAATAATTAATTTTGTTCATTTTTTTACGCAGCCAATATAATGCGCAACAAAATACACAACGGTCATACCAACGACAATAAACCCGATTTCTTGCATCTTTTGTTTTTCTGATGGTTGATAAAAGTCACTGAATTTTGGTGGGGGCAATGTCTCGATTGGTTTGCCTGTTACAAGATAATATTGTTTTATTGCTTGATCAACTTTTTTAAATGTGTAAGCTGCATGCCCCTGTTTTTTCAGTGTGTCATTATTAAAATCTAACTGCTCAAGTCTCTGCTTTTCATAGGCGCCCTTGTGCAGCTGCTAGTTCCTCCATAGCTTTGTTATGTCTTTTTCTCTCGCCGTCATTCCCCGTTTACTAAATGCGAAATTACTTCCGCTAAAAGCAGCGCATTCACCACAGCGCCGCCTATCATTATTGCGAGTGAAGCCATTTTTTATAAATGTATTTTTTTTCTTACATATTTATATTGTCTGGAATTATTCCTTGCTTAACTAGAAAATCTTTCGTAGCAAACGAAGCTGCAACAATAGCAATTAGCTTTGCTGAATCCTCAAAGTCTAGTTTGCCAAGATCTGCTGGTTTAATTCTTAACAAGCTTTTACCAAGCATTGAGTATCCTACACTTAGTCCTCCAATAACAGCAGAATGGTATACAAGGTTGGTAACAGTTTTTCGGTGCTCATTTTTATAAAATAAAATAATTATAATTATTAAAAAACATGAACAGTGATGATCTACTACAGCTAAAGGCGGCCTAAACCTTCCCGAACTTATGAATGACCAAGTTGATGACCAAGCTATTATGCCCAAAAAGGAGAGGCTGTATTCTTTGGCAGCATGTGGGAAAACAAAACAGTTCCTCGGAACTGAATTCAGCATTGAACAGATTCAACAGATGCCGCCGCAAGACATTTAAAGTATCATAACAGGTATGAAGCGCAGCTGGGGTCTAGAATGGTGAAAAGTGTGGGGCAAACGGTTCTTAGTTTGTACACTAAACTAGTCAGTAGATTTGCTCCCATTGATTCTGAACAAGATTTTACGTATGATTTAACGCAAGACCCAGTTTTAACAAAGTCATTAGATCTCTAGGGTGTGATCTATACTACAGTTTTGGAACATTGTTATCGCCATTATCATGGGATTAATAACTTTTAATCATATAGATTTTGTTTCCCTTCAAAATGAACGAGCTGGAAAATCATCAGAACCAGGAAACATTGAATCAAGTGGAGAAAGTAACCAAGCCAGAAAATCAGCAGAAAACACTGAATCAGGTGGGGACCATTAAAAATCCTGGGCGTGTTGAAGCAGGAAAAAAATTAGCAGAGTGGAACAGACAAAAAAAATTAATGTTACAGAATATAACTCATCATGAAAACATAACACCGCCAGCGCCAGAACAAGTTGATTCAATGCCCGCTATAAAAAACTCCATGTGATACAAGGGCGCCAAAGTCTTCATGGAATATTGAACTTAAAACTGTTGCCATTTTTTGGCGCCATTGCTGCTGTTGGGGGCAGTTATTACGGTTATAAAATATATACACAATGGCAGCAGAAACAAAAGCAACCAAAAAAATCTGAACCGTTAAATACAGAGAAAGACAACAGCACGCCAAAAACCGCCAATAACAAAGCATCATTTTGATCCATTTATAATGCAATAATATTTTAAATTTTTTTATAAAAATAGATCATGGCGTATTATAAAATGATAAAGTCAATAAATAAAGACATGGAGTCTATAAAAGACATTTCCATAGACCAGAATTGTAATCAATGCGGTTGCTTAGGGTGTAAGAACTTCCTTAAGATCTATGCAGAGAACGCTGAGCAAGACATCCTCAACGATGACGCGTTTTTTGAGGCGTGTGTGTACTATATTAGGCATCTGCTATTTAAGATAAAAACATAGATTGTATTTTTTTGATAATTATAAGATAACTTGAATACGAACTTGGTTGTACTTAAAGGATGACTTAATCAAGAACTTATTAAGAACTTGATCAAGAACTTAATTAAAAAACTTAATCAAGAACTTATTAAAACTTGAAGTAACTTAATTAAAAACTTATTTAAGAACTTGGGGTGACTTAATTAAAAACTTAATTAAGAACTTGGGGCGACTTGGGGGTAGGAGTGTGTGTGGTGTACACAGAGCTTTATTATTTGTCATGTGTAACACCACTTGGTGCAAGACGGTGCTTGCGTTTTTGTGATTCATTGGCTCTTTTGTTGCAAGTTCAAAGCAGCCACCAAGTGCATTTATCAAAAGCTTGATTTAATAAACAAGACAGTTGAATAAAGTACACTCTGTGGCCGCCCGAAGGCAGCCAAAAAAAGTTGAAGCAGGGCGTTGAAGCAGTGAAGACAGGCAGTGAATGTCAGTGAATCAGCAGTGTTCCAATACTAGTTGACCTATTTGAGCGCTACAGGCGGTTGCGCGACCTACTTTTTTTTACTTCTGTGTTACAAGCAATGCTCTGGCTCAGCTACTCCTCTACGCAGGCAGGAGTTTCAGGTTTCGCTAATTCTACTCTTGCGATCACTCTATCACGTGATTAAATCTTAGCTTATGGTTGGTGAATGTAAGAAACATGTCTAGATTTGTTTTGCCTCAGGCGGGAATCCTTATTGCACCCTACCAAGGCGTAAAGCCCCACAGCACAAATTAAGTAATCTGTGTCAGCCTAGCTCCGTATTTCCATGCCTGTGTACAAGTTCTTACCACCAGCCGGCAATTAGAGGATTTGCCCCCGTCATTTACCTTTCTCATATTACCCGTAAACAAGAAGACATCTCCGCGGGGGTAGCTAGGTGGAAATTCAAGGCAGTCAGCTCTAAATATAGTACCGTTCATGCATGAACGGTACTATATTTAGAGCCACGTCAGTGGTAGGCCTGCAGTGGGTCTTACAGTCGCGCGCACTGTTGCTAAAACGCCACACAACCCCGCCTCTAAACAAGCCCGACCGTTCATGCATGAACGGTACTATATTTAGAGCCACGTCAGTGGTAGGCCTGCAGTGGGCTTACAGTCGCGCGCACTGTTGCTAAAACGCCACACAAACAAACATTGTATACTAGGGCTGTGACAGTTGAGGTTCAACCGGGATATTTGGAACTTTTGACCAGTAGTTTCTGTATTCTTCAATCTGTAGCATGTTTTCAATTTGCTTCAGTTTATTCATGATGAAATTAACTGGCAGACCAATATTGTAAAACTGAGGAAATGGTTGAAGTACTTTTGCAAGAGTACGTAGCTTGCGTACGTGAACATCTGAATATCCTGTTTTTTCTTTTAACCATTGTGCCCACGTTTCTTTCACTTCTTCCTTCTTTTCTTTCTTTCTCCTGCCAGTTTTTGCACAAAATCAGAAACCGACCAAACTGAATATGAAACATTATTGTTTGGGCGTTCTGTCTTTTTAGATTTCTAATCCCTTTTTGCAGTTTTTCTATAATTTCATTTTCGCCCGCTGAGTGGTCAAAAGAACAGAATCTAAAAGGCTTTTCTTGATATGCCAGTACTGGTGTCAGCTTCAAATTTGCAACAAGATAATTGTGCAAATCTGTTGGAGAATCAAGCTCCGCCCTCTGTTTCTTTCTTCCTTGTTTTTCTTTAAATAAATCTTCCATCTTTCGTTTTGGCCTTTTTGGTAGTTTCATTGGGCCTACTGTTTTTGCCTTCTCAGCAATGTTTGCCATTTCTTCATGAAATAGCCTGTTCTCTTCAAGTACATTCTTTTCTTCTTCGGTCCACAATTTGTTGGTGTTGGAGGGGGTAATGGAACATTGCAAGCTTGATCCATGTCAGGTAAAATTAAACTAGTTGCCTGCCTAAAATAATTAACAATTCTTGATGAGCAGCCTGTGATTCAAGAATTTCTCTATCTAATTCGGAAGAAATACTATCTTCAGACATTTGTGACATTTCGCCTGTTAAATTAAACACTTTTCTCACTGAAAAAGCACCACAGCACAGCACAGCCTTCCAATGTAAAATGACAGCTAGGGTCGGTTGTCAACACTGGGTTGGAGCGGATGTGACACCTTTTACTATCACGTGATTAAATCTTGGCTTATGGTTGGTAAATGCAAAAAACATGTTTAGATTTGTTTTGCCCTAGGCGGGAATCCTTATTGCGCCTTGCCAACTCATAAGACCCGACACCCCATTAAGTTATCAGGTGTCGACCATAACGGGTCTCTGCAGTAATCAGATAGTGCAGAGTGCTTAGGCAGGCCGGCAACTAGCAATTAAAGGCTTACCCCACCGTTTGTATATGAGGCGCGTTTTAGCCCCAACTGCTTTTCCTACGTCACTCTATGGGTCGTGTTCAGCCACGTCTACTTTCCCATACGTTACTCTATGAAAACTTTAGTAAATTAGTATTAAAAACGAAGTCTTACTTGTCAGAGAACAGGAAAACCTTTATTCTGGGCCACTTTCGCCCGAAAACTGGTTGAGGGCGAAAGTGGCCCAGAATGAAGGTTTTCCTGTTCTCTCACGGTACGCAGACATGTGTACTATGACCTTTGCTCTTTTTGGAATAACAGATTTGCATTATCCAAATGCGTACAAACTTCTTCCTGCGACGCTGTGAAACAAAACAAGACAAGACAAAAACAAAACCAAACAAAAACAAAAAAGAGGCACCCCCCCCCTCCCCCCTCATTTTCAGCAAATTTTGAAGGGGTTCTGTTCCGCATTGTGATTTTTTGTTTGGTGACAGTTTGGTTTAATCCATAACGGAATTGCGAGAAGGTGGCGTGAATATATGGTGATAGTTGGTTTGGTTTGTTCGTTTGTTTGCTTGTTTTTGTTTTTTTTGACATGTTTGGACATTTTATTTTCAACCTTGTTGACAATAAACAAGTAGGGTAACTCTTGCTCCCATAGGAAACCTAACACCCAAGGATGCAAGGGAGATCAAAAGATAAACACAAAGACGAACAGAAACTAGTACAAAATTAATAGCCTCGATTTTAATTGAAACGAAATTGAAAATGAAATGAGGCAGGGAAAACCCCATAAGTCCAAATCTTTGCCAAGTCATTACTGTGATGACAGAGGGGTTGGCGGCCTGCGCTTGTTCCCCCCATTATTAGATTGTTCGTCTTTGTATGTGTCTGACTTTATTCAAGTTTAAAAGGCTGTGCCAGTCTGGAATAAAAGTTACTCTTTGTCAGGTTTTCTTACCGGAAGAAGAGTTACTCTACTTGTTTATTGTTTAATGTTTACTATCCCCTGCCTCATTTCATCTTCAATTTTTTGTTTTTGTCGTCAGTCAAACAACTAACAGTCAGAAGGAATGAATGCATGTCTCATTTTGCTGATAATGATACTACTAGCAATAGCAATAAAACTAACAATGATAATTATAAGGACGATTATAATCATCATCATTATCATTATCACTATACGTTCTACTATCATCATCGTCGTCGTCATCATCATCATCGTCATCATCATCATCATCATCATCATCATCTTGATGATGATAACAATTACAATAATAATAATGAAAATAATGACGACGACGACGACGACGACGACGACAACGATGATGACGACGACGACGACGATGATGATCACTGTTTTAAACCCTTTGGCACGACTGTGCTTAGACAAGGTAGAACTTCACTGACTTTTCCCATTTCCTTCACTTTTGAACGGAGAAAAAAAAGTTGTCGGGTTCGAATCCGGACTCTTCGGCATAACGAGTTGTAGTCTAACCACTTGACCCCGGTATCTCCGTGTTAGAGTGACAGTTTTTTTTAATTTTTTTATTTTTACCTATGCTGCATCGCTGTCGCTTCGACATAGAGGTCGCCAGCACGCGAGCAACGGCGGTCGCACGATACGCCTGATGTCGCTGTTTTAACTGTTCTCTTGCAAAACTGCAGAAGAATCTGGACTTGATCGGAGTACATACCATACACTAGTACGTGAACTTCACAGGTCTGTGTGTTCGGACGTTTTAAAGTAGATGACAGAGACACACATGTAGACTTTTTTATTTTATTTGCATGATTATTATGAGTATTATTACCCAGCGATAGTTCTAAAATGTGCAGTGTACTGAAAAAGTGTTTCTATGTTATTCCAGGCACACTCAGAAAATGCGGTATGGCAATGCGGCGACCTCTGTCTTGCTGGAGGTCAAGGCCTGTTCCAAGTTGGTAGTTCTGGTTGGGGTCACGTGGCTGCTGGGTATACCCGTAGCGGTCTACGATGAACCCATTTTGGGTGACATCTTCACGCTGGCCAGCGCCAACTTGGGATTCTTCATCGCTGTGGCGATCATGGGAAATAAGTTCTTCATCAAGGTGAGATTTTATTTTTAGTTTAGTTTTGTTTTGTTTTGCTTGTTTGTTTGTTTTACACACAGCTTTCCATCCTATTTTACACACAGCTTTCCATCCTATTTTACACACAGCTTTCCATCCTATTTTACACACAGCTTTCCATCCTATTTTACACACAGCTTTCCATCCTATTTTACACACAGCTTTCCATCCTATTTTACACACAGCTTTCCATCCTATTTTACACACAGCTGTTCCACCTTAATTTTACACACAGCTTTCCATCCTATTTTACACACAGCTTTCCATCCTATTTTACACACAGCTTTCCATCCTATTCGAGCAGTGGGTAGCGACAAACTGTTTAAATGCATATGACATTCCGGCACTGTCCTGTTTTAGAGCCCCCCCCCCCCCCCACCTTCTCCCCTCTCACCTCTTCCTCTCTCATTCTGTCTCTCTGTACTTCTTTGTGTCCGCCCCGTTGATAAGCGCTCTCACTGAAAGAAGCTACTTCCTTCATGAGAGCGCCAGTCAATGCCGTCGACACAAATGGGAATTTCAGAGCTAAGACATTTGCCAGAATCTCTGCTGAGTGTGACAGCAGAACAAAGTGTGCAATACTTGGGAGGACATACGGTGTTGTTTTGGGGGAAATTTTGGTACCCTAAGAAGAGGCAGAACGGGTAATCACGAAACGACGTTGGGGCTGGATTGGACATACGCTGCGGAAGCCTGCAAGCAACACCACCAGACAACCCCTAACATGGAAGCCCCAAAGGAAAACGAAAAAGGGGCCTGGAAGCAGACATCAGGAACGTGGGGATGACTTGGAACCAGCTGGAGAAAAGAGCCCAGGACAGAGATGCCTGGAGGTCCTTGGTTGGCGGCCTGTACCCCAGGAAGAGTAATTGTCGATGATGGTGTTGATGATGATGAAGAAGAGGTAGGGGAAGTCGTCTGCACGCTCCAAGAAGGCGAGTCACAGCAGTAGAGTCAGTATCAACAGAAGTACCGAAGCATAGTTTACCAGGCATAAAAGTGAGTACCAGCACAACTACTGAAGTACAGTGGGTCGGAAATTACTGGGAGTGAAGTGAGTGCTAAGAAATCTTCTGAAGCACAAAGACCCACAACTCACCAGGACAAAAGTGACTGTCAACAGAACTACTGAAGTACAGTACTGGGAGCTAAGTGAGTGCCAAGAGAACTACTGGAGCACAAAGGCCCACAACTCATCGGGACAAAAGCGAGTGTCAAGAGGACTACTGAAGCACAGAGAACCACAAGTGCGTTCTTTAATTTAGAGTCTGTTTACATTTGATGGTATTAGACTTTGAAAAAAAAGGAGCGAAGAGAAGGGGAGCGTTTATAAAAATCTATTAATTTGGTGCATGGAAAGCACTTTGCTATTTGCACAATTTCTGGTTTGTGGGTTATCGTTTGGTAGAATCATGCACAGTCACATCCATGTTCGGTTCTTTATATAATGAAGTTAATATTGAACAAGGAAAAAGAATATGGTCCACTGATAGAAGACTTGAACAATCGCATGCTACATGTTTAGAAAGTTTGGTTTTCCACGAATTCAGTCGAAGCTTGCATATCAAAGATGACAAATATCGTGGACATAATAAGATTTCATACGTCTCTGAAAGATGTTCACTGTTCACGCATTTTTCCAGTAACGAATCAATTTCTTGAACAACAAATTTTAAATTGCTCTCAGGTGTTTTTCTTAACGTGCCATCTCTACCCGATTTATCCCCTGTTTCATTGCCAGATAGGCAACAGCGTAACGGAATCCAACAAAAACACAATTCTCTTTAACATGATAACATGCATATAAGATCTTATTTCAAAAAGTAAATCTTTTCTTATTTCTGATTCCCAGTTTTGCAAACTATATAGCACTGACTTGGAACCGACGCAGAAAAGTATGTTACAGACAGCAGTGTTATTGTCACACATAAAAATCAAGAACCACAGGTCAGTACGAGTGGAGTCATCCGGCAGAACTACTAATGCTGAGAAGGACAGGATCCACAGGGAACACTAGGAGTAGAGTAAGTACCAGCAGAACTTCTAAGCGCAGCCGTAAGCCATCACTGCATCGACCATCATGCGAGAGAAAAAGGCCGACGGCCCGGCACAATGTCCTGAAACTGGTGCACAGAAAGTAATGACGTCATCCGAATGAGGTATAAAATGCTCAGAATATTAACCACCCCAACAGTCCGAACAGCTAGGGAAAAGTAGCTAACCTACGTTTCTTTGTTCTACTCGTTTCTTGCTTTTCTCGCAGCGAGCGAACGCGAGCCACGTTGAAATTCTCACGTCTTTGAAACCCGTCCCAGAGCTCTCATGTTTATGTCATTCCAAAGACAGGCACCACACTACCACTCACTAGTGAATGTTGGGAAGTGTGTGTGTGTGTGTGTGTGTGTGTGTGTGTGTGTGCGTGCGTGCGTGCGTGCGTGCGTGCGTGCGTGCGTGCGTGCGTGCGTGCGTGTGTGTGTGTGTGTGTGTGTGTGTGTGTGTGTGTGTGTGTGTGTGTGTGTGTGTGCGCGCGTGCGTGCGTGCGTGCGTGCGTGCGTGCGTGCGTGCGTGTGTGTGTGTGTGTATTCCAGTGGGTTGACCACACAGTACGTTGTAGGTGTTCCACACACACCCACACCAAGGCGTGCCCTGTCATGAAGCAACCCACCACAAGAGACTAACACTAACACACTGCTGTTTGGTCACTTCGGTGGTTTCCGCTGGCGTTAACGTTGATCCAACACACGCAAGACATCACCTACTCAGTCCCTAACTGATGACATTAGTGGCGTAACAGGGTGAGTGACCACCATCCCCCCCTCCCCCTTCGGAGAGTGCCATCCAACGAGCCCCCCATGGATTAACCAACACCAACAACTCTGACAGACAAACTCATTATGGGTATGGGCGTGGCGAAGGAATGAGAGACTTAAGTCACCATGCGAGCAGGTCCTGAAGGACCACAGAATTTTAATCACCTGAAGAGAGATGAGGATAATGAACATGATGAAATGGGGTCCCATTCTGATCTGAGACTATACGACGGGACTATACGATTAGTTTCATAACATAGAACGGCGTCAACCAGGCCCGAGAGATGCAGACACCTGCAATGTTAATCAGGAAGTTTGAGGAACGCTCAGAGAGTGGAAGAAACTGAACTGAAATGGTTATCCAAGTCCTGACGACTCTACTTCAGCCAGGTCCAGGATGTCCCCTGCTCTTGACCTATTCGTTGGCCAGTTCTTTCACCTCTCCACATCAACGCACAGAACGACTGCTCCATGTCGCGATGATGGCCTTGTCCTTCGAGGTCTTCTGGTTTTGGTCAGGGTAACAATTTGATGAGACCCAGCACTCGTAACAGTCATAGATAGTGTGCCAGTGGTAATCAGAATCTCTGCCTGCCTGACATACTCCTGTCTATCGTTGTGTCCACCCGGGCATTTCCATGAGCAATGGCGGGTACAGTCTGAGGACCATTTCCTCTTCCTGTATACAACTGAGAGAGTGGGTGTAACATTTATGCCACACCCTGAGATTGTTGCATAGGTTCTTTCACCCATACATAGCTCTCAGTAAGCACACTCTACCTGCAAGCACTGGGAGAGAGTTGGAGTTGACGAGAGGGCTGGTAAGGGATCCAGCCTACGGCTGTAACAAATGAAAGGGCTCTACCTATTACAACACCCCTGTCAGATGACGACCGTGGTACCTCTTGAGCTCAACAGCACCACCACTTGCGCTGCCCTGTCCTAGCGATGCATCGCTGATTGATTAGGAGTAGCTTGCTCGTCTCTTAGAGCCCCAGTCACCCCAATCATTCGCAACAGCCCTCGCTGTGCGTTGTCGCCATTCTCTAACCACGAAATGTTTTGGTGTAGTAAGGACACCCCCCATGCTCTGGTCAGCCCTGGCGTGGCTAAAATATCCAAAATTGCCCTGAGTGTTCTGATGTGGTAAAGACGTACTCTCTGACGTGAGTAGGACATCCTCATTGCCGCTATTAGCTCTGATGTGATTAGAACATTTACATTGTCATGACAGGTTCTGATGTGGTAAGGACTGCCCCGATCAGTTCCAGTGCAGTAAGGACATGCACATTACTCTGAACAGTTCTGATGTGGTAATGCCACCTATATTGCCCTGATGAGTTCTGATATGGGAAGGATCCAGTTCCGATGTGGCAAAGACACCCACATTGCCCTGACCAGTTCTGATGTGATAATGCCATAATGCCACCTATATTGCCCTGATGAGTTCTGATGTGGCAAAGACACCCACATTGTCCTGACCAGTTCCGATGTGGCAAAGACACCCACATTGCCCTGACCAGTTCTGATGTGGCAAAGACACCCACATTGCCCTGACCAGTTCTGATGTGGCAAAGACACCCACATTGCCCTGACCAGTTCTCATAATGGTGCGCAGTGGGAGGAGTGGATGCTGTGTACAGAAGGTACTTGACGCCCAGGAAGGAACCAGAGCTACAAGGGATTCGTCACTAGAAATACTGTGCAGTAAAACGACAGGCGGCACTAGTCTGCCTGTGGCCACACGCACTCCGCAGTTGGAGCAGCCCACATTTCACACAGAGAAATCTGTTGCGACGATAAATGTATACAATACAATACAATACAATACAATACAATACAATACAATACAATACAGTGCAATGCAATGCAATGCAATGCAACACACTGCAATGCATTTGACTACAATGCAATGCAACACACTATAATGCATTTGACCACAGCGCAATACAACAAAACACTATGCAATACGACGCGATGCAACACAACGGTAAAGCAAGGCAACATCATGCAACACAACACAGCACAGCACAGCACAGCACAGCACAGCACAGCACAGCACAACACAACACAACACAACACAACACAACACAACACAACACAACACAACGTAGCACAATGCAAAGCAACACAACTCAACACAACACAGCACAGCACAGCGCAGCACAGCACAGCACAGCACAGCACAGCACAGCACAGCACAGCACAGCACAGCGCAGCGCAGCACAGCACAGCACAGCACAGCACAGCACAGCACAGCACAGCACAACAAAACGGAACGCAACGGAACGCAATACAATGCAATGCAACACAAAGCAATACAACACAACACGACGTGACACGACGCGACGCGACAGGGCTCAACACAACATAACTCAACACGACAGAACAGAACGCAACACGACGCACCGCAGCGCAACGCAACACGATGCGACGCGACACGACACGACGCGACGCGACGCCACAAGACACGACACGACACAACACGACACATTACAACACAACGCAACACCACACCACACCACACCACACCACACCACACCACACAACGCGGTGCAGTGCAAGGCGATACAATTCCATGCAATTCTAAACTTGTTCGTGTTAGTTATGCTCTCTTCTCTCTCTCTCTCTCTCTCTCTCTCTCTCTCTCTCTCTCTCTCTCTCTCTCTCTCTCTCTCTCTCTCTCTCTCTGTGTCTCTCTCTCTCTGTCTCTCTCTCTCTCTCTCTCTCTCTCCCTCCCCCCTCTCTCTCTCACTCTCTCTCCCCCTCCACCCCCCTCTCTCTTTCTCTCTCTCCCTCCCCCCCTCTCTCTCTCTCTCTCTCTCCCTCCCCCCCCCTCTCTCTCTCTCTCTCTCTCTCTCTCTTCTCTGCCTCCTGCACCCTCCCCTCCTTCTCTCCCTACCCTCTCTTCTCAGTCTCCTCCTCCTCCTTCTCAACACGTTTGTGTGCATGCGGGCGAATACGAATGTGTGTGCATGCGTGTTCGTGTGCGCGCGCGAGAGAGAGAACTTGTGTATAACTGACTGTACGTCTGTCTCTCATCGCAACCTCCTATAACTGACTGTACGTCTGCCTCTCATCGCAACTCCTATAACTGACTGTACGTCTGCCTCTCATCGCAACCTCCTATAACTGACTGTACGTCTGCCTCTCATCGCAACCTCCTATAACTGACTGTACGTCTGCCTCTCATCGCAACCTCCTATAACTGACTGTACGTCTGCCTCTCATCGCAACCTCCTATAACTGACTGTACGTCTGCCTCTCATCGCAACCTCCTATAACTGACTGTACGTCTGCCTCTCATCGCAACCTCCTATAACTGACTGTACGTCTGCCTCTCATCGCAACCTCCTATAACTGACTGTACGTCTGCCTCTCATCGCAACCTCCTATAACTGACTGTACGTCTGCCTCTCATCGCAACCTCCTATAACTGACTGTACGTCTGCCTCTCATCGCAACCTCCTATAACTGACTGTACGTCTGCCTCTCATCGCAACCTCCTCCTTTCTCTCTCCGCCTATCCCCTCCCACCCACCCTCCGCCCCTTTTGTCTCAATTTTCTTCCCTGTCTCCAGGACGTGAAGGAGCAAATGGGCGCGCCAAGGGAGACAATTGCCGCTGCAGTCCTCGCAGTTGCTGCACTTGGGCCGAACGGCTAACCGAGCACTGTCGGCGACGGAAGAGACCCCCAACGTGTGTGTTGCTGCCAGCGAGCCTGGGTCCTCCGGCGCCCTGCCTGCGGGGGTGGGGCGTGGCCACGACCCACTTGGGGCAGGGGTTTTTAGGTTAGGCCAAAGATAGTACGCCCCCATACGTAGGGCGCACTATCTTTGAATTAGGCTCCTACTTCTGCCCAACAGATGCTCGACACGGAGCACGCTGCGTGCCTACGCGTTGGTCCCATCTTTCATTCCCACTACCCCCTTCCTTCGTTCATTCCTTGTCTCCTTCATTCTTTTTTTCCCTTCTGTCCCCCCTTCCTTTCTTTTCTTCCTTTCTTTCTTTTGCTTTCGTTCGTTCGATCCTTTCTTCTTTCTTTCCCTCCCTTCTTATTTCCTCCCTTTCTTCTTTCTTCCTTTCCTCATTATTCTTCTTCCTTCCGTCTGTTCTTCCTTCTCATTTCCCTTATTTCTTGTTTCCTTTATTCCTTCTCTCTTCCTTCTATCTTTCCATCTTCTTTCTGCTTCTTTTGCTCTTTCTCCTCCTTTCCTTCCTTTTCTTTTCCATCCTTCATTCTGTCTTCTTTTGGTTCTTTCCACCTTTCCTTCCTTCTATCTTTCCATCCTTCATTCTGTCTTCTTTCCATAGCTCCTTTTGGTTCTTCTTCCATCCTTTCCTTCCTTCCTATCTTTCCATCCTCATTCTGTCTTTTTCCATAGCTCCTTTTGGTCTTCTTCCATCCTTTCCTTCCTTCTATCTTTCCATCCTTCATTCTGTCTCTTTGCCATACTCCTTTTGGTCTTCTTTCCATCCTTTCCTTCCTTCTATCTTTCCATCCTTCATTCTGTCTTCTTCCATAGCTCCTTTTGTTCCTTCTTCCATCCTCTTTCCTCCTTTTCTATCTTTTCCATCCTTCATTCTGTCTTCTTTCCATCCTCTTTGTCCTTTCTTTCCATCCTTCTTCTTGTCTTCTTTCCAATCTCTTTCCTTCTCTTCTCTTCCATCACTTCATTCGTCTTCTTCCATCCTTTCCTCCTTCTATCTTTACATCCTTCATTCGGTCTTCTTCCATCCTTTCATTCCTTCTATCTTTCCATCCTTCATTCTGATCTTCTTCCATCCTTTCCTTCTCTATCTTTCCATTCTCACCATTGGGCGTCCTCTTCACATTATTCATTCTGGTCTTCTTATCCAGTCCTACTTCGTCCTATCTTCCCCCTCAACTCTCTTCCTTCTACAATCTCTCCTCCTTCCCATTCGCCATCTTCTTTATCCATCTCTTCTGCTTTTCTTCCTCATTTACTTCCATCTTCAATTCTGTCTTCTCCATCCTTCATTCTCTCTTTCATTCCCTCATTCCTTCTGTCTTTCATCCTTCATTTCTGCTTCTTTCCACATTTCATTCTGTTCCATTCTTCCATCCTTCATTCTGTCGTCTTTCCATCCTTCCTTCCTTCCTATTTTTTCCATCCTTTATTTTTGTCTTCTTTCCTCTTTCCTTCCTTCTATCTTTCCAAATCCTTCATTCTGTCTTCTTCCATCCTTCCTTCTTCTATCTTTCCAATCCTTTTATTCTGTCTTCTCCATCCTTTCCTTTTCTTTCTTTCCATCCCTTCCATTCTGTCTTCCATTCCATCCTTTCCTTCCTTCTATCTTTCCATCCTTATTCGGTCTTCTTCCATTCCTTTCCTTCCCTTCATCTTTCCATCCTTATTCTGTCTTCTTCCATCCTTTCTTCCTTCTATCTTTTCCCTCCTTCATTCTGTCTTTTCCATCCTTTCCTTCCTTCTTTCATTTCCCATCCTTCATTCTGTCTTCTTCCATCCTTTCCTTCCTTCTATCTTTCCACCTTCATTCTGTCTTCTTTCCATCCTTCATTCTGTCTTCTTTCCATCCTTCATTCTGTCTTCTTCCATCTTTCCTTCCTTCTATCTTTCCATCCTTCATTCGTGTCTTCTTCCATCTTTCCTTCCTTCTATCTTTTCCATCCTTCATTCTGTCTTCTTCCATCCTTCATTCTGTCTTCTTTCCATCCTTCATTCTGTCTTCTTCCATCCTTCATTCTGTCTTCTTTCCATCCTTCATTCTGTCTTCTTCCATCCTTCATTCTGTCTTCTTTCCATCCTTTCCTTCCTTCTATCTTTCCATCCTTCATTCTGTCTTCTTCCATCCTTTCCTCCTTCTATCTTTCCATCCTTCATTCTGTCTTCTTCCATCCTTTCCTTCCTTCTATCTTTCCATCCTTCATTCTGTCTTCTTCCATCCTTTCCTTCCTTCTATCTTTCCATCCTTCATTCTGTCTTCTTCCATCCTTTCCTTCCTTCTATCTTTCCATCCTTCATTCGTCTTCTATCCTCCTTTCCTTCCTTCTATCTTTCCATCCTTCATTCTGTCTTCTTCCATCCTTTCCTTCCTTCTATCTTTCCATCCTTCATTCTGTCTTCTTCCATCCTTTCCTTCCTTCTTTCATTCCTGTTGTTTCTTCCCTCTCGTTCTTCTCTTCTTCCATTGATCTCCCTTTCCTTCCTTTCCTCCTTGATTCCCCCCCCCCCCCCTCCTTCCTTCCTTCTGTCTTATGTTTAAACAGTACTGTACAGTTTGCTGATGTTGTCATTAGATCAATTCCTTCATGTGTGTGTGTGGTGTGTGTGTGTGTGGTGTGTGTGTGTGTAGTGTGTGTGTTGTGTGTGTGTGTGTGAGCACGCGCACGCGCATATGGATGCTTGCATGATTTTGTCGTTTGCTTTTGTAGTATTAGTCTGTTACTTCTTACAGTTTGCAAGTTGACTTTGTATTCACTTTTTCCCTCTTTGTTGCCATATTGATTTGTGTGTTGTCCATGTCTTCCCCCCCCCCCCCCCCCCCCCCCCCCCCCCCCAGGCTGGGTGAAAAAAGCATGCGCAATTTGCTTATCTCATTACCCTGGTAAAATGAAATTTCGTTCGTTCGTTCGTTCACTCCACTCTCTCTTGTCTGTCAACTGTCTGTCGGGTAGTGTGTGTGTGTGTGTGTGTGTGTGTGTTTGTGTGTGTGCGTGCGTGCGTGCGGTGCGGTGCGCGTGCGTGCGTGCGTGCGTGTGTGTGTGTGTGTGTGTGTGCGCTTTCGTGCTTGTGTTCGTGCGCGCGCACGTGTGTGTGTCTTGCAATTTCTTTTAATATTTGTTAATTTTGCAATTTTCTTGTCTTTGAAGTGAATAAATAAATGAATAACTAACTTACTAAATAATAAATTAATAAAGAAAAACAAATTATAAATAAATAAATGGATGAATGAATGAATGAATAAATGGATGAATACATGAATGAATAGACAATAAATAGAAAAATAAATGACTGAATAACTAAATAACTATAAAAAAAGAAAGAAATAACAATTAATTAATTAATTAGTAAATAAATAAATGAATGATTGAATAAATAAATAAAATAAATAAAAAATAAAAAAAATAACTAATTAAATCACAAAAATAAGGAAAAAATAAATGAATCAATAGAAAATTATTACGTAAGTGAATGAACCAACCAACCAAGCAACCAACCAGCAATGAATGAATGCATGAATAAATGAATGAATAATAATAATAATAATAATAAATAATGTGCATTTCTTGCGCCTAATCTTTGAAAGCCCTAAGCGCTTACAATAAAGAATAAATAAATCAAGAGAAGCAACCAATATGATAAACAACAAAAGGCAATCTTCCAAACACACACACACAACATTTCTACATGCTTAAGCTAAGCACACAAACACAAACACACACACACACACACACACACACACGCACACAAATAAATAAATAAAATACATTAAAAAAGACATACATGAATAATAAATAAAGAAATAATAAATATATAATAAATACATAAATAAATGAAGACTGTCATGATAAATCAATCAATCAATCAATCAATCCAACAATCAATCCATGAACGAACAGACGAAGGAATGAGTGAATAAATAAGTATATAAATAAATAAATAAATAAATAAATAACAGATAGATAAATAAATGAATGAATAAATACAGAAATAAATACATACATAAACATACTCAAAACAAGTTAAGGGCCACCCTCCGATCTTCACCTGCTGTCGACAACTCGGTTTATTGACGCGAGTTTTTGAAATCGTACAAATTAACTTGTGTTGCTGTGTTGCTAAAGCAGTGCATATGTCAGAGTGAAGCATGTGAAAAAATCCGCTTGACACCAGGTTCATGCTGAGCAACACGAGAAACGCGAAAGTCATGGAAAATTGTTGTGTTTTCGCTGTACCCCTAGTACTGGACAGGATCAGCATGCGAGAGAAATGGGTTGCACGTGCACGGCGCTCTACTGATGAACGCGTTCACCACCTTTTAGGCTGCCAGTGCGTATTTAAAGGGGCTAACCAGCTGCCCAAATAACCATGCCACCAAGACGAAAGTTGAGTGACACAAACCGAGGACGAGCGCTGGCATGGATCCAGGATGGAATTGCTATACGGGAAGTGGCAAGAAGAGTCGGAGTGAGCCACTCCGTGATACAGAGACTACGAGACCGTGTCCATGCAACTGGACGGGTGGCAGAACGGCACCGTACTGGCAGACCCAGTTCAACGACAAGACGGCAGGACCGATACATTGTGGCGCAGGCTCTGCGCGATCGGACTTCCACGGCCAGCGGGCTGAGAGACCAACTCAGAGCAGCAAGCAACACGAATGTCAGCGACCAGACAATTCGGAATCGTTTGCGTGCGGCAAATCTTGCGTCAAGGGCTGCTGCTGTTCGTACGACACTTCTGCCACGCCACAGGGTGGCCCGTACAGCCTGGTGCACACAGCATGTGAGGTGGATTGTGAGGCAATGGTCCAACGTCCTCTTCACAGATGAATCCCGATTCACCATGAGGTTCAATGACGGCAGGGTGCGCGTCTGGAGACGTGTCGGCGAACGATTCACAGATGCCACTGTAAGAGAGCACGATCGATATGGTGGTGGGTCTGTCATGATGTGGGGAGGCATCAGTTTCAACCACCGCACTCTCCTGCACCACGTCCCCGGCAATCTGACAGGGCAGCGCTACAGGGATGAAATTCTGAACCCTGTGGCACTACCAACCCTGCAAGCCATTGGTAACGGCGCTGTTCTGCAGGACGATAATGCTCGTCCACATCGTGCTGCTGTCGTCACCAGCTTTCTCCAACAGCAGGGTGTCGTCAGGTTGCCGTGGCCAGCCAACTCGCCCGACCTATCACCCATTGAACACCTCTGGGATGTGTTGGGACGGGCTGTCCGACGCAACCATCCTCCTGCAGCCAATCAACAAGAGCTGGTCCAGTTCCTGCAGCAGGAATGGGCCGCCATCCCTCAAGCGACTCTCCGCAACCTCATTCGGTCCATGCGTCGCCGTTGCACAGCCTGTCTCGCTGCAAGAGGTGGTCATACCCGATATTGAATGAACTTTCATGTCAGAGGCCATGTTTGTGAATTGTCCATTTCAACCTCCTGACTTCAAATACACGTTCCGAGGAGTGTGTGCTTTTGTAACTCGGTTTTTTGCTTTATCCGGTTTGACACTGAATGAAATTAAATTTTCACTCTGATTCAAGTTCATGTCTTTCATGCTTTTGATTTTACAGTGCGTTGTAACAGTGGCCCTTAACTTGTTTTGAGTAGTATAGATGAATAAGTAAAGAACATTGTACACGCGCACATTTCCAAAACACAATTTGGCTCAAGGCGCTGCGAACTGAACCCAACACGCACCCTCATAATGGTTTCACGCATTTCAAGTGTCTGATGCACACACGCAAGACAACACATTACCACACTCACACACACACACAAAGAGCTTTCTTGGGGATCTTGACCTCAATATCCGTGGAATGAACAGAGTTTAAAACACTACAGCTCAACAATGCAAGTTTGATGTCGAACAAATGATCCAAATCTTTATTGGGAAGGTCCGCTATTGCAGGGCTGGTAAGTCCTCAATTTGTTCCCGTTTTAAAGGTGAGTCACTGAGTAATGTAGATTTCAAACAAAACACTAAAAAAAAAAAAAAATGAATTCCATGGCCATTCAATAACACATAAAAACAAACATAAACAAAAAACTGTTCTATTTGTTAATTTAAGTAGCCTTTTAAATAAACTCCAACTAAAACATTCATATACTGGATGCACAGTTTCGAATGCAGCATTCGAAAATAACCCGCGAAGTTGCGTTTAACAAAATTAATCATCCACAGCGAACAGGCCGTCCATACAATACCCTGAGCTACAAACCAAAAGTGCTAAAGTTCGCCTACGTCCCAAAAAGTCAAGTCTGGGATTTTTTTTTTACCCTTTCTTTAGTCAATCCTTTATATCAGCAATATTTTTAGGGTCCAGTCTTGACCTTGACCTTGACCGTTCAACAATATTCGGAAAGGACATGAGCCAAAGCACCGGCACACCAAGTTTCAACATCTTATGTTGACTGGTGCTTGAGATATGGCTAAAAATATATTTTCAGTGTTCAAGGTCACACGACTTTTGCCTTGAGATTGATGGGTCAACAATATTCGGAAGGGGCATGAGCCAAAGCACCTTCACACCAAGTTTCAGCATCCTCTGTTGACTAGTGCTTGAGATATGGCTAAAAGTTTTTTTTTCAGTGTTCAAGGTCATACGACTTTGACCTTGACCATGACAGATCAACAATATTCGGAGGGGCATGAGCCAAGCACCTTCACACTAACTTTGAATATCCCACGTTGACTGGTGCTTGATATATGGCTAAAAATATATTTTTAGTGATCAAGGTCATACGACCTTGACCTTGAATCTGACCTTGATCGGTCAACAATATTCGGAAGGGGCACTGCCAAAGCATGTGCACTCCAACTTTCAACATCCTATGTTGACTTGTGCTTGAGATATGACTAAAATGTATTTTCCGTGTTCGAGGTCATATGACCTTGACCTTGACCGGTCAACAATACTCGGAAGGAGCATGAACCGAAGCACATACACTCCAAGTTTCAACATCCTATGTTGAATGGTGCCTGAGATATTGCTAAAAATGGATTTTCAGTGTTTAAGGTCATACGACCTTGACCTTGACCTTGATCGGTCAACAATATTCGGAAGGGGCTTGAGCCAAAATACTTGCACACCAAGTTTCAACATCTTATGTTGACTGGTGCTTGAGATATGGCTAAAAATAGATTTTCAATGTCAGGTCATAAAGTCAAGGTTGTGACGTTGACCTTTACCTAAACCCCAAAAGGCACACCTACAGTACCTATGCTACATGTGTGTAAAGTTTCATCTTCCTATCTTTATTCCTTCATGATGATATGCTGTTAACACACACACACACACACACACACACACACACACACACACACACACACACACACACACACACATAGCCACTTACACGACAAAAACAATATAACCCACTTCGTAAAGTTCGCGGGTTATAAATATGACTAAAATTCCGCCAGGAAAGTGGAAAGCGCAGTGGACAAACGGGCCGACAGGTCGAGAGACAGATGGATGGATGAAAGGACACGTGAAATGGGATGGGTCACCGTCCCACATTGTAGACCCGGAACACAAAAATCAGACCTTTTTCTCAAACATTCCCTGTGAAAATATGTGCACATGCGGCACGGATTGTCGTTACGACAATCCGTGCCGATAGACCCACAGCAGGTCCGGCACGGATTGTCGCATTCGTGAATTTGCGACAATCCGTGCCGTTGCGACAATCCGTGCCGCCTCACACGGTCCTTGTCGGCGCGTGGCTCTCTGCCTTCGCTAGCCATGACACGGGGCCGCTGTTGCGGCACAAAGTGTCGCAACTGCACAAAGTGTCGCATGTGACACTTTGTGCAAAAGTGCGACACTTTGTGCTGAGAAGATTTACACAAAGTGTCGCACTTTGGAACATGCGACAGTTTGTGTCGGGAAATCCCCTTATTGTGCTAGGGACATAATGTGCAAGACCCACACACTAGCTGAGTTCGAGCATTTCGGACAGATGGTCGCACACTTTGCGGTGTTCCCATGGTCGCATACTTTGCGGTGTTCCCACGGGTATATCTTGGGTTCATCATCGACTGATAAACAGTGAAGGTCAAAACGACGGAATGGTCTGAAAGCTGAGAACGAAGTAGTAGAAGTAGTAGTAGCAGAAGAAGACCAAGTTGAAGGAAAATGTAATAGCAGCACTTGTAGTTGGTTTTACAAATAGTATTAAAAGAGAAATTATCGCTGTTGTTTCAAACAGTTCTGATACTTAGTAAACGCGCGCGCATGTGTGTGTGTGTGTGTGTGTGTGTGTGTGTGTGTGTGTGTGTGTGTGTGTTCGTTTCATTTATTGTTTTGATTGTACGCTAGTTTCTTTATGATGGTAAGAAGTAGTTTCATACACATAAGTACATAAATAAATGTCACCAAACATACCCTTTAAAATTCATTATCCCTTTCTTTTGTACATGGATGGTAGAGCAGCATGTAACAAATCAGAAACAACAAAAAGCAGGAAAAAAATATGTTGCAGTTTTAATGGTAGTAGTAGTAGTCTACTACTAAAAATTATTGATGATGTAAACAGTTGTAATGCAGACTAAACATATTTCCGTTTTTTTTTTTTCGTTTTATTTCTTGTTTAAATCATCAATCAAGTTCTTCGTGATGATTACAGTAGTTTTGAAGACATACAGTGCACAATATAAGCAGTAGAAAGTACTGTTCAATAAATGTCACCAAACATACCCTTTTTCGTTCATTATCAATTACTTTTGTATATTACTGTGTCATGCTTCCCGGAGTCGTGCCACACACGCACGCACCACCGCCAAAGCAAACTCCACAAACGCGCGCAATCACTCCTTTCACCCAAGGCGCGTTAAATAAATACACAACACCGAAAAGTTGGTTTTTTCCTTCCCCTCCTCCTACGGGAGAACAAATATAATTAGTACATACGATTCTCAAATTAACTTATCCACACCTCCTCTCCAATGGGGAGGTAACACCAGATAAATACAAACACACCTCCTCTCCACTAAGTAGGTAACACCAGGTACTGTTTCTCCTTCAACTGAAACATTCATAAAACATGGGGGTTATGTCACTATCCATCATCACCGTATTTATACTATATACCATTATCGTATAACCTCAGCACAGGAGATCAATCAAATCACGATTCACAACAGTTGAGGTTATATAGTAGAGTCATAACATCATGGGGTGGGGGGTGGGGGTGGGGGTGCGCCAGAGTCATTCTTCATCCACATGGGGAAATGTGCCAGAGTCATTCTTCATCAACACAGGAGAATGCGCCAAAGACATTCTTCATCCACATGGATCCTCCTCCGTGAGAAAGGACACTGCG